>JAYESA010000005.1:69568949-69863325 GCA_036927795.1 Iris macrosiphon | reverse complement strand
TTTTGCACTTTGCAAAAAAACCATATATATATATATATATAGGTAAAGTGTAAAAGAACGAACCCTCCTTAGATGAGTCACTTTTGCAAAATAAGACCCATAGTTTAAAAAAAATCCTCAAATTTTACATTTGATGCAGTTTACACCAAATTTGATTTCTGCCGTTAACGGACGTCAAATTAGATATGAAATGAAGATTATACCCATCAAAAACTAAGGGTAAAGTGCAAAAAACCCCTTTTAGTTTTGTTTATGTTTTTTGGTGGCTGGAGATTGAGGAAGGCCATTAAGTTTTGGATGGATACTACTATATTTATTTGCATATATTAATTTGTTATTATATATATTAATTCATTATTATCTATATTAAAAAATATTTAGTTTTTATTATGTATATTTTTTTGTATACTAATATTTTTTTTTTGTATATATTAGTTTGTTATTAATAGAAATAAATATATACATTTTTTTATGTAATTTTGTATTTGTATATACACAAAAAAAAAATTGCTAACCACGTATCTACCTTCTCACGTAGACAAAAATAAAAATAAAATTCTAAAATATATTAAACATTTAAAAATGGCTTAGAAACGGTTCAAAAATGAACCGTTTAAAAATAAAACGGTTCAATTATTATCTATACTAATATATTAAGGGGGTCGTGCGCTATTAATTTGAACGTGACTATTTTTTAGGGAAAGACCTGACGATCCCTGGGGGATCGAGTGCTGACGTGGCCGCCTATTGTCCCTAGTCCCCCTGCTAGCATCGGGTTCCACCCTCGCCAATGGGGAGCCGAGCGATATTAATTTGAACGTGATTTTTTTTTTTAGGGAAAAGCCTGACGAACCGCGAGGAGACCAAGCGCTGACGCGGTACGGGACCGTGCGGTCCCACCCTCAGTTCATAAGTGCTGATTTTTAATGCAACTTTAAAACCTCTTAAAAACAAACTATCTAAGTCGTTTGTATATCCTCCATTAATTATTAAAATTTATGGAAGAAACAATTTTAAAAACTAACTAATTAAAAATAATTTGATACACACACACATATAAATATACAAATATATATATATATATATATATATATATATATATACACAAATTAATTTGTATATATACAAATAAATGTATATAAATAAATATATACAAATTAATATACACAAATAAATATAAAATTAGTTAAATATAACCATAAATTCTCTCTTTAACTGCAATTAAACCCAAAATTAATATATACAAATTAATTAGGGGTATTTTCGGTATATCAGAGTTTTAAAAAAAATCCCGCCTCAAGCGTTCATCTAACATTTACTTTAAATGGAAAGTAGGCGGGAGCGGGTCATTTGATCCAAATATTAAACTATTTGTTGTCAAATTGAGCAAAAAATCTTTGGGGTCTTATTTTGCGAAAGTTGGTAAAGGATTTTTTTTGCACTTTATATATATATATATATATATATATATATATGGGTAAACGAGATATGAGCCATAGTGCTCATATTCCTACATGAGCCATGCACATGTGGACCAATAGGAATGGAGTCCTACATCCTATGCATAGTTTAAAGTATCGGCCGATACCGATCCGATACGACCGATACCGATACAGTTTGGCATGTCCCGATCCGATACCGACCGATACCCGATACTGACCAATACCGACATTAGAGGTCTCTTTTCCAGTCAATTAGGCAAAAAATTTGAATTAAAAAGACCAATTAGAAAGGATGTAAAAGCATAGTAAAGTTGTAAAAACATATAAAAGAGGAAAACTTATCTATCGCATATAAATCAATCGACAAGGATGACTACTATTTCATTCAATATTAAAAATACTAAGAAACAATACTGAAAATACTTTAAATTATGCATAAATGTATAAAATATATTCTTTAAAATGTTAATAATTTACTAATAGTTGTTTGCTTTCCGATACCAAAAAATCGGATACTCCGATCCGAAACCGCCGATACTACCGATACCGCCGATCCCGATACTCATAGGAATGGTCCGATACCGATTCCGATACCGATACTTTGAACCTTGATCCTATGTACACTCATGTGCACTAGTACACTCTATTCTTATTGTTCCACATGTGCATGGCTCATATAGGAATATGAGCATTATGGTTCATATCCAGTTTACCATATATATATATATATATATATATATATATATATATATATATATATATATATATATATATATATATATATATATATACACACACACATACATATATATACCCTAGGCTCAATTAGGCAAGTCTAGTGTGGGCTAGACCTAGTTGGGCCAATCACTAACTCTAATACTCCCCCTCAAGCTGAAGCGTATATATCATGCATGCCCATCTTGGTACATAAAACAAAAAAGGAATATGCTAGAGGCTTGGCGAACATATCGGTGGTCGGGTTCTCGGAGCGAGTTAAGGGAGTGCACATATGGTTGCCCATGACCGCATCACAAATAAAGTAAAACCCAGCTCAATGTGCTTGTTTCTATGGAAGATCCGGCTGCCGGCAATAAAGATAATAGCTTGGATGTCTAAGTGCATAGGTAAGAATCAATTTACTGAACACCGAGATCAATTATTAGAGTTCGAAGCTACATATGTCACAAATTGTATGAGCCATGCTCGATATTTTGTCTTTGCACTCGACTTGGATACAACAATATGCTTCTCGCTTCTCCATGTAATAAGATTGTTGCCGACATAAGTACATTAGCAAGATATCATCTCCAAGCATAGTCGACATCGGAATAAGATTCAATCTGGATATGACCTGGACGGTGGTAAAAAAGACACTTCCCAGGAGACATGTGATTTTGCATCACCTTATAAACTAAACCAACAAGCAATGAGATATATGGCCTAGTTATGGTCAAGTAGATCAGCTTCCCAACAAGTCAAGATAATTTGATTTATCTTCAAATCTTCGAGTATTATTTAGTTGCAGGTTCGGATTTTGTTCTATAGAAGTATTCAGATTCCTGCATTTGATCTATAACATATTTTTGTTGAAAGAGAACTATTAGCTTGTTGCGGACAACTTTGATGCCTAGAAAATAGCAGGGTGATCCTAGATCTTTAGTAACAAAATACTTCTGTAAGTGAGGTTTAGTCTTTCAATACTTGCAATATCGTTAATAGATAGTGGATCATCAACATAAACCATCGGAATAACGATCCCATACTTAGTTTATGGATAAACATGGAGTGATATATCTGAATACGTCTGAAACCAATGCCTTTAACAAACTGGTGGAGAGTGAACACCAAAGCAATAATATCAACAAGGGATATGGTAACCAAATCCGAAGTGCCACAAGATATGAGTGGATCCATCTCACGCATTCATGACATGCTTCAAGGCCGGTAACTAGTGCCTCTAGATAAGTCATGGAAATAAAAACAATAGAGAGACTGAAACTAGCTCTAGGAAGAGCCAAGACGACAAATGATACAAAATTATCCATAGGATATGGACAAGGAGCATGTTTGCCTTTATGAAGTGTAACCGGGAGATCAAATCGGATGAAGGTTGAGTACCTCTAGCAGAGTTTGAAGAATCAACAATAGTTGTGGTAGGTACAAGTAGAAACAAACATATGTTTCTGCGATGTGTATAAACCTGTAATGGTGGAAGAGTGGTAGTTGATGAAATTGAGTGAAGATGGTACAACGGAGAAAGGTGTTGCATTAAGGGAAAATAATGGTAGGGGAGCCATAATAGTGGGAGAGGGAAGAGCAGGTGGGGAGTATGACCTCTAGAAGAGTGGAAAAATATGGAATATGAAGAACTTGACATTCGCGGAGATGTACGATCAACATATGATAGGATCATAATAGTGATTTCCTTTCTAGAACATATAATAGCTAAGAAAATTGTATTTGGTAGAAAATGGAGATATCTTGTCAAGGTTAGGACTGAAAAGTTGTGGACAAAGGCCACATCCAAAAACTTGTGGAGTGATTGGATAAAGAGGTTGTGTGGGATAAAGGGGAGGAATAGGGAATTCGATCACTAATATTAGAAGAAGCAATTCGGTTGACCAAAAAGCAGTAGTAAGGATATCATTACTCCAGAAGTATTTTGTAACATGCATTTGGATTATAAGAGTACGAGCGCTGCCAAGAAGATTTTTTTTCCAGCAATGTTTTCTGTTGGATAGTACGAGTACAAGACGTTTGGTAAATAATACCATGAGAAGCATAATAAGAAAAGAAATCATGACACATGTATCCTAAAGCATTATCAGCACCAAAAACATTAATGTCAGCAGCAAACCGTCTTTTGATCTCTTGATAAAAAGTTATGTACATACTACAAGCTTAAGATATACTCTTCAACATATGAATTTAAGTGCGAAGAAAGTGATCAGTATTAAATGTAATATTGATGCCATATAGTATGATTAATAATGTAGATCATCATAATAACAATCCCAGACTTTGTATTCCCGATAAATACATAGTGATCTACATGATATATTATGCCTCAAACTGATGCATGCAACAAGCTAGCTGAACTTCTAAACTAGGTTCGGGGACTCTACTTGAGCCTGTAGATTACCCTCTTAAATTTGTAAACAAAAATGTTCCTATATGTTTTTTTTCCCCATTGGCTAACCCTTCTTTGGTGGCGGTTGATGCAAACTATGCAGGATAACTAGCTAACCTCGTCTTCTTCAACAAATGCGGTAAAGCGGCTGCAGGTGGCCAAGTGTGAGTCTTGGCTTGGTGGTCTGGGTATGGACGGTACGTGATTGGGTTGGCCTGGCAGGGTAGTAGAGGAGCAGTTGGGTGGTGTTGCAGGATCAACTCGGAATGGATGGGGTGGTGAAGGAGCAAGTTGGGGGGCTGGGCTGGAACAACGACAACAATAAGGAGGAGAAGAGTGCTACAACAACAACAGTTGGGAGAAGGAAAAGGAGGAGAACAGAGAAAGAGGAAGGAACAAAAAAAATGAGAAAAAAGAGATTAGAAAGAAGGGGAAAGGAAATATTATTTGGGGAATGAAACGAAGAGAATCCTAGGAAAGATAGTGGGAGAGAACGATGGCTAAGAGAATGGTTCAATAACCTTAATAAGAGAGTAAGTATATAAGCAAACCCTAAGTCCAATACAGCAAGCCCATCGTGGGTTAGACCCAGTTGCGCCAGTCATTAACACTAATGAATGAAAAATTAAAATAAATATCGTACAACTAATACATGTATACATCAAAGTTCTCCGCTTGTCTTAGGTTGGGTTTGGGATTGCTTATCATGGTTTCTGCTCCTTTATGTTTCTGAAAAGCAATTCTAAATGTTGTTTGGTAACCACAACTTACAAAAAAAACCTTTTGAAAAAGTATTTCAATTTTGGAACAACTTTTGATAGTAGGCGGGAAGTTGCTTTCAAAAGTTGCTTTTGCTGCTACTTTTTGGAAAGCAACAGACTAAGAGTCCTGCCTCCTTCTACATCCATCTATATGCTCAAATGCTTAAGAACACTATATGTTCTAATACTTAACAATTCATGCCTTGTTGAATCATAGAGCTGAACATTTTATGATAATGTAAATGTAGTTAGTAGTACATGTCCACTTTCTTCTTGATTCTACGCTTGCTGATTTCATATTTGTCCTTCGTACACTTTCTTATAGATTTGTGAATTACCTAGTTATATATCACTTAATCATAACTTTTGAATTGGAAGTTGACGGCGCTAGGGATTGTAATTTGATCTTAATTTACTTACCAACTTACGCACTCAGGGGTTTCATTGCTTTGAGGAGTTTGGCTTTTGTCCACCATGGCATTCTCATAGCCTCTTGTTCTAGGATATCATCCTTGTGGCATTGCTTTGGAAGAATGCTACGGAAGAAAACACTCGTAATTTTTAAATGATACTTCAGGAATTGGCCAACATTCTCAATTAATTGGGGGCTTAAGTGTTGATAGTATCAAAAAGTATTTGGGATTTGCATACTTAAATACAACATCGTGTGTTATGTAATTTGTGGAGTACATTTTGAGTTTGCCGATGACTCTCTTATACTGATATTGGATTATCTATCTACAAAATCTGTTTACCTAAGTGTGGTAAAATCACTTTGGAATTTAACAGCAACTACTGCATTATGCTTCCAGTGAAGTTTTTATTCTTTAGCTATGTGATGGACGATTATCCGATTTCGAGTCCAATTGGAACTGATTTACGCATTGGTTTTTTCAGATTGATTTGGTTTATTTATTAGGACCAATATTTTAGTAGGTGCAAGGGGCAGTCAAGGTGCTGGGGTCCGTCCTGTGGAGCCTTGGCACAAGACGTACAGCAAGGTGTGGGGTTCAGCGAAGCGAGGCACACATTTTTAGATTTTTTTTAATAATATAGTTTCAAATAAAGAAACTCATATCATGTCTAGTCAATTTAACACCATTAAAACAGTCAAAAGTGGAGTACATAAAATCATAAATAACAACTAATGGTTAACAATCATCAAAACTCGGGACAAAATATCGCATTTTTAACAATAAGATATTGACAATCCTAAAATTCATCATCATCCATATTGTCATCTCCATCGCCAACACTACGTATGTATTTGTATCCTTCATTATTAACAACCACCTTCAATACGAAACCTACTAGTTACAATAAAAAGATTAGTTGTTTGACTTGATAATTATATATTGTTTCTATTATTAGGATCTGATTAGCAACATTATGTTCAACCATGATCTTTTCATGTTGACTTGATAAAATTAAAAGTCATGGAGGAAATCTATTGATTAAATAAAAAGATTAATTAAATTATTATGTAAACACTAAATTCATAAAAGATAGAACAAAATAAAATAAAACTAAAACACTTGGTCAAAGAACCTCGTGTGCATCAAAAGTAGGCATGAGGCTCACGAGGCACTCACATCAAAACTATGCATAAGGCGCACGAGGTGCGGCCTAGGCGTGAGCCTCACAGGCTTTTTAAAACACTGTTTAGGACTATGATTAGGTATATATTGTAGCTAGGATTAAGATTGCTTTCTTGATGGCCAATATTTTATGAGGCCCTATATAAAGAATGTAAACATAAGGTTTTTAATGAACGAAAAGTTGAGATTTTAACTATGTTTGTGGTGCGATTACCTATTCCTAAATAATTTTTCTTCTTCATCATCTATGATGTCTTGACAAAATTCTAACTTACAAAACCTAAGCCTCTTCAACTCCTTTCCCTATTCCTTACCATTGTTGCCATTTTTTGGATCCTGCGGCTAAACAAGCAGGACATCACAGCCCGCCCATCTGCATGGTGTAGAACCACCAGGAAACCCTTCTGGTTTACAAGAGAATTTTTTAGAATGATTTGGTCTATTTATTATTAGGATTATGATCGGTTATTTACTAGTTAGGATTAGGGTTTGTTTCTAAATAGCCAAGCTCTGTGAGGCCTATATAAAGAATGTAAGCACCAAACATAAGGTTTTAATGATTGAAGAGTTGAGGTATTATGTCTGTGCTGTGATTGCCTATTCCTACAAAACCTGATCTACTTCAACCTCTTTCCTATTCGTTAATGTTGTTGCCTTTTTTGGATCCTGCGGCTGAACCACCAGGACATACCTCCCGCTTACCTACACATTGTCAGAACCACCAAGAAACCCTCCCAGGTTTACCTCTGCTGAATTGCATCCCAGGCCACCCACCTTCATTGTGCAGAAAATTACCAGCAACACCCAGGGTTTCTGTTGCGGCTGATGCAATTTTTGCAGCCTTGTTGTTGTGCTGCGCCATCCAAAACCCGTGAGAGAATCTGCCAGCAGCTCTGGGAGAGGAGCATTCTCAGGGCCCTGTTTTCCACCATTGCTTCGACATTGCCATTCCGTTGTGTCATCATCCCTCTCTTGACACCATCAAGGCCTTGTTTCTTTCGAGTTTCTTTATCGATGGCCCGCATCATCAGTTGATTCTTCACAACACTCAATCAAGTAAAAATCAAGTCTTGCGCATTGGAAATCGAATTGATCTATGGATCCCAGAGTGAGATTTGGATCTCTCCTAGCGTGCGGATTGATTTTGCGACTCTTTGGTAAAACCTGTGCCTTTATTTCTTTAATTTAGTTGGTTATTCTGAGAACTACTAGGTTTATTGTTGGTAGATTATTAGTAATCTTAGTAATCTTTGTTATTAATTAGACATCTGCAAAGCTCATATTGTTAACTGTGAATTGACCCGTATAGATTTCTCTTTAGGTCTTGTCCTGTGTCAAATTGATCTCATAGATTAAGTTAGATTTGTATAATTTAACGTAATGGTACGATGTAGTGGGAAGTTATGGATCTGATACAAATCCTTGACCAACTACCTACAGTGACTGTTATTGTGAACATGATGAATACTGATGTTCAAGACTTGAGCACTTAGCTAGACAAAGGACTTGGTACGATAAACACTGGAGATGACAAAAAGAAGGCCATTGTAGTTGGGTCATCTAAGTTTAATGTTGAGGTTCGTAAGTGCTACTTCTATCAGGGATTTGGTCATTTCTCATTCGACTGTCTCTCTTTGAGTTTGAACATATGAAAGACATTTGAGGAAGTGAATTGTGGTAATGAGACTGATGCTGCTGAGAATGAGTTAGCGACAAACAGCTCACCTTTACACATCTTTAGTTGTCTGCCTGTACTATCTCCACCCATAGTCACTACACACCCATAGTTCCCGGTCTAGTGAGTCTACTGCGATTGACATACCACACTGACATGAGTATGTTGAGTCGTTTGCAAGCAACCTATTCATTATTTACATTTTCGGAGTAACCCAATTGAATGCAAGAGATACAGACACGGATTTACCAACGTGTCGCAACATTGATCCACGGTCTCGGACGATCCGAATCTCGCACTGAGATCCGTAGATGTCTTTCTTCCATGTTGGGTGTCAACTTATCACTTTGTCCTCGTATGTTTCCTTGATGCACTATTTTGGTGTGAACCTTTCTTATGCTTGTATACTCTTTAAGAGATGTGTTTCTTCCATCACATACTTAACTGTCTCCTTATCATTTGTTATTCTAACAAAGCCACTTATCAGAGTCACCATTTTTGTCATTGAGTGAACAAACAAGTCAGTAGGACTGGATTTTCTCATCCCTAAGTCTCTGCAAAATAGGGACAGGTGGCACAAAAGGGAAAGAGAAGGATGGGGTTTCTCTTGCTTTTTTTTTCCCCCATAGCATATCTTTCAGTGGGTGGCCTGCATGACCGGCAGCATTCCCTGATAATTGGGTCGTTCTACCTGCATAGTGAGGGCTCTCAGCCACTTTGATAGTTATGTGCCCTCATCAGTGCCTGACCTGGAGATGTGGACCACTGAAGGCCCTTAGTATTGAGTACACCTGCTCAATCGGATTTGAAATCATAGTTATTGAGTTGGATCGGAGCAAGATTATCTTTTCTGCTTTCTTGTCTTGTACATTGTAATATTCTTAATCGAATTTGATACAATAAAATAAAAATATCATGCTTTGTAATATTTTCTTAGACAAAAATAGTTGTAGTATGCCCCTCTTTGGTGGGTGATGGAACTCTCATTTTTACTTTTTACAGCTGGAGATTTATTCTGATTATCCACTACTTTTCTGTTTTGACATTGTTTTAATAAAAAAGTACCTGAATCCCTTTTTTACATGATATGTCCTATCATGGTTATATATGTTGCCTCTTTGAGTTTGTAATAAAGAATCTCTATTGTTGCACAGGTATCCTAACCCTTCTGCATATACATATGAGAGACGCTTCTTTTGTCCTTTTGAGTATGCTCTTCAGCCTCCACTCTGGTATAAAGCTGAACATATAGCACTAAACAAGCCAGAGTTACCTTCTGGATTATCTGAACTTGATCAGTATGATGGTCCTCAGTGTTTCATCATCCCTGGAAACCATGGTTCGTACTTTCTCATATATTATAATCATGTAAATGTTTGTAGAGGCAATTGGCGTAGCATAGAATTCTTAATTTCTTACCTCATGCTGAGTGATGTTTGAATTTGATTATGGAGGTATATAAGTATCTTGATTGTGACCAGGTAGTATTTTTATGCTTGCTACTGAAGATTGTTGAATGAATTTTTTTTTATTTCCACAGATTGGTTCGATGGGCTTCACACTTTTATTAGGTATATATGTCATAAGAGCTGGCTGGGTGGGTGGTTTATGCCTCAGAAGAAGAGTTATTTTGCTTTGCAACTTCCCAAAGGATGGTGGATATTTGGTCTGGATCTGGCTCTACATGGTGACATTGATGTGTACCAATTTAAATTTTTTGCAGAACTTTGTCAATCCAAGGTCTGTTTAGCTTCTACTGGTATACATTTACCCTGACACAGAGTAAAAGGTCAGACCCATATAGTTTAGTTATGAATAATGAGATGAAGCATTCAACACACAGGGATGACTACATCATACCTTCCCTTGATAGCCCCAGAAAGAAGTAAACAAGTATTCCAACAGCAGGATGTCTAGATTTCATCAATTATTCATCCATTCATTTATAGAATCCTCCTCTGGAAAATTAAAGTTTCCTTTCATTATTCATCAGTTCATTGAGACAATAACAAGTTATTTTGGTTTATTCCCTTAAAAGAATTTATTAAAGAACAAAGGTATTAGATCTACCAGCTTTTGATATTCCATACATTTCTACAGGTACCGACTGTTCTAACAAGATTGAGTACATTTGTGACTGTCAAGTGGCAATAACATTGAATGCCGATATTTCACTAAATCTTAGACCATAGCATGATCAATTTCTCATCCTTTGTCCTTAGGATATACATTGCACTACAATTATACAAGAGTTAATAGGCACATAGTACTTCCCAGTAATGACTGGGTTGAGTGCACACAGTATACAAACTTTAAATTGATACTGCATACCTTTTGTTCTTTACAGTCATCCATATTCATATAGGCACACGATCATTTTTCTGTTCATAGTGCAGCTTTCAGTTGCAAGCATGATGTTTCTGTGAGGAGGTATGCTGGAAGGCATCTGTACCTCAGAAAAGTAACTACACTCCATGCATATGGCTGCTTAGCTGACATGAACTCTTTAAGCATTTAGTAAAGTAGGAAGTTCTCTCGATGTGATATATCACATGACTTAAGATTAGTAGCCAAAAAGGGTGTAAAAGATCCTTAACATTGACATTTCAACTCTTTGGGACTCGCTTGATACTTCCATACAATAACAACAAAGCAATTATCTAAAACTTTGTGGTTGGCTACTTTATCCTTCTCTTCCATTCAGCTCTCTAGTAAGGGTGGTCTCTATTCAATATTAGCAAGTGCCATCTCTCTTTTTGTAGGCTGGATTCACGTTCATTTGGTCTACCCTTAGTCCTAGCAGCTTCTTTAACTCTGTTCCTATCACTCCTGTTGGACGAAGCAATGTATCTTTGTGGAAAATGACTATACCATCCTACATGATATTCCCTCATCTTATCATCAAAAGAATCCAGCTCTAACGTCCTAATGGACTCATTTTTTTATATCTTTGATTTTGACCACCCACGGTGCCACCCAACTTAATGTTCGCATTACATCCTCTGAAAACATTTTATCTCAATCCAACATAAGGATTCATGTCAGAGAAACCTACAAAGTCTTACACTCGCTGCAGCATCATAACACATTTTTATTTGGGCTTGGAACCAATAGGGGAATGAGAAGACATTAGGGTTAATGGTTCAAGATTGAAACCTCTATATTCTGAATTTAATACCTGTGTTAACCTTGGGATGACGTGCATGTTTTCCAATTTTTTTTGCCCATTGGAGAACTTATAGCATACATCTACTCATAAAAACTGGCAAATGTTATTTAGGTTGGTGAAGATGACAGTGTCATTATTATGACGCATGAACCAAATTGGCTTCTTGATTGGTACTGGAATGAGACTAGTGGGAAAAATGTCTCTTACCTAATATGTGACTACCTGAAGGGGAGATGCAAGATTCGCATGGCTGGAGATTTGCATCATTATATGCGCCACTCTGTTATTCCATCAGACAGGCCTACTTATGTCCAGCACTTACTTGTCAATGGTTGTGGGGGTGCCTTTCTGCATCCTACTCACGTGTTTCAAAAATTTGAAAAGTTCTATGGATCTTCTTATGAAAACAAGGCTAGTTATCCATCTTATGATGATTCTAGTAGAGTAAGTTTACTCTCAACCTTTTCTTTTACAACCTCAAATAGTTAATATAACTTGGTGCTACTTGCAGTTACAGCCACTTGGCATATTGACAAACTTATATTTACCCCTTTGATTTCTTATAAATGGAATGCAGTATTTGATGTATTTTGAATAAAACGTTATTGTAGATTGCACTTGGTAACATCTTAAAGTTCCGCAAGAAGAACTGGCAGTTTGACATTATTGGTGGTTTCATCTACTTTATATTGGTCTTTTCTTTGTTCCCACAGGTAATATCCTTTCTGTTTTCTCTCTTTATTCTCTTAGAGCTAATCACCAACCTGAAGATATTTAGCTCAACTTATGAAATAAACAACTCCTGGATAAAGTTGCAATCCTAATTAAAACATAACCCAACTCTACCCTACAGTCATCCAAATAAAACCCTAATATCCAAAACCTAAATAACCACAACCCAGGATTTAGCAGCCACCATTGCCCTTCCTACTCACCATCATCCGTCTAAGAAACCCAAAACTTTTTCTCTATAGTTCTCCACTTGATAACAATAGGATCTTCGCCTAGATTACAAACTCTAACCCAACTAGCCACCTTATTCCCAAAATGGTGATGGTTCCAGTATGTCTACAAGGTCCTTAAGGAATATCTTGTATAATTTTAGTATGTGTAGTTTTAGTATGTAATTTAGTTGTCGGTTGTTATCTGGAGTGAATATCTTGTTGTTACTTCTATGATATATAGGCAATTTGAGATGATATATATTTGTCTGTTGTTATCGGGAGTGAATATCTTGTTGTTACTTTTATGATATATAGGCAATTTGAGATGGTATATTTGGATTAATTTTTATCGTTGCTTATTATACAAGGTATATATTTAACTAGCCTGATATGGATGTCTGACATTTTAATATATCCCCGACATCCGATATTTTGTAACCCAATCCCACATGAACTCGACATCTACAACCTTAACTACATGTCGCAGCACTGTGCCCAAGTACATAATTTAACTTTTGATTTTTTCCTTGTGCTTTAACTTGATTTAAGTTGAGATGTATACTCACTTTCTGTATTGTAAATTATGACACAGACAATGGTTTTTACTCAACCAAAGATGTTAGATTTTCTACTCTTGCATACTATCACATAAAATTTCCTATTTAATCAATTTTGTATTTGGAGTATTCCTTGAACATCTTCTTGCCTGGATCATCATCCAAGTCGTGTGTAAGCTTATAAACTGTCTTAGATCAGTGACTGTAAATGTGGCAGTGATATATTTGGAATTGCTGTAAACTTCTTTTACTTTTCTGGGTTAAGTATGTCAATTGAGAATATTAAACTTTGGCATCCACCCATATTTCTATTACAAAGTCATACCATTCTTTGGTGGATCTTAAAGACTGTCGAACAGATTAACAAAATTTTTATGGTATGAGAACATTCTTGATATGGTCTAAGATACAATTCTACAAGAATGATTGAGCAGGACAAATAGAGCTAACTGCATCTAGGGGTATTCATATGTAGAATCCATCTGCTCTGCTCGACAAAGCTTGAAATGACAAATAAGGATAGATTCGGTCACAATTTTATGAGAAATATATCACTTGTTAATATAAATTCATAATTGGAACTATGATCATGCTTATCTCACAGTACATATTGACCATGATCAGGTTGTGTGGATACCTGTAGGTTGTCTTCAGAGCTTAATTGTCATGATGAGTTAGCTCAAATATGATCGTGAAGTTTTTTTGCATTTTCCCAAGGCTGAAATTATTAAGTACATGCTTTGTTGTCATTGTGCAATGTACCTTTTTGACTCTATGCCAGATAGTACTTTTTAGTTATCTTGAGGAGCATGTGCTTGCTTGATTGACTGACTTATAAATTCTGTTTTGCAGTGTAATCTTGTTAACATCTTGCATGAGGAGTCATGGTCTGGCCGCCTTGCAAGTTTTTTCAGTACAATGTGGAGGGCCTTTATCTACATGTTGGAACATTCATATGTATCATTAGTTGGAATTCTGGCACTCATGATGGCATCAATTTCCTTTGTTCCTTCCAAATTGTCAAGAAAAAAGCGAACTACAATTGGGGTCATTCATGTTTTTGCACATTTGACTGCAGCAGTAGTCCTTCTATTGTTATTGGAGTTGGGTATTGAGATCTGTATTCGGAATGGTCTACTAGCAACTTCAGGTGAACAAATTATTTTATTTTATTTATTCTTATGTTATGAATTTGCCATGCAATCTATAATTGTTGATTTGCACACCATTACTCTGGAACAGACTAATAGCTTTGTTTGTCTTTCCTTACCATACCTGTTCTTCCTGGAACACTTCCAATTCACTAATTTGTGGTGCGATGTATCACAAATGCCAGCACACAAATCTAAGAGTACATTAATCTAATTCAATAGAAATAATTATATAGAATGCAAAAGTCACTCCAATTATGCTATAATGACGAGGGAGGAAATTATGATGAATGCAATGAAACCATAATGATCACTGAAGTAATGGAACTAATAAACATGAACGTTTAACAATGGATAATAACAATGATATGCACTAAAACCACATGCAAGATGCAACTTCATGCAAGAGAAAGAGATTAAAAAAACTAAATATCCAAGAATACTTAACTAAAAGAAATTTCATCATTAAACATACATCTCTGATATAACAAGAAAATCTTGAGTTATACTGCACAAGATCTGAAAGTGCAAAGATTGTGAGTACGCTTCAATTTGAGCCTTCTTCAAGTTATTACAATGATCAAGATCAGATACTTCGAAATTGAAGTCGTCTATATGTTTGTTTTTCGCATTGCGTGAATATGGGGATTAAAATTAGGGCAACTGAAAAATTAAGTTTCTAAGTTGATGGAAAATAGGATAACGCCAAAATTGGGGATAACGAAGATAGGCTCCTTTGATAGCTTTTGGAAGAGTATCAGGGCTGAATATGTTGATGTCAGTTGCAGATTTGGCAACAGTATCCTGTCATTAAAGGATGGTAGATAGGTGCTATCAGGTATTGGTGGGAAGTGTAATTAATTGAGGTTAGGAGAATGGATCTGTAATTATGGGAGGACAGCAAGAGGCTAGGTTTTTTGGCCATGGTGAAAGAGGGAGAAGGTACAACAGGTAGAGAGGATTTTTTTTTTTTTAGTGGGGGTGGGGGGGGGGGGGGGGGGGGGGGGGGTTACAAATGGAGGCACATTGTATATATTGTTAATTGAGAGACTCCAATTAAGGGATATTTTTATTGAGGTTTGGATACATGTACACAAAATGAGAGCAAAGTTCACAGAATCAATATTGGTATCAGTTTTGGATCCTTATTAGTAACTGTATCACTGGTTTCTATAGTCTTGGTAGTTTCATAAAGCCAAGAAATGTAGTTCGCAGTATTAGTCGATATCGATATGATACAACCAATATGTATCGGTTGTGGCATGTCCCGATACTGACCGCTATGACACTGACTGATACCGACGTTAGGGGTTCTGTTTCCCGGTCTGTTTCCCGGTCAATTTGGCAGATTAAAAGTTGAACGAAAAAGTAGAAGGATGGAAAAATAGTGTTACACAATGATTCATTTATGCCATGTATCCTATATATGGAGTTTGTCATGTTAGCAACCTCTTGACACCCAGACAATTGATCTTTGTGTCCCCTCTGGGACTACTTCTATACTCTATTAGGAATTTCAAATATTTGTCTTATTTATTTCTGGTGAAAATGTTTGACCTATTAATGATCTAAATGCTTATTTAGAGATCTGAAGAAACTTAGCGTACTTAACCTCTTTAAATTGTGTAATTTTTTGAATAGAAGTGACTACAATCAATGTAGTTTCACTAACGAGTCAATAAGGACAACCACTTGATCGACCAAAACAAATGACCTTCATCAGTGAGAATTTCATCCCTTAAAACCCTCCTCCAAAATGTACTTCACCAAACATGTGTGAAATGCCATAAATGTACATAGAACTCTCATCTTTTACTTTACAAAACAGAAGAAAGAGACAAAAAGTTACATTTGCTCAAAATTTTAAAAATAATATTTATAAATATTATAAGGATATTGAAAGTTGATATGTCGAAGATCAATTCAATAATCATAGCGATACAAAAATAAAGAACTTGATTTGAGTTGTAGTAAGAATTAGAGGTATGGCTTCACATGTGAAAAGTACAAGAAGAACAAACTAGAGAATGACATGTTGGGTTACATAGAGGGTTCTCAATATTGAGCAGAAATAAAGGGTTTGAAAGCAACATCAAATTAAAAAGTAAAATAAAGCAAGAAGGAAAAAAAACAATGAAAAAAGAAAGAAGAAAACTAAAAGTATTAGACGGTCATGAAAGTACCCTTAAGGGGTGCAGGGGGAAGGGGATAGGATTTAACAATTAATTAAGCACAATTAATAATGCTAATATGCAATTTGAAATATGTGCAAGAAATAACTCAAGAACATTGACATCCGATGTATCATGGTATCCTCCGTGAGACACTCCAGTCCTGAAACTCTTTCCGGCTTTTCACTATTACGAAAATAGTTACACCTGCGAGCTTTGATCTAAAGGTCTCATCAACTTCTTTTGCACGCGCTTTGATTCGAAGGGCTCTCCGACTTCTACACGAGCTTTGGTACGAAGGTTTGCGAACTTCAACCTATTGCAGGAAAGATTTTGATTTTCTTACAATAATTGAATATCCAATTTACAATTCACTTTAAAACTCTATCTCAAATGGGTTTGGAAAATAAAAGCTCTTGTGTATGTAGAGAGGTTTGTATATGATAGAAAACTTGAGGCCCAAAGAAAGTGAAAATAAAAAAAGCCAAAGGGAGTTTATATAACATGCACACAACAACTCTTAAAATATAGTTGTTAATGTGCAAACAATATACTGTCGGTATATTGTTAAGTACAGTAACGAATATAAAACGGCTATAAAATTAGTCATTACAACATTTAATATTAAGCAGACTACTCCCAGATTGTATACCGTCGGTATACCGTCAATATACTATTTGTGGTAAATTTTTTGTGTCTAGGAAATAGAAAAGCTGTTGGAACAAAATTTTGTTCCCATAGTATACTGGCTTCGGTATACTATTTAGATACTATTATTATAGTATTTTGCTTATTTGTTTGGTTTATGGGTTTGTTTTTATTTGTTGTTACCTATTGAGTTACAATTAATTCTAGAGTACAATATAAAAGAAAAATTACACCGGACTAGAGGACTTAATAGATTGACTTCTTCAGCTTGTTCATCTTTGATAGGTAAAGTGCAAAAAATTCCTCCTTAGATTTGCCTCGGAAGCAAAATAAGACATATTAGACGCTTATAGGAAATAAACCCTCCCGTAATAAAATTTTCGATCAAAACGTCCTCTCCCGTCAACTAAACGTTAGAATTTAACGTTAAAAAAATTGAAAACCCTAAACTACCCTCCCCCTCCCCTCTCCAGCCCTCCACCTCCTCCTCCTCCTCCTCCTCCCTTTCTCCTTCTCCCCCCCTCCTCCCCGCGTCGTCGATCTCCTCCTTGCGTCGTCGACCTCCTCCTTACGCAACCCTCTCCCCCTCCTCTCTCCGACACCCCCCTCCTGCTTCGGCGGCGGCACAGCAGCAGCGGCGGGAGACAGCAGTAGCGGCGGCGGGGTGCGCGGGAGGAGGCGGGGGGAGCTCGGGGGAGGCACGGGGTGGTGCGGAGGAGGAGGGGGAGCTTGGGGGTGGTGCAGAGGAGGAGGGGGGGGAGGAGGAGGGGGGTGAGGGGGAGGGAGAAGGAGGAGGGGGGAGCTCGCCGGCGGAGAGGAGGGGAGGAGGGTGCGGGGATGGTGGTGATGGCTCGGGAGGGGAGGAGTTTGGATTAGTTAGGAGGATTAAGATTATGATTATGATTAGGGAGGGATAGATTAATCATTTTAAGTCTAAATTAACGGTAGAATCCAAAATAGGTGTAAACCGAGCAAAAATAAAAAAAGTGAGAGTTTTTTAAAACCATGAGACTTTAAATGGAAAAATGCAAATCTAAGGAGAAAATTTTTGCACTTTATCCCATCTTTGATAGAACTTTGGCTTTTTACAAAATTAGATCGTCCGAAGCAAATCAGATCTGAAAGTCTAATTAGTTTTCGGGGGCTTCGCCCCTGAAACCTTGTTCGTGGATCCGGAGATATAGTAGAAGTTCAGAGAAATCTTTGGACTAATAGTGTCTTTAGCCCATAATAATTTTTATTTGCATAAGGCCATCTTTAATCTTGCTTATTGTTTTTCTGCAAAATAAATGTTAGGCAAAAAATAACAATATACATAATAGTAAGGATGATAAGATTAGTGCGCACTAGAACTACACAAAGTTTAAGTATTAGCAATATAGGGTCCGTTTGGATAGGTTTTCTGAAATTTTATTCTGAAAACAGTTTTATGAATTGAAGTTATAAAGTTGTTTTCTGAGTATAGAGATTCTGAGTTTGTGTTTGGTCAATTTTATCTGAAAATAATTTCTGATTTTTTTTAATTCTGTTTAGTAAAAAAATGTTTTGTCATGTTCACTCGAACCACCGTGTCCAGATTCGTAACAAAAGGTTCCGAAGCTCGGCTTGCCACCGGAGTTCGGCTCGCTGGCGAAAGTCGCATCGGAGTTCGGCTCACCACCGGAGTTCGACTCGCCACCTAAGTGGGTGGCGTCGATCCTAGCGTAGAGCGTAGGCAGGAAGGGGTGGTCGAGGGCGGCGGGGATGCGCATCTCATTCCGGCCATGGGGGAACTTGGCGCTGCCTCCGGCAGCGTCGAGGTCGACGACCTTGAGGGCGAAGTCCAAGTCGTTGGAGCCCTCGAGGGCGGCGAGGACGCGCGCCTCTATCCGAACGTGGGGGAGCTTAGCGCTACCTCCGGTGGCGTCGAGGTCGACGACCTTGAGGGCCAAGTCCAAGGCAGTGGGGCCAAAGACGAAGAGGAAGAGCTCGAGCTCCACCTCCACCTCCACCTCGAGGGAGGACTATGGCCGAGTTCAGGTCGAGTTCTCCGGCGCCGAGATCTTCGATCTCGGCTGTCGGTGTCGAGATCTCCGGAGTTCGGGTCGAGATTCTCCTCCGGTGCCACCATCTTTTGCGTCAACAGGATCACCTTCGAGCTCAAGGCTAACGGGAGGCCTTGGCGAGGCAGAGGTGGGAGGCCTGGAGGGCCAGCAGGAGGTTGGAGTGGAGGAAGGCGAGGCCGCCGAGGGAGCACAGGAATCGTTCATGGCTGAGGTTTCCTAGGGTTAGATTTTGATAGAGTTTGGGGATGGTGGGCGAAGGAGGAAGCAAGCTGGAAGAAGAAAAAATGTGAGAGGGAGAGAGAGAGAGAGAGGGAGAGATGGGTTTGGGATGGGGGGTTGGGAGAGGGGGTGGGCCCCACAAACTTTGGAAAAACAGGTTTTAGAAAATATGTTTTGGTTCATCTCCAAAAGTGAAGTTTAAACGTAGGTTTTGAGGAAAAAATTTAGAGTGATTTCAGAGTGTGCTTGAGCCAAACATTATTTGTATTTTACCGGAAGTGATGTTTAAAATCACAACCAAATGGACCCATAGTGATTGCATAATCATTAGTGATTTCATAATACTAAATTTAATTGGTTAACTATAATAAAAAGAAAAACTCAATTTGTCTAACAGATCAGGGTATGACATAAGAAAATGAAAGAAGAAGAAATCAGAACATAGGAAAAAAAACACAACAAACTGAAGAATTGGATGAGAACCAGGGAACTGGAAAAGGCTTAATATTTCAGAATAAATAGAGAGCATGAAGAAGACTTTAGAGATTTTTTCTTTTAGTACGTGAGGGTGTTTCAATTTATCCAACACCACCCGACCCACCCCCCCCCCCCCCCCCCCCCCCACACACACACACACACACACCCACCCACCCACCCTTCTCACTCAGTTAAAACCAATACATTGCATGGTAAAATAAAACGTGTAATAGGAAATGGAAAATTCAATATATGCTTCTTACATGAATGAAACATGCCTCCAGTAGGCATGAGCCTCACCATGAGGCTCCAAAAGGCGCAACACCTCATGAAGGGAGCTTCACTCCAAATGTTAGAGCATCGTGCAACTATGAACAACACCCTACATGTTCACCTGTAGTGTCCCTTCCACTTTATAAACACAATCATAAACAAATAGCTATGTATGATACTGCTTGGTAATGCCTCCTTACCCCATTATTTGTCTAGAAGTCCTTCCAATCCTTGAAGCTGCCTCCTGTTGAATCGGTGGTAGAACAGTCCATTTATTGAGATGGCCAAAAAAATTAAATAACTTTCTCTTTCTAGACCTTAGTCATTACTTAGTGACATAATATAGTCATTACTTAGTGACATAATATAATAAAATATATAGTATAATTTATAAGTTCAAATTTTCATGAGTGCTTGTATCCTTAAAAATACTGGACAAGGCTCTTCTGTTTGCCAATGAGTCGTTTAAGAATTCAATTGAAATTATATGGGAAAAATGATACAAAACAAACAAGAGTGTGTTACCAAATGGTTACTGAAATAAAGCCTAATTTTTGACATAAAGTTTTGGCTAAGCTATGACATAATCTTTAATGTTGTGACGATAATGATAGGATGGTTGCTGTTGTTTGCTTCATTGTTGATGTGATAGCAACAAAAGAAAAAAAAATTGTCTTTTACTTTTGTTTTAAAATGTTAAGCTTAATTATATTAAATAATTTGATAACTCTTGAGAGAGAAAAAGAGAAATGATAAGATATGAAAAATATCTAATCAAATCTTTGACATATTTTAACTTCTTACTAGATATTTAAATAATGGAAAAAGTAATGGAATAGAATCTTATCTAATCAAATCTCTAAAATATGAGAACAATACTAGGATCTCCTATTCTCTCTACAAGAAAAAATGCAAAGGGAAAACATAAGGTTTCTTTATTGATCCTAAGAAAGGAAAGGAAAGGAAAGGAAAGAAAGGGAAGGAGCCATTTGTGCTAAAGAAAAATAGCAAGAGGGATGGTCTTTTTGTAGGGATGGGGCTAATAGCCCCAAAATGGTTCCGCCATTGTGCTCAATTAGATAAGATAAGAATGCTGAGTGTAGTATGGAAGAAGAATGCATGATATGCTCTTGAAAGCATGCTTTGTTCCTAGATTATCATTCATAGCACCCAACATAGCCGTTACTTTAATGCTCAAGTAATCCTGCTCTCATATTAAACTTTCATCTGTCTCGACCATAGCTATCTAGTTTAGCCACTCTCTAGATGTAAAATCTTCAAAAGCACATCCAAACCTCCGTGTTAACGAACAATGCAAGAATAAATGATCTAAGGTCTCAAACTCTTAACTATGCATACACCATCTATCACTAATATTAAGATGTCCCTAGTTTCGATGGGGGAATTTGAAGCACACATGTTTATCAATGTAGAAATCCGATATATATATATATATATATATATATATATATATATATATATATATATATATATAAAGAAATGATACAAAAATATGGATATAAACATCATTTTTTAGTTTAAATGTAAGAATATAAAATTAACAAATCAAAATTTAATCGAAAAATTATTCCTAAGAAACAACACTAAAAAGTAATAAAGAAACTATTGCTTCCATGTTAATTATTATTTGCCTTCTAACTTTTAGACTAAACAATCTTTGTGATGTTGCCAAACTAAAAGATAAAAATGAGACGGAAGGTTAAATTTTTATGTGCATTACCAAGTAGTACGTACTATTTAGTCCATTATTTATTGTATTTTTTAGCTTATACATGCAAATAGAGGGAGGGCCATGTCCACATATGGTTGTGTTGGTAGATGCAAAGTTTTGACTATTGGAACAATTTAGTCCTACATCGGATGTGAGAAACATTGGTTTTGTTTTGCTTACAAATCAAGGTTCACAATATCCATATCTGAATATCATGATCAATGATATTGACAAGATGTATGGTTTTGGATATCTGAATCAAGCTTCACAATATCCGTATCTGAATATCTGAATCGGTATTAGTCCCTTCATATGAATATCATGATCAATGATATTGACAAGATATATGGTTTTGGACCAGCATATCGACTTTTTTGGTATCAGAAAGCAAATAATTATTAATAAATAAGTTTACACTTTTAAACATAATTTTAAGTATTTTCTGTATTGGTTTACTTACGATTAATAAGTTTTTTTTTTCTTCCATTTACATGTTTTTACATCCATACGATGCTTTTACACCCTTACTGATTAGTGTTTTTGGTTCAATTTTCTTTGCCGAATTGATCGGAAAAGAAACCCCCAACGACGGTATCGGTTAATTTTGGTAGCGGTCGGTATCAAATCGGGACATGCCAAAATGTATTGGTGTTAGCCGTATCATATCAGTATCAACCTATACTGCAAACTATGTTACAAATACATGGGAGTTTCTTAATGTTTTTAACTGCATAGTATGGTCTTTCTGGATAGAGGTCAACTAAACCACTAGCCTTGCTATAAAAGCTGACTCATCACTTATAAGTTGAATAATTCTCAACCAGGTCCGGTTTTGTAAAACTCGTTAAAAACCTGGTCGGGTCAAACGGTCTTTGGCAATTTCTATGGATAAAGGGTCCAATAGGCTAACTAGACTGGATTATCCATCGGAAACCGTTTTTCCGGTCTAACTGATGGTCTGGTCTAACCGATGGTCCGGTCTAGGTTTGATAACTATGATTTGATGACTAAGCTACGGAGTTGTAGGACCCACCACCTAAATGAAAACTACTACCCATCTAGTTTTCATCTAAATTGATGGAAAGTCATGGAAACTAATAAGAAGCAATAATGACTCATTTTTTAAATTTCTATTTGTTCTTTTAATCCAAACACATTTTTTAATCTCATGCTAATTATTTAATTGTTGTTACTATTTCACTATTAATTACTACTTTATATCAAACATTTCCTTCCAACAAACAACATTTTAAATTGGAAAGTTATTTACCTTTGGTTTCTTATAGTTTCTAGAAAACAATAGAAACTAAGTTTCTTACTTTCTAGACTGCACGAATAAGAGGTGATGCCTGTGTGGGCATATGGATGAGTCCAGGGACCACCTCTTCTTCTATTGCGACTTTATTTGGGATATATGGAGTAAACATCGCACCTCCTTTGGACTTTCGATCACGCACAATATGAATCTTTTGTCGAGCCTGAATGAAGTCAAAATGCAAAAAGGAATAGGGACGGGAGCGTACAGGCGGATACGGCTGACCTTTGGTGTAGTGGTATGGCATATCTGGAGAGAACGAAACCGTCGTATCTTTGAGGGGATTGCGATAGTAAATATGTTGTACAAACAAACATAGATATCCTTGACCTTAGATAAGTTTATTTTGTGCCGTGGACGGGATTATAGTTTTGTAATGTTTTAGGTTTATCAATAATATTTACCTTCTTCGAATTTTCTTCTTCTTACTTACTAAAATTGTCCATTTGCCAAACAGGCCCTAAGGCATCTAATGTTAATATGAGGTTCTCAGGTTAATATTTCCTAATGCAGTCCCACTCTCTTAACAACCCATTCCAGAACTTCATAAATGGACATGATAATCGGGAGGCTGGATAACATTGGGCCAATAAGAGCACCTCACCCCAATGGATAAATATAGCTCCTTTCACTCTTGGAGCTTTTTCTCGAATCTATTAATCAACCCAATCCACTCTATGTATGAGCCTATCTACCCTCAAGGGATTGCAAAATAAGAGAGGAAATTTATCCACCTTACAATAGAAGCAGGTAGGGCCCTATCAATGACATCACATTAAAGTCCTATAGGTAGAATGGCCCTATTATGATAGTTCATTTGAGCCCGGATCAGGCTTAATAGACATAGAGACTGAGTTACTGACTTGAGAGTTGTTTTCCCTAATTGAAGTCCCTAATAGGACATTGTCGTCTGTGTCTGTACTGGAGAATGGATGATTCACATCCTATCTAGTTATGTTCACACCTGCAGCTATCCTTCTGCCACACCTCTTGATCATCCTGCTAAGCCTTTCAGTTGCCAGTACGAAAAGAAGGGGGGATGGGATCCCACTTCCCAACTCCTTGGCAACATCTAATTTCTCGGCCTTTATCCTTGTTTAATTATTTTCTTGTGACTGCATGTTGTTCATGTCTAACTATTAAGTTATCTTGGAGATCCTAAATGATTGCTTTATCTTTCAGGCTATCATACTCTTTATGAATGGTACCGATCTATGGAAAGTGAACACTTTCCTGATCCAACTGGACTTCGTGCTCGCATGGAACAATGGTCATTTGGACTCTATCCTGCATGCATAAAGTATCTCATGTCTGCTTTTGATATCCCAGAGGTTACAACAGTTCTTGTTATTAACAAATAATCCCAACTTCTTGTTGCAAGTAATTCCATGGGAGAATTTATTTTGACATATACAGGTCATGGCCGTTACCAGAAGTAACATCTGCAAGAATGGGATGGAATCTCTATCTCGCAGTGGCGAAATCATCTACTATTGCTCTGTATTCCTGTTCTTTTGGGTCTTCTCAACTCCTGTCGTGTCACTGATATTTGGGAGCTATCTGTACATCTGCATTAACTGGTTTCACGTGCATTTTGATGAGGCATTCTCCTCCCTTCGTATTGCAAACTACAAGGCATTTACTCGCTTCCACATCAGTAGCAATGGTGACCTTGAAGTCTTCACCCTTGCTGTTGACAAGGTAACATCTCTTTAATTGTGTAAGAATTTTAAATTGATAACCTGTCCTGTGGTGCACTGGAAAAAAATTCTTTATAGATATTTTGAGCTGTCATAGAGATGAATTTGATTCCCTATAAGAAATTGTACATCTTACCTCTTTGTCTAAACTCTTTATAGTCTAAGGGGAACTTGGAAGCTGCTCCTTGGTTGTATGAGCTTAAATTTTATATCCAAAAGTCAGGTTCACCTACGTGCCAACTACCCACCGTGGATTTTTGCCTGACCTTCTCATGCTCACAATTTGTCTAGGAATTTGCACCAACATGGAGATCGACGATAGCCGGTCATAAAAATTGTCAAAATTCTTATGGAGCTTTCTTATGCTCCAAAGCCATCCCCAATTTGATGGGAGAAGGCCTGGATGATGTTGACGACAACGACAATGATGATTTTGAGCTGTTTGGTCCATTAGAAAAATATGAAGGGATTACTGAAAAGTTATTAAATCCCACTCGTGGCGACCTGGTCGAATTGGGAGAAGCCGTGGGTATTATTGCGGGTCAATCAATAGGGGAACTGGGGACTCAACTAACATTAAGAACTTTTCATACTGGCGGAGTATTCACGGGCTAAAGCAAGTTCCCCGCCAACAGTAGCCGCACCGTCCGCTAAAATTTGTCCCTTTTTAACGCATTTCCCCTGCCGAATCCGAGGTTTTTGATGGACCAAAAAATCAATCTTTTCATTCTGCTGAAACATAACAGAAAAGGACAGTTTTTTTTTCCTTGGAAGTTACTACTGTTTTGACATGGGTGTCATCAGGAGATTGAGGACACAAGAAGCCCAGACGAGAGCTCAGAGGCTGGAATTTCAGTGGAAAAAACTGTAATTCCGTTTTGATGTTCACTAACTGCTCAATACGTGCTGGAAAAACTGGAATTTTCTGTTTAAGCAAACTGGAATTGGGAAGGTTTCGACGAAATTTGGTATTAATTTTCATATTTATCTTTTATAGCATTCCTAGTTTGATTAGGTTTACTTGCTTAGGGCTTAAGTTAGTCTTTTATTATAAAAAAATTGCATGTAGACTGGTGTTTCCCGTGTTTGAGAATTGAGGTGTCAGCCTTCGCAATTTGGGTTGGTTTTAGCGATTGGTGTTTCGGTGTTATGTCAGGTAGTATTAGAGCCTCAACTTTTCACAAGGCTATCTGGAACCTAGAGCCTCAACTTTTCACAAGGCTATCTGGAACCAACGACGACAACGATGACCAACACCTTCGTGACAAATGGAAGATAATGAAGGCCTCTTTGCGGCGATCCGTCGCATCATAGTCTCTTTGCGGGAATTTAATCTATGCGTCCAACAAGTTGAACAGACGATAAGCTTCCATGAACCATCAAGGAAACTAATTTGAGATCCAAAAACAACGTTACGGGTGAACAACATCCGCGACCTCCCGAAAGATGATTATGCGTCGACATGAGCTAATTGTTAACGAAGGGCTCATGTGGGTTCATTTAGTGCGAGCAAGGAGGAGCATGATGATCTTGTCATGGGGGTTGTGATGACGATCGTGGCAGTGACATGTCGACTGACCATCGGTGTCATCATGGTTGGCCCGGTGTCGGCGGACACAGCTACTATGGCGACTATGAGAGGAACGACTTTTGTGATGTTTCGCTCCAGAGGTCGGTTCGATAACAACTACGTTATTAGCACCACGATCATAGGAAAAGTCCAAAAAGGAAGAGGCGTTCATTGACATGGTACGAAGATCATACTAACATCAAGACTTCTGATTTCTGATTCATAGCAAAAGAACAATCTATTCCAAACCCTTTGTACCATCAACGACATAAGTTTCAGTGTCGTGATTGACAATGACAACCAAGAAAAATATCATCACCCAATAGTTGGTCAAAGATGATGGCTCTTTGCGGCGTTTGTGCGAGAAGGTTGATTAGGGGGCATTATGGGAGCTAGATAGGAAGAAAATGTTTAAGACGCATGATGCAGTATTCGAGTGGTTGGGCTCGTGATGTTTGTATTGTCCAACACACTCCAACATTGCGAGCGCTATATGAAATCTTCATATAAGCTCGTAGGCGTTGATGAGATATGGGAGCAACTTTGTCAAAAAAAGTGTTAACGACATCTACATCCACGACAGTGTTTTGATGGGGGGGGGGGGTTTCTAGTTTGTGTTCCTCGTACAACCTTCAACCTTAAGGAAGAAGCTGATTAGGAAGCTACATGGGAGTAATTTGGTGGTATACATGGGTTATGACAAGATCATGGCGACAATATACGCAAGATATCATTAGCTACTGTGGAGGCGAGAAATGGAAAAGATTTTGCAGCGATGTTATGTGTGTGAAACCACTAAAGGAAAGGCACAATACAGGTCTATATACTCCACTACGAGTCCCAAAAAATATTTGGAGACTTGTCTACGGACTTCATCTTGGGGTTGTTGAGGACTTAGCAGGCTTTAATTCGATGTTAGTGGTGGTGATTTATCAGTTCTTGAAAATGATGTACTTCATATATTGAACGGTGACTGTGGTGACCTGACATCAAGGTTGTGAAAAGCGCTAGGCGCTAGTCGGGCGGGTACCCACAGCCTAGCGCCTAGTCCACCTAGACGGCCGCCTAGATGTAGGTGGTTCAAAAGATATAAAAAATTCAAAAAACCTAATAAAAATTGCATAAAAAATTCATAAACCCTATAACATGCATAGTCAGGTGTCGGGAGGACTAGGCGGGCGCTTAGGCGGACATCGAGCGGACATCAGGCGGACACCAGCTAACTAGTGCCTAGGCGGTCTAGGCAGCCGCCTTTTATAACAGTGCGGCTGACGTGTTGCGAGATTGTCCACATGTAGCGTGCTGCGCGTAGACGGTCTAGGCAGCCGCCTTTTAGAATAGTGCCTGACGTGTTGCGAGATTGTCAATATGCAGCGTGTTTGGGTAGTTGCAGGCACATCAAGGACCCGTATCTATACGAGATGGTGCAAATTACTACAAAAGTTTTCATAGAAGCACTATAAGCACAAAGTTATCAACGTCAATGACGACGTTATGATATGCCTTCAGAAAGAGGTGATACCGATTGGTTCTTACGACAAGCTTCAACTGAGAGAATTGGGACAATTCAGAATGCGGAAGAATTGGAAGGTTAGTTAAGAGAAGGAAGCCTCGACGAGCTTTACAGTGACTCGCGATCAGAATTTTTATCTAGACGACGACACAAAGAACTTGAATCAAGTTCTCTACAGGAGGAGGGGTCTTACACGGATTTCTTCGGAAGATCGAGGACACGAGGAGCCCAAACTACAGCACATAACCGGAATTACGGGTTCTGATCGAAATTTTGTTGAAATCTAGGTCAGACCCAACTAGAATTGGTACCGAAAAAATTGGAATTCCGGTTTTCTTAAACTAGATTTGCTGATAGAGGCGACATGCCTATTTTGGGTGGTTTTGGGGAGATTTGCGTAGGATTTTGAATTCAAATTCCATTCTCTCTTTTCTCTTTCCTAGTTTGAGTAGGACTTTAAGTTAGTCTTTTATTATAAATAGATTGTATAGTTATGTAAAGTTAAATAATATTGATTTGCTATTAAATTAGATCTATCTTTGATTCTCGTGTTTGAGAATTGTGATGCCAACCCTTATATCTTGGGTGGTTGGTTTCAACGATAAGTGTTTCCGTGTTGTTTAAGGTGGTATCATAGCCTTAACGTATCATGAAGCATGTCTAGCACCAACGACAACAACCAATATTTCTAATAAATGGTAGTAGGATGGAGGCCCCTTTGTTGTGACCTATCATATCGAATTCTCTCTGTAGGGAATGAATCTATTCTTCTAACGAGTTGAGCGGGTGGTAGACTTCCAGGAACTGTCGAGGAAACTAATTCAAGATATAGAAACGATGTCAAGGGTGAACAACGCCCTTGCCCAGAAGATAAATACGCATTTGCATGAGATAATCGTTCACATAGGGCTCGTATAGTATATCTATTGTTGATTATCGTGTTTAAGAATTGAGGTGCCAGTCATTTTATCTTGGGTTGCTGGTTTCCCAAATAAGTGTTTTTGTGTTGTTTCAGGTGATATCAGAGCCTCAATGTATTACGAGACATATTTAGAGCCAACGACGACAACAACAACCAACATTTTCCTAATGATGGGCAGGAGGATGAAAGCCTCTTTGCAGCAACCCATCATATTAAAGTTTCTCTGTGGGAAATAAATCTACTTGTCCAACAAGTTGAGCGAGCGTAGACTTCCAGGAATCGTTGAGGAAGCCAATTTGAGATCCAGAAAAATTGTCACAGATGAACAATACCTGCGACCTCCCGAAAGATAAATACGCATCGACACAAAATAATAGTCCATGAAGGGATCATGTGGGTTCGTCTAGCGCGAGCGAGGAGAACGATGATCTCGTCTGATGGGATCGTGATGACGATCGTGGCGGTGACATGACGACTACTCGATGATGCTATCGTGATTGGGACGACGTCAGCAGATGCGATCGTTATGGAGACTATAGAAGGAATGTTGTTTGTAACATTTGCACCAGGGGTCGATTTGACGACACCTACGATGTCAACGTGGTACTCATAGGGAAGGGTCCAAAAAGGAATAGACATTCATTGGCGTAATACAGAAGATCATACTAACATCTAGACTTGATTATTGCTCGCAAAATACAATAACTTTCAAAACCGTTGTACCATTAACAACAAAAGATTTGGTGTCGTGATCGACAACTACAATTAAGAAAATATCATCAGCCGATAGTTTATCGAAGATGCAAGGCTGACGTTGGAGAAGCACCTTGATCCATGCTACTTTAGGTGGGATCATAGTGTCGAGAGTCAAGATAACCAAGTGTTGTAGGGTTCCCTTATATGTAGCCTATAAAGACTAGATTTATTTGACGTAGTGGACGAGCCCGACGTTTGGCATATGCTACTAGGCATGCCATGGCATTTCGATGTTGGCACGATGGATGCGATAACACGTTTCAGCTAGTGAATGGTGGAAGGAAGTACAAAGTTACTTCTTTGCAGAGACCGAACCAAATCTTCGCAAGAGGAGGGAAAGCTTTTCTATCATTAACGGTCTCCACGAAGGAAGCAAAAGTGGTCTTCTAGGAGGTCTATGAAGTGCATGATTTGGTAGTAAAGGAAAGCATATAGAACAAAGAGTCAATGAAGGAAGAAATGAGTTCAACAGAGGTACGACCGGTACTCGATGAGGTTCCAAACATCCTTTCGGAGGGCTACTACCAATGCATGCAACTAGCACTACGCTAATTTCGTTCCCTAGGCAAGTTTGTCAAACTTGTTACAATACCGCATGCGTCTACGGGAGGACGAGATTCTTCTGGAGAAGGTGAAGGATTTGATGCTCCAGAACTCGCGGTTGAGTTCTCTACAAGAGAAGAGGAACATCAGGGAGAGCATAAGCCCTTGTGTGGTTATCACATTATTGACTCCGAAGAAGGGCGACAGTTGGCGGATATGTGTAGACAACAATGCGACTAATAAAATCATGACTGGTTACAAGTTTCCAAGTTAGATCTTCGAAGCTGCTATCACAAAATAAGCATCCGAACGGGAGACAGTGATTGGCGGTGTTTAAGATGCGCGTTGGAATATTCAAGTGCTTGGGGTCATGGTGTTTGTTTTCCAACACACTCCAATATTGAGAGTACTACTTGTTAAGATAGTTAAGGAATATGGAGTTTGCAACCGACGCATTTAGTAGCACCTTATTGCTTGCCACGTTCAGCTAGGCGGTAGTCTGGTTGGATTACTTCAAGGAGCTTTACATAGAAGAAGATGATATTAAAGAGATATAAGAGCAACTTCGTCAAAACGAGTCTGTCAACAACTTCTACATCCACGACGAATTTTTGATGAAGGGAGACCTACTTTGCATCCCTCGTACAACATTAAGGGAGAAGCTGTTTAGGGAGCTACATGGGGGCAATTTACGGCACACATAGGTTGTGACAAGACCATTGAGACAATATTTGCGATATATCATAGGCCATAATTAAGGCGAGATGTGACAAAGATTGTGCAACGATGTTATGTGTGTAAAACTGCTAAAGGGAAGGCACGAATTTGTACTCAGATTTGGGAGGACTTATCAGGACTTATAAGGACAAAGTGTCTCATCCTTATGAATCTATAAGTCATTCCTGAGACCAGACGCAAAGACGACTCACAAATCTGAGTGTCTCATCCTTATGAATCTATAAGTCATTCTTGAGACCATAGTCACACTTTGCCCTGGCTTCTAAAGCTTGAGATCTCCTCACTGTGCTGATCCTTTCGACCGACGTGGAACTCACACTTTGTCGTGAGCTTCTAAAGCCTGGGAGCTCCTGAGTATGCAGCTCTGATCATCTCGACCGATGTGGGTTGGATATGAAGACTGACCAAACACTTGTTTCCTGCAGAAGAACGACGTTAATGTCCCTCTTGAAAATCCTTGTAGACATGCATCTCTGCTGTCAGGAAAAGATACATAAGAGTGATAGTTTTAGGTATTTAGGATCAATCATTCATCATGATGGAGAGAAATAATAATGAAAGATGTTATGCATAGAATTAAAACAAAATATTGAAATGGACAAATACTTATGGAGTACTTTATAGTTGGAATATACTTTTGAAGTTAGAACGAAAACTCTATAAGACAAGCCATGAGTTGGATCAAAGTGTTGAACAAAGTTGAGAAACATTTTTAGGAAATTAGTGTAAAGATGAGAATACTAAGATGAATGAGTTGCAATACTCTAAAAAATATGATACACAATGAGTATATTGATGGAAAGTTAGAGGTGGTATTGATTGAGGACAAGATAAAAAAACCGTCTTAGATGTATTTAGGACATGTGTAACACAGACCAATAGATGTTCATCATGTAAGAAGGAGCAAGAAAGGTATGGTTTTTGTTAGTATTACTGGGGATATGGCCCTTAATATAACCGAATGGAAGAAAATGATTCAAATGGCCTATTCCAAAAATTCGGGATAAAAGCTTTAGGGTTTTTTTTTTTTTGCCGTACTCGTTGTCTGGCCAATATAGTCAAACTGTTGAAATTGGGAAACTAATTTCAATGCGAAACAAATGAAATTTGTTTGAACAAGCACGCACCGTGTGGGTTAATCCTGAGGTTCTATTTGATTTACAAGGTTTTTATAAGTTTGTTAACTCTTCTTTTGCTGTGGCACTAGTACAAATTCTCTGAAAGCCAGCATGCAGATGTGTGATTCTATTAATCGTTTGAACCTGTCGTTCCACTGGATTCATTTTTCCAATAATATACAGGTTCCGAAGGAATGGAAATTGGATCCTGAATGGGAAGCTGAAACAAAGCAGCAGAAGCAGCCAAGCCATCTCAGCAGGTTTCCAAGCAAGTGGAAGGCTGCTGCTTGTTCTGATCCCATCAATTCTGTGAGGATAGTTGATCATTTTGTTATTCACCACACTCCTTCAGATCGGGCAAGCAGTTAATTGTACAACTTAGGAGCTGATCTGTATATATTATTTATTGTAGCCAACATATCATTCAGAAAATTGCAGTGAAAGAATGTTCAAAAATTCTTCTTCTTCTAGATTTGTGGTTCCTTTTCAGAATAAACATCAAAAGCTTATCAATTGTTTACTCAGTCAAGTACAAGTTGTCACTGTAATGTGGCACAATTTGTTCTCAAGAGTTCATTCAAAGGCTTGTTGGGACTGATGACTTAAACTTATTTCGAGCATTCTATCTCGAAAGACAAGCAAGCCTCATTCTTTTTGTCGACATTTTGACGTTTTGAAACTCTGGTGTATCTGGAAAGTCACTGTTGCATATTGTGTAGTCATCAAATTTGTGATTAGTAGGTCTTAAATTTTAGTTTCCATTTTACTTCAATTCTGCAAGGAACTGAGATTGGACTCTTGAGCACCTGTTTGATTGATAGAAAGGCCTTCCAAATGCACCTGCACAATATGGACCCAGCAGATGAAATGGGGGGGGGGCCCAATTTCGTGCATGGTGCCCCCTAGCATCCGAGGTCCCCCATCATGTGGTCAGTTCCAGGGGAAATCATTTCTACTGGTAGCAGAAGAAAATTCACTATAGTTATATTGATTTTGCCATTATATTATATTATATTATATTATATTATATTGTATGTAACCAATGATTCGGTTCGGTTAGAAGAAAAAATATATATCGATTCACTTTCCGTTTTAAAATACTAAACATATTTATTCGATTTCGGTCCAGAATCAAAAATCGAATAAGACTTGTAAAATTATTAAATATTGTATATTTTGAAAATGTTACTTTTATGTATTTTTTAAAGCTAAAATTTGATAATTTAACAGTTAGTCTAACTTTGGACCCAACTTTGAAATATAACGTATAAAATTATAATTTTTTAACATAACATAACAACAATTTTAATTTTGGTCATGTTCATTAAACAATAAAAAATAGTCCAATGAATCTGTTCGGTTATGGCTAATTTTGATTTTGAATTGTTAGAATTTTGATTTATTCGGTTAAACTGAAATCAAAAAAACCTTAGGCTCTTGTATGTGTCCTCTATGTCGAATTCGTAGATGATTTGACATATGACATCAACCCACTCAGAATCCATTGTCCTATAGTTTATGGAAAATAATATTTGACCTGCGGTCTGTGATTGCGTGCCATGACCGTATGTCATGTGGCACGATTCCAATGGCTCCCTCTATTTGCTTGGATTCGTTACAGAAATTTTAGCTAATGGGACGCTGATACGTGGTCTTTGTTCACAGACCGCGGACAACGTAACAGCGTCCATAGTTTATATGGATTGCATCATTGAAGTGATATTATGTCCACTTCCATACTGAATCTGTAAATGAAACGTACTTGCACATGTTGACCCATTCGGAAATACCAATCTAATTATAGATGATTCAGACATACATGCTAAGCCATTCGCAAGAAGAGAGAGAAATTACTATTCAACCCTTGAAATGAAACACGGGCGAGATCATCATGAGCCACTTTGATCATCAGTCAAACAAACCAACTCACCTAGAGTTTGCAAATATATATACAAACCTAGGAAAAGATCGGTCAAGAAGCCATATTGCCTTGTGCTTGAAAAGCAAACTGCTTTCCACAAGTATATAGGAATTTGACGAGATGGCGAGTGTCGTAGCGAGGAGGTTCCCTTTGCAGAAGCACGGCCATGGAAATGGGAGGAGCGGAGGAAGGGAAAGGTCTCCATGATGTGATGAGAGTGGCCTCAAGAAAGGCTCCTGGAAGAATCTTGTGCACTACATCCAGAAGAATGGTTGATTTCTTTTTTTCTTCTTTGGGACAGCCTAGGTATGTATATGTTTTAGGATAATTATGTTGGGGTCCGATCTGAATTTGATCAATTTTGGAGTCCAAATATAGTCAAAGAGTTGATTTGATATAATTTGAAAATCTACATTAAATATAAGATTTGATTAGATTTCAAATTTGTATCAAATATTTAATTTGACCATATTTGGACGTTGGACTATTTTAGGTGGAATATGTTTGATAATAAACGAAAGAAATAAGACGAGGTTTATACGAAACCCGTTCTTTGGTTTACAAACAAGAAGTACAATTAATCCTATACGAGGATGTCAAGTACAAATTTTAATCTGGGTAAATATTGCTATAGGAGTCTGATCTGCAGTCGATCACTTTGTCCCTTGGACCACACGATGATGAAGAAGTGCTGTAGAAGACAAAAAAAAGGCTTCGAAGGTTGCAAAAGAGAGTGGATGCTCGATGCCAAAGTCGTCGATCACTACTCCTTGTCTGAGCTCTGGATTCTTCTCTCTCAAAGACTCTTCGACTCTTCGACTCTTAGTTCTTCGACCTTAATTCCTTAATTTCTCCACCTTGAAATTTTTCGACCTTGGACCTCTGTCAATAGAGGTCTCTATTTATAGGGTTTTAGTGAGAGTAACCATCCAGTCGGCGTAGAAGCCGGGTAGTGGAGAGTATGACACCTTTTACGCGACGGTCACAATAACCGTTGTCCACGTATAAATGATCTCCTGAATGAGCATGTGACGCGTGTCCCATTAAAAGATAATGTGTATAACTGCTGCGAAGATCACGGCATAAAAGCCACGTAGGTAGTTATCCCTCGCGTAGAAAAGGTTGGCGTAGAAGCCAATAACTGTCACCATGGCGTAGAAGCCAAAGAGTTATCAAACCGACGTAGAGGCCAGGTAGGCGTAGAAGCCGAGTAGGCATAGAAGCCGAGCAGACATAGAAGCCGAGTGGGCGTAGAAGCCTGATGCTCTTTCCTTGACTGAGGCTTTGAGCGAATTATGGACCGAATAGCTTTAATACGCACCAATGCAAATGTAGCTTGAGTTGGCGTATTTCAAGGAGATAGCGTACAGCGTGCTCCTTATAGCTGAGAATAGCCTGATGGCGTAATGTGCAAAAGTGATGATGTGGACGTTTTAGCCGAAATTACGGCTTTTGGAGATATAATCAAATCTCTTGCATTAAATGCAGAGATCTGCCCCCATCCTGCGCATTAAATGCAAAGGCGTGTCTTGAAGATCTGCCACCATTCTGCGCATTAAATGCAGAGACGTGTCTCAGAGATCTGCCACCATTCTGCGCATTAAATGCAGAGACGTGCCTCGAAGATCTGCCATCATTCTGTGCATTAAATGCAGAGACGTGCCTTGAGCCCTGTACGAAGAGCAGCTTTTGACGTGGCAGCCTGTTTGTCTTCTGTGGAGCGTAAACAGCTCACATCTGTCTGTGTAAAACTAGGCAGCGTATTCCCTTGTATGCGTAAAAGCGGTTTACGCCAAGAAAATGTCACTAAACGACAGTCTGGGTCGCTGTGCCGCGCCATCATTATAGCCATCGTCTAGGTAGTCGTGCAGTACTCTTTGTCAGGAGTTAGACGTCAGGTTCACTGCATGATTTGACCGGTTCATTTCGAGGAATACGAAGCGTTCCTCGTACACTTCAATGCTGCATTAAAAGCGGATGAGTTTTACGCCATAGAGGCGATGTAGCACCCTTTTTATGCTGAAGCAGCCTGGACATACTGCCCTACGCGGGTTGTCCTTGAGCTTATATTTTACGTTGTACTTAGCGGAAAGGCTCTGTTGTACGCCGATGGCTCCGAAGTCATATTTTACGCTGCCCAGCACCAACATACTGCGTATAGCTATTCAGCGTATTTTTCATGCTTTTACAAGACCCCCTTCAAAGTTTTCAAATTCCTCGTAATTTGAAACACTTTGAATGAAGCATGAAACGGTCAAGTCTGACTCGTTCTTCAAGGCTGATTTCTTGGCGGATTATTGGGAATTTGTTGGAATTCGGTGTGTTCTCTTTTGCCTATATAAAGGCTGAGGAGTTAACCTGTTCTTCCCACATTTCCTTCACCACACAGAGATGATCGCCGGAGTTCGTCGGGTCGACTTGAGGAAGAAGAAGACCATGTTCTTCCAGCATGTAAGGAGCCGAAAAAGAAGGCGTCTTCGAGCACAGCTTACAAGCTGTATTTTCTTCTGTCATTCGTGGACGAGAGCAGACAAACTAGCTTAATCAGCAACTTCATATGGCGATTCATCCAGGAGAGAGGAAGGGTCACATTCGACCACACAGCTTACAAGCTGTATTTTCTTCTGTCGTTCGTGGACGAGAGCAGACAAACTAGCTCTGTCCTCGAGTATTGAGTTGGGTCAAACATCTCAACTCAATCTGTCATGGCGTATGGAGGATAGGCTCTGAATAATTTAGGCAGGCCCAATTTTGTATCCTCCCGCCATTAATCATTTTCTTGTTAATCGGTCGCAGAAACCGACTAACTGCTGAAGAAGACGGAAGAAGATCTCCACCAATACGAGAACCTGGCAGAACAGATTCTGGGGGTGGCCTTCCGATGAAGATGAGGAAATCCTTTGTAGATGGGATTTTCCTCATATGTAATCATGAAGATGAAGAAAAAATCCTTTGTAGACTGGATTTCCCTCATATGTAATCATGATTTAATAAAATCGTCTTCTTCTGTGCATATGATTATCTTGCCATATATTTTGCTGTGATGAAGTCTGAATATGTGTAGCTTCGACACGTCTGGTAACTTTATGCCGACTCTGATAGAAAGAGTATTAGGTCCCGTCCTGTCTTTTACGCATAACTAAAGATGCGCAGAAAACCGTTTAGCATTTAAGTCGAGTATTCGAACTGTCCTGCTGTTAGGAATGGGGAGCCGCGTAGAATTCTGAACCGTCACTTCTGATAAGAAAAATTTTTGTTCAGACCATCATCTTCAAGAACGATTTCCCGAAAATCCCTTGAAATAGGGCAAGAAACGGCTGTCAAAACTGAACCGCCATCTTGAACTATAGATGAAATATTCAGACTGGATTCTAGATGAACTTCCAATCGACCCAAAAAAAAGAGTAATTTTCAAAGCTGAACTTTGTATGCTTTGGGTACTTGGAATATTTTGAGGCCAAGAAGGAGTATCCTCTGCGTGAACCCTTTCAATTGAGCTCCTTGGGAGTTGTTCATATATATACGCATACTCTGGCCTGCGTATTTTTCAGATATGCGGAGAGTCATAGATCTGTAAATGTGGATAAGCATAAAATCATGAGTTCGTAGCCTCTCGAGCGTAAAAGCTGCTGAGCATAAAAGCATCCGGGCTTAGAAACTGTAGATTTGTAGCCTCTGAAAAAAAAATCTTCTGAGCGTGAAATTGTGGATATGTTGCCTCTGAGCGTAAAAAGCCATTGAGCATGAAATCATAGATTTGTAGCTCCTGAGCGTGAAGTCGTAGGTTTGTAGCCTCTCGAGCGTAAGAGCTGCCGAGCATAAAAGCATCCGGGCGTAAAACCATAGACTTATAGCCTCAGAGCGTAAAACCGTAGATTTGTAGCTGCCGAGCGTAGAAAGCTCCTTGGCGTAGAACCACGAATCTGCTTTGCACGAAAACTTTTCGAATTCGCTGACTGTCCGCCTTCCCTGAGTAATAGGCTGACGTAGTCCCCAATCATAACCGAATATTAAATATCAGATTTGGTTAGGGATTCGAGGAGTCCATCCGAACTCTATATATACCCCAAGGCTTTCAGAGAAAAACTTTTCATCTGTCTTTTTGCAAAAGAAAGCCTTTGACTCTTCGAGTTCTCTCCTTCGTTTCTTCTTCGAGCATTCTAGGTTTTCAGTAATGGCCCCGAAACCAATCTCCTCCTCTAAGGGAAAGAAGGCTGACTCTTCTTCTCGCTCTTCTGCCCAAGCGAGAGCGACTTCCGTCGGGCAAGGCGATCTTCATTCTGAACGAAGTATCCCACCGACGAGCTGTGCACCAGGCGTTAAAGGTAAAGCTTTTGGGACGACAAGAACGAAGAAAATCCTTCGCACACGTTGTACGTGAATGCGCTAGGTCGTCTTCTGTGCTGATAGCCTCTTCGAGGAAGATGATGCACAGAGATGTTTCATCTTTTACGCCCACATTTCTAATGTGTCAGCGTAAAAACTCTATATTTTCGCAGTCTGGCGTAAAAGCTTTGATTGTCAAAATTTGGCGTATACTATAAAATTTGAGTGTTACGCTTCTGGATAAAAATTCTGGCGTAATAACTCAAACTTTGGCAGTCTGGCGTAAAACACAGACTATCAGGTTTTTTGTGTATACTGCCAGTCTTGAATTTTACGCCTTGGAATAAGATTCCAGCGTAAAAGATCAAGTTTTTACAGTCTTGACGTAAAGCATAGACTGTTGACTTTTGGCATATGCTGCAAGATTGTAATGTCTAGTATAGAAACTGACGTGTCTTTCTTGCACTTTGTAGTTAACTTGCATATGTCTCCATTGGCTGAGGTGATGGGTTCTGCTGCCGGGATGCTGCATTCCAACTACCTGGAAGATTTGTCCCACGTGACATTTTCTATCTCCGGACCCCAGTATCCTCAAGGAAGGAGAATCCTGATATCGTCTCAAGGCGAGCGAATGCTGCTGAACATGATCAACGGAGAGCCCCTGACGTCCATAGACGGGGCCCAATATATAAAGTCGCCTTTTCTCTTCGGGGACATGATTGACAAACAGTCCCAAACGAAGACAGGGGCGAAGACTTCAGAATTTAGGCGACGGGAAGACCGTTCTTTCTCCTGAAGCTTTTAATTGGTTGGTCTGCATTAGACCTTCTCATTTATTGTACAGGAGTGAAGACCAATGCTTCTTGGAACCCTATCTGCCTAGTCGGTTTGTCAGGCAGTTTGGGTATGACCAATTGCATGTGGGCAATACCGTCACCAGCTTCAAGTCCAGGGGTGGACTTATTGATGGAGCGAGAGGATGGAGATACTTCATCATGGGTTGTACTGAAGCAATTTTTACTGTGCCCGTTATTTCACTCTCCACGGAGCTGCGCATCCTCCACTCGTATGCCCAGTTTTATGTGGCAACCAACACCTTCCATCACGATTTTGATATGCATGAAAGTTTTAGGATGCCCTCCTCCAAGTCCGCGGGAAGAGACGAAATCCCCTCGGTCTCCTCTGACGAGGGTAAAGATTCCGTCAATCCAGATGAACCTCTGTTGGCAGTACCGAGGGGTGAAATACCTCCGCCTGCAGGGCCTCTGGTCAACTCTGGTAAGAGAAGGGCTCATATTCTGAAGGAGACTTCCCCTCGTAAGAAGAAGAAGACGGTTAGTCGTCCTGTCAGGACTTCCCACCCTGAGGTTCCTAGAAGTGAACCTGCTATTTTCCCTGTTGGGGATGATTCTTCGATTAGAGGTTCCTCGCCTTTTAGAGAGGGAACCTCCACAGTTCCGGCTGGCGGTGCCGGAGAATCCCTGCTTGAGGCTGCTGTCGCTGCTACCGCTTCAGGTAGTGGTACGAGATCGCCCACGAGGCCGAGCCAAATAAGGATATCTTTATCCAGACCAGCGACGAGAGAAATCCCTGCCGTGTTTGTAAGTATACCCGGCGAGATTCCACCTGATGAACCTCGATTGGATCTGGGTGAAGATTCGGATGAATACCTGTCGATGTCAGTTAGCACACCCCCTTCTCCGGGTATGACAACTCGCTTAGCATCTTTAAGAAATGATTTAGTTGTACTGGCCGCAGACGCAACATATATACCATCGGCCATGGATAAATGTCGTCTTTACGCCTCTTTTTAGAAAAATTAACATCATTTTGATATTAACTTTCTTTTGTCTTCTTTTCAGGGGAAGACGTCTACGGGGAGGACAGTGTCGACGCGTCTTTTGGCTCTGTTTCAGCTCCTGGTGATAACGTGGAGGTGCCCGACTTCGAAGAGGAAACATCTTCGGGTGCCGGCTCGCCCGAAATGGTTCCGATATCTCAAGAGGAGGATGAGCCTGTCATTGCGACAATGCCTCATTTGAGTACGCCGGTCACTTCGTCCGTTGTTGGCGCATCTTCTTTTATCGCACCATCTGTTGAGGTGACGGCTGTGGCAACATCGTCTGCGGTCATTCCTGGTGGGAGGTTCGCCAATATTGCAGCCACTCCCAGCGTCCATTCGGATCTAGCCCTACTGATTGAGCAGTATACAAGTATCTTCTACACCACTTTAAAAACGCTAATATCAATGGTGTTGGAGAAGAATCTAAGCTTCGAGGCTCTGAGGAGGTCCTATCAGTTCGCGATAGTGTCGATCAGAGACTTCAACGACACTGGGAGGGCTAACACGCTGGAGGAGATAGTTAATGGTTTGGAGCAACCCATTAACGAATACTTGCAGCTATCTCGAGGCAGCATTGATGGTCTCGTTCAAGCTAGGTATGACTCCCTAACTGCAGAGCTTGCTGGGTAACTGGAATCTCTGAATAAATCCGTCCAGGAACAGCAGCAGGAGATAGATCATGAGCATACCGAATTGGAGTATGTCATTCCTCAGCTAACTCAGTGCGAAGCCGAATATGAGGAGGAGACAGCGAGGGCCCGCAGATTGAAAGATGAGCTCGCTCAATCAGAGGCGAAGGCTCTCACTTTGTCGGCAACTCGAGATGTACTGAAGGATCGAATGGAGATTGCTCAGCAGAACCTGGCACATGTGGGTGTCATCCACTCAGGTTTTGTACGTGCTCGGTCTGAGCTATCTGCTTTGAACAATGATGCGACAAGGTTGGAACGGGCTCGCGCCGACGTCTTGAACTCCAGGGATGAGAGAATGGTTGCTCTGGCACGGCAGATTCGCGACTTAACCGCTCCCCCAAATGATGTACTTTTTTGCTTTTCAATATAATTTTGCTTTCTGGGAATAATAAAGAGGCTTTCATCTAACTTTGTGGACCCATCATTTTGGAATATAAATGACGGGTTAGGGTGAAAGTGATATCAGAGGTAATATGGACGTGATATACTCTCGGTAAGCTTCAGCTGGACATATCTATTCAGAGATTATATGGACATGATAGAATATGCTCCCACTAAAATTTGTACACAAAACACTATCAGAGGTAATATGGACGTGATAGGTCTTGAAGTTCCAAATTAGTTAAACATATCTATTCAAAGGTTATATGGACATAATAAAATACGATCCAACTAGTTTCATTTTGGAAGTAGTATTGTCAGAATGAGATCCTCACCATACTCCATTCGAGCAAAGGAGGTTAAGCATAGTACCTCTTCAGAAATTTGCCGTTGATAGGAGCCATTAACAAGTCTCCATTAGGCTTGGCTAACCTGTAAGCGCCGTTTGAGAACGTCGTCTCGATCACATAAGGGCCTTCCCATTTGGGCTGGAATTTACCCTTACTCTTGTGAGTAATAATCATTGGCCTTCTCACAGCTAAAACTAGCTCGCCAACTTTGAACACTCTTTCCTTTACTTTTTGATTAAAAGATCTAGAAATGCGTGCCTGGTAGAACGCGATGCGCTGTTGAGCTTGGAGGCGTTTCTCGTCTAATCCTTCTAGCTCTTGAAGCCTTAATAGGTCATTCTTTTCTTGAGTCAACTCATTAGCCACAGCTATCATGAGTGACAGAATTTAGACTTCGATGGGGAGAACTGCTTTACTCCCGTAAACCAATAAGAATAGGGTACAACCTTTCGGTGCTCGTACCGTTGTGCGGTATGCCCAGAGACATTCTCCCAGCTTCTCATTCCAATCTCTCTTGCTCGAAAAGACGAACTTCTTCAAGATTTTGATAATGGTTTTGTTGAAAGCTTCCGCCAAACCATTAGCAGCAGGATTATATGCCGTAGAGGCCACATTTTGTATCCGGTTTTTATCGTAAAATCGATGAAACGCTTGGCTGACGAATTGAGGTCCATTGTCATGAATTATCCTCCGGGGTATCCCAAAGCGATAAATGACATGATGCTTGATGAAGCTGATCACATTAGATGTCTTCACCTCAGCAAGAGGGATCGTCTCTGCCCATTTGGATAAATAATCCGTGATAGCCAGTATGAACCTGTGACCTCTGGAAGAAGACGGGTGAATAGGACCAATGATATCCATATCCCATGCTTCAAAAGGCCAGGATGCAACCGTAGTATATAGATGTTCAGAAGGTTGATGTATAAAGTCTGCATGAATTTGACAGGCTTTGCATTGTCTTGCATACTTTATTGCATCTGTGATCATAGTAGGCCAGTAATAGCCCATCCTCCTGATACGATCCTGTAGCTTAGGACCGGGTTGATGCGCTCCGCATATGCCGTCGTGAGCTTCACGGATAACCCGCTATGCCTCATCATCGGAGAGACATCTCAATAGCAGTCCGTCGTAGGTCCGGTGATATAGACACTGTGAAGACGCATCAAAGTAGAAGCGTAATGATCGTCTTTTGACGGATACTGCTTCTTTAGGGTCCTCCGGCAAAATTTTGTATGCCACAAAATCTATAAAGGGACTTCTCTAGTCTCTCTTAGGAGGATCGGTGTCCACAGCGTAGCTGCGTTCTATGTGAAATTTATTTTTCACACAGAACAAATCTCTGTTAAGAAGGATCACCAAATTCTGCCTTCTTATAGGAATAGCTAAATCTGCAGCTAGACTGGCTAGGGCATCAGCTTTCAGATTCTGAGATCGAGGCACATATTCTAGGAAGAATCCTTTGAATGTCATGGCTATCTCGACCGTTGCTCGGTGATAGGGGACGAGGTCTGGATTTCGGACTTCATATATTCCTCTGACTTGATTGACGATCAGCAGAGAATCACCAAAAGCTTCCAAAGATTCGACGTCCAATTCTTTAGCGACTTGGAGTCCGATTAGTAGAGCGTTATACTCTGCCACATTATTAGAACAGGGCTCGCTAAGAGAATACGCTCGATAGATGACGAGTTTATCAGGAGTAACCAGGATAATTCCTACTCCTGAAACAACGTTTCCCCTGGGACCAGTCCTGGAGTCACCATCGAAGAATAGTTGCCATGCATCACTTTCTATTACGGAATTACATTCTGCAACTTCGTCGGGAATGTCCTCGTATAGTTTGGAGGTATCCGGGATCGGATGAGCAACTAGGAAATCAGCCAATGCTTGGCCTTTGATGGACTTCTGAGGGACGTACACCATGTCATACGGTATTAATAACATCGCCCAAGTCGCGAGTCGGGAATTAAGAACACTTGGCTTGTTCATCAGTACCCGAAGAGGATTGATCCTGGAGATGATATGAATAGTCTGGCCTGTAACATAGTGTCGCATTTTCGAAATAGCGAACATCAGAGCCAAGCATTCTTTTTCCACTGGACTGTACCGGTGTTCAGCTCCGACCATCATCCTGCTTAGATAGTAGATAGCCTGTTCATGACCCACATCGTTCTTCTGTGCGATAAGAGCTCCCAGAGAATGATCCATCGCTCGAACATACAGCAAGAATGGTCTTCCTATGACGGGAGGCACCAGAACTGGAGGATGAGTGAGGTAGCGTTTGATATCATTAAACGCTTGCTGACAGGCTTCGTCCCATACGAAGGATACACCTTTCTTCATGAGACGAGAAAAAGGCTGACATCTCCCAGAGAGGTTGGATATGAATCTCCGGATATAAGCCAGACGACCTTGAAATCCCCTGAGTTCTCTCAGATTACGGGGCGGTCGCATTTCTAAGATGGCCTTGACTTTATCAGGGTCCACTTGAATGCCTTTAGCGATAATGACAAATCCCAGTAATTTGCCACTAGATACACCCAGAAAGGACTTTGTAGGATTCATTTTGAGTTGATGTTGGCGCATCAACTCAAATACTGTCTTCAAGTATTGGATGTGATTATCCTTGAGACGGCTTTTGACAGCTACATCGTCCACGTAACATTCCACTGTTTTGCGTAAATGCTCATGGAATATGTTACTCATAGCCCGTTGGTACGTAGCCCCGGCATTCTTCAATCCGAAGGGCATGACCGTATAGCAATATACCCCCAATGGTGTCCAGAAGGCAGTATGCTTCTCGTCTTCAGGATGCATCTTGATTTGATTGTATCCTAAAAATCCGTCCATGAAAGACATACGTTCAAAACCGCATATATTGTCAATCATGACGTCTGTAATGGGAAGAGAAAACTCATCCTTGGGGCAGGCTGCATTCAGATCTCGGTAATCGATGCAGACACGTACTTTCCCATTTTTCTTCATAACCGGGACAACATTGGCGACTCAGTCGGGATGTTGTTCTTCCCGGATGAAACTGTAGGCTATCAACTTCTTGATTTCAGCTTCAATGGCGTCCATCATATCCAGGCGGAACCGGCGTTGGTGCTGCTTTACAGGCTTCGAATCGGGCAATATATTGAGTTTATGAGTAACCACCTTTGGATCAAGACCTGGCATGTTCTCATAATTCCACGCAAAGACGTCGATATATTCTTTTATCAGCTGGATAATTTCTTCCCTTTCTTCTTCGGAAAGATTGTTACTGATAAATATCGGCTTTGGCGAAAGTTCATCCCCAACATTAATCTGGATAATTTTATCTTCTGTGGGAGGTTCTCTCTGCTCGAACCGAAGTTCCCATTGTGTATCCATTTGCTGGGCCCAAGAGTCATTCTCAAACGGTTCAGATTCTTGTTCGTCTGCTTCAAAGGAATCTGTCAATACCATATTTACCGATAATGTTCGTTCGAGAGCATGAGATGAGTCGGAGGGCGACGAGCCATTTTGAGAAGAGAAAAAGATATCCTCGTTTGACTCAGGAGTTGCAAGGGATGTGGAATACCCTAACCCGAAACGAGTTCGTTGACAGTAGGAATCATCGTGCAGCGGCATTCGTCTGCCTTTCCCGTAGTTGAGACCTAGTTCCAGCTTCAAGTCATAACACATACTTTGCATGATCTTCAAAGCTTGTGGGCTGTATCTGTGAACTTGTATTTTACCAGCATCGTCATCGAAACAATCTTCTTGCACAGTCGGTTCATTGCGCATACGACCGAAGACTATTGAACGCTGACTGCTGCAGGCAGGCGGAACAATGAAGATAGAATCCTCATGTGGTCCATATGTCGTGATGATATTGGATGACGACGCTACTTCCTACATATACGGATGATAGAAATCTATAGCTTCCAAGAATTTTTGTGCTATAGGTTCTATATTGTCATGGGGAGTGAATTCCTGATTTGGAATTTGAGCGTCAATATACTGGAAAAGAGGACCTTTATTATCATCAGAAACCACGTTCCTGGTTGTATTTACATCAATCGGCTGCCTGTTGCGCCGAAGGTTGATGACCATGGGTGGAGGCTTCTGGTTCAAAGTGATCACTAGAGGATCACCTCCTTTTCCTGACCTGGTTTTGTTCAGGTGGATAGCCATAGGCTCCATGGCTTTCGGACGAGTAGTTCGCCCTTTCACCTTGATTGACAAAGGTTGCTTGGCAGGGGGTTCTTCTGGCTCCCGGTGGGATTCCTTCTCTGCTTCGCCTGACACATCCTCCATGTAGTCTTGAGTGTACAACATGGCATCAGAGTAGTAGGATTCTACCCCTTTAAATGGGTTCAGGTCCGCAAACTCCGTTTGTACTGTTCCTTAGGCATCTAAATATTTAAAGCATTGATGTAGAGTCGAAGGAACGATGTTGTGGTCGTGGATCTAAGGTCTACCCAGCAGAATGTTGTAGGACACCTCTGAATCAATGACATAACATATAGCCACTGATCTGAGGTCACCAATCTGGATCCTCAGACGAATTTTCCCCAACGGCTTACTTTTCCTGGCATTGAAACCCACGATTGTAGTGGTGGTGTAAGCCAGTTCGCTGGTAGGAATCCTCAGCGGTCTGAGCAGGCTATGAGGAATGATGCTGATTGATGATCCCGGATCTATGTGAATCTGGTCGACCTCTATGGAACCGATATACCCGGTGTAATAAAGGGGTCTGTCATGCCTGTTATGTTTTAACAGCATGTCATCTTGAGTGAAAGTGATATTCGGGACCACCTCCATCACACTGTGGCATTGAGGACATGCCACGGGTTCTTCGTCAGGGGACTTGAGCTGGGTCAAGTATGCATCCGCCTGCATTAATGCTTCACTCAGGGCTTGACGAGTGTCTTGAGAGAGCCTGAGTAGTTCGAAGATGGACAACCTGGCTGGTGTATTGGCCAATTGGGCCAGGATGTCAAAGTTGTATGGCTTCTCTAAACCTTTGTTTTGAATGTTTTTCAAAGGTTTATCGAAGCGCACTTCTTTTTGCTTCCCTTTGTCCGCCGAAGTTGGTCTCGAAGGACCGGCCTCTGGATGGCGGGTTCTGGTTCTGAAGGCTTGGCAGCTGAAGCGTCTGCCGGTGCATCTTTCTGACTTGCTCCATAGTCCTTGAGGTAAGCTTTCCCTGAACGGGTTCCAGTAGCCAAAACCTCGTCTTCTGATGCCGACTGTACCGTAACCATGTGACACAGTTTACGCTTTGAGTTCTTCTTAGACTTAGCCTTAGCAGCTTGAGTCTCTTTCTCGATCTCTGACACCAGATCTGGATGAACCCACATAATATCGCCTCCTTTGGTAGTTAGGGGTACCAGGTCATGATTTTGACCCCTAACTGGAGGAAGATTAACGATGTTCATCGTTGTCCGGGAAATAGGTGTAACACCGTCCGGGACTTCTTGGGGAGGCATATTGCCAAACTGCAGAGAGATCATGTTGGCCGTGACCGTCTTCTCGCTGTTGCGCAGAGTGATGGCCTTATCATCGATCAGCTCCTGGATCTTCCTCTTCAGTACATAACACGCTTTTGTAGGGTGGTGTATGTATCTATGGAAGATGCAGTACTTGGGGTTATTAGTACTACCGACTTCATTAGGCCGCTTCTCCTCAGGAAGGGTAATCTTGCCACTTTTGACGAGACACTCGAATATGCTCGGAATATCGTCGTCGTCGAAAGAGTATACTTCAATGGGCCTGGAAGTCCCAGGTTTCGTTTGTGTGGTTGCCGCAGTCTTTTGCCTGGACGTATTGATCGCCAGAGCTTCTTTTCCTTTGGCACCACGAGGATGGTCGCTGTTGGAGGATGACCTCTTGCCTCTATCGGAGGCAAAGATCATGATGCCATTATCACGCGTCTTCCGACTGTTGTCCTCGGCGGCTACCGCTAAGATGATGAACGAGGGCCAATCATGGAACTGATATGGTCCTGTGAACACCGAGATTACGGAAAGAAGGTTCTTCCCGCAAATGTCCACCAATGCCGAGTCTGGAACTCTGGGAGGCATTTGCAAAGTGGCTTGACCAAAACGTTTGATGAAAGTACGAACGTCCTCTTTTTCCTTCTACTTCACTTCGATGAGAGAGGACATAGACATGTCCATCCCTCCCTCGTAGAATCGTACGAAGAATAAAGTCTTGAAGTCTTCAAAGGAAGTAATGCAGTTGTCCGCCAGACTACGGTACCACTGATAAGCCACTCCCGAGAGACAGCCCTTGAACACCCGAGTGAGGAGGGCGTCATTCCCCTGTAATAACACCATCATCATACTAAAGAAGTTCATGTACTGACTCGGTGATATTTTTCCCTCGAACAAAGTTATAGTCTGCGGTTTGTATCTAGGAGGGAAAGGGACCTCATCCCAGATAGCCGGGTGAGGCTGGTTGATTCCCAATTTCTTGAGCTGATCTTTGTGCTTCAAGGCATCAAATTGGGCTTTTAACTCCCGTACTGCCTGCATCAGATTTTCAGCCGGTAGCGGGACCACGGAGTGGTGAGGAATCGGTTGTATCGCGACTCCAACGGGAGGTAATACATTCTCCGAGTGAGGAAGCGGAGGAGCTGTTGACTCCTGATCTAGAGCAGGCTCTTGGATCGCGTTGGATGGTGTTAAGTCCACCCCCATACGTATCTGAGTTGGAGGGACCGATGCTTGAGCCATGGCAGCTGTGTGTTGAGTCAGCATTATCTGGTGTATGTTCTCCATCATGGACTGCATTTCTTTCAGAGATGTCTCCAGTACAGCAATGCGTTGCTCAGTGCTCCCCGACGGGGAAGCTTTCTCGTGTTCATCTCCAATGGCATAGACTCCCATCTCCCTGGGTGTCATTGAAGGATTAGTATAGGTCTCTGTAGAAGTTGACTCTATACTTCAGCATCTGATTCGGGAGACTAGCGACCCCCAGCATCGGAATCAGAAGAGTACAAAGACGGTTGTCGTGACCTCGAATGGGTATTTTGGAACACCCCAGCTTCAGTGTTCCTAAGGAGCTTGTTGAATCTCCTTCGGCTCGGAGTTCTAGAGGGATGACGTCTTGAGTTCGACCTTCCTCTAGGTATGTGTAAAGCCATGTTCACTGATGCATGTGTGGGCTCTTCTTCCTGGAAAGACGGAGAGTGGCTCAACCGGTCGAAAATCGACCGTTTTGCTTCAGAACAGCAATAATTAACTACAATCCTATGACTATTACAATAGTGCTCCCTAGGAGGCGTAATAGACATGCTGGAAGATCCCCTATCCTTGCGTTTCTGGATCAGATACTCACGCAGGTCAGGAGGATTTACAGAAGAAGAAGAAGAAGATGGCTTGTTCCTTCTGTTCACCTCAGTGGGCATGCGAATGTTGGGAACCATAGTTCTCCCTGTGCCACCCGTATACAACAGGTTGGCCATCTGGGTAGCGGATGATCCCCGAGGAGTGTGTCTTTCCGCGAACTGAGCCTTCTTTACGCTGAGGGGCTTCACCTGGCGTAATTTGGAGCTCTGTTCAGGTTGGCGTAAAGCTGAGGAGGTCCTCAGTCGGCCATCAGCCTATCGTACAATCCGGAGGGCGGGCAGATTCTTTCCTTGCTGGCGTAAAGGCCGAGAAGTTGAGCAGTCCGCCACTTCCTTTCCCTTGCATAAATTGCAGGGATCATCTACTTTTTCGCAGAGGGCAGATGCATTTTTACGCGCGGAGCGCGTTTGGAATTTCTGATTTGGCGCTAAGGCATTGTCAGAAATTCTGTCTGCCACATCATCGACAGGAGACTAGATTTTACGCGCAGAGCGCGGAGTAGACTTCTAGACTAGCGCTGAGGCATCGTCAGAAGTTTTGTCTACCACGTCACGGATGGGAGACAGAGTTTTACGCACGGAGCGCGAAGGTTATGCAGCTACAACCTGGCTGGTCGGAGAGATCGGAGAGTCGGCAGGAATGGTAAGGGATGTCTTGGGCATCCAGACCATACGCAGCTTCCTGTTGTCTTGGACAGAGAGAGTGAGAGCTACCCCCTGTTCGAATCATATCTTCGTAGGCAGACTGGTCGAACTGGACGACCAGGGTCTTCTTCACGGATCCAACGGATACCGCATCATGTTGAGCAATTGCTTTCTCATCAGAAGAGAAAGACCTCCCCAACAGAGTCGCCATCTTGTGTTTGATAATAAACGAAATAAATAAGATGAGGTTTATACGAAACCCGCTCTTTGGTTTACAAATAAGAAGTACAATTAATCCTATACGAGGATGTCAAGTATAAATTTTAATCTGGGTAAATATCGCTATAGGAGTCTGATCTGCAGTCGATCACTTTGTCCCTTGGACCATACGATGATGAAGAAGTGTTGTAGAAGACAAAAAAAGGCTTCGAAGGTTGCAAAAGAGAGTGGATGCTCGATGCCAAAGTCGTCGATCACTACTCCTTGTCTGAGCTCTGGATTCTTCTCTCTCAAAGACTCTTCGACTCTTAGTTCGTCGACCTTAATTCCTCAATTTCTCCACCTTGGAATTTTTTGACCTTGGACCTCTGATAATAGAGGTCTCTATTTATAGGGTTTTAGTGACAGTAACCATCCAGTCGACGTAGAAGTCGGGTAGTGGAGAGTATGGCACCTTTTACGCGACGGTCACAATAACCGTTGTCCACGTATAAATAATCTCCTGAATGAGCGTGTGACGTGTATCCTATTAAGAGATAATGTGTATAACTGCTGCGAAGATCACGACATAAAAGCCACGTAGGTAGTTATCCCTTGCGTAGAAAAGGTTGGCGTAGAAGCCAATAACTGTCACCATGATGTAGAAGCCAAAGAGTTATCAAACCGAGGTAGAGGCCAGGTAGGCATAGAAGCCGAGTAGGCATAGAAGCCGAGTGGGCGTAGAAGCCTGATGCTCTTTCCTTGACTGAGGCTTTGAGCGAATTCTGGACCGAATAGCTTTAATACGCACCAATGCAAATGTAGCTTGAGTTGGCATATTTTAAGGAGATAGCGTACAGCGTGCTCCTTATAGCTGAGAATAGCCTGATGGCGTAATATGCAAAAGTGATGATGTGGACATTTTAGCCGAAATTACGGCTTTTGGAGATATAATCAAATCTCTTGCATTAAATACAGAGATCTGCCCCCATCCTGCGTATTAAATGCAGAGGCGTGTCTTGAAGATCTACCACCATTCTGCGCATTAAATGCAGAGACGTGTCTCGGAGATCTGCCACCATTCTGCGCATTAAATGCAGAGACGTGCCTCGAAGATCTGCCATCATTCTGTGCATTAAATGCAGAGATGTGCCTCGAGCCCTGTACGAAGAGCAGCTTTTGACGTGGCAGCCTGTTTGTCTTCTGTGGAGCGTAAACAGCTCATATATGCCTGTGTAAAACTAGGCAGCGTATTCCCTTGTATGCGTAAAAGCGGTTTACGCCAAGGAAATGTCACTAAACGACAGTCTGGGTTGCTGTGCCGCGCCATTATTGAAGCCGTCGTCTGGGTAGTCGTGCAGTACTCTTTGTCAGGAGTCAGACGTCAGGTTTACTGCATGATTTGACCGGTTTATTTCGAGGAATACGAAGCGTTCCTCGTACACTTTAATGCTGCATTAAAAGCGGATGAGTTTTACACCATAGAGGCGATGTAGCACCCTTTTTATGCTGAAGCAGGCTGGACATACTGCCCTACGCGGGTTGTCCTTGAGCTTATATTTTACGCTGTACTTAGCGAAAAGGCTCTGTTGTACGCCGATGGCTCCGAAGTCATATTTTACACTGCCCAGCACCAACATGCTGCGTATAGCTATTTAGCGTATTTTTTATGCTTCTACAGAATATAATTCTTATTTTAAGGTTTTATATTTAGGAAATCCTATTATAAGCACAAATTGGAGATTCGGGGTGCTCGTCCACAGAAAATCTAAGAGAAAATCCGTGCTTTGCTCTTAGGACTTCGTCATCCATGTCACCCTCACATTTTTATCCAAGGGTAGTTTAGTAATTTGTGGTATGATTATTTGAGATTATTTATAATTAATAATTGTACATTGCATGATTTAATTATTTATTGTATTATTAATTATTGCTAGTTGTAGATTGTTGTGGACTTGTGTAGTGGACCTAACTCAATTATTAGAATGCATGAAACAAACTTTTAGATGAGTTAGATTTGAGCCCATGAATTAGGCCCATGGATTAGGAGGTTTGATTAATTAGTGAAACCATTAGACTAAAATCTTTCCTTCCTAATTATTTCTTAATGAGAGGCCCCAAGTGGTATTTGGGACATTTACATTGCTTGGAGAGGGGTTTATGACCAGCCATAATTAGGAGGAGGAGAGAGAGAGAGAGAGAGCTCTCATCTTCCCTAAATTTCTAGATCTACATTTTTCTCTTTCAATTTTCCTCCATTTCTCATCAATTCTCCACCAATTCTTCATAAATCTCTTCCCAAATTCATCATTGAGATTGCTACACCAAAGATCTACAACAAGGAAGCAAGGAGGAGGAGGCCAAAATCTACAAGGAGAGGAGCTACTTGACAATTGGGGACTTTTCATTGGGAATCCATCTCCCAATAGGAACAATTCAGTTTTACCCCTTTTAATAGACTCTAGATCTGAGATTTTACCATGAGAAACCAACCCACATGCATAGGCTACCCATAGGATTTGGTTTTGGGTCAATTGGAGACCTACGGTGGAAGTTATGACCATTTTGGTGTCAATTTTGGAGAATTTCGAGATTGGCACATGTAGTGCTTGTCATTAGATCTAATAGATCTAATTGACACTTGATTGCTTGTGTATAACTAGTGTCATGTCCACAATTAGATACGTGTAGGCCGTATCTCGTTAATTTGACAAAATATGTTGATTTGGGGGTTTTCCTCCGACACGGGGCCTTGTGCATATCACATTGTGACACGGACACGTCGACACACTAATTACTATACGTATTGTTCATAATTTATGTATTGGATTTGTTCGTGTCCCCCGGAATACGTTTGGTTGTGTGTTGGGGCCGTATCGTAAGCGTATCATAGAAAAGTGTGATACGGGTGCGATACACTCTATATGTTTGTTGTTTTGTTCTTTCTACTATACATGCATATATATATTTATATAAGTATATGATATCTATGTATTATTTAGAGTATATATTAGTGTATTTTGGATTTACGTATAGGTGTGTGTATATAATAGGAGTATCTAGATATATATATAACTATGTGTATATGTCTATGTATATATATGTTTGTGTATGTATGTGTACTTGTGATTAGTGTATAAGTGTGAGTATATAAATATATATGTAGGAGTATATAGTGATATATGCATATATCTATATGTTGATTCATATTGTTAGAGAGGTATAGTGTTGTGTATGCTTTAGTTATCAGTGTGTGTGTATATATATGTAGCTACGTATAGACCTATATGTACATGTAGTTATACGAGTACTTATATTTATATGTGTAGGTGTTGTTTAGTGTTGTGTGTGGAGTATCTGTGAATTTTGTGGGTATCTTGTTGTGTCTAGGTTGAGTTGTGTGTGTGGAGAGGGCTGATCGAGCAGCAGATGCAACCCTGAGTTGCAGCTGAGTATGCATAAATTGAAGGGGAAAATGTAGTAGCACTGCACTGAAAGATAAAGTGCAGTATAAGTGACAGCATGGTGAATCCAACAGTGCTCATAGAGTATCAGCAAAGGGGAGAAGGTATGGGTATCTCACTGTACATTAAAAATGCACAGTATATGAAGAGATGAAGAAACTGTGCAGAATTGGAAGAAGGAAAGGTAGCAGTAGCAGTCGCACACAGTTGGGAGTGTCAGACACAATATCATGTTCAGTGTGCTGATTTCACATAGTTTGATGCATAGTTACTGTGCAGTTAGAAATGGGATGAATCAATGGCAGTTCGGGAATAGGGAAGCCACAACAAGTATAGGGGCAGTATCAGTTCAGTAACAGGAACCTGTGCAATTCCGGTGAGCCCAGGAATTCAAGAAGCAGTATCAGTACCAGTGAGGTATTGGTTTAGCATGAGTTTTGGGTAATAGTTAACTAGTTGGTTTAAGGTATGGGTATGGGTAGTTAGTTATTATTGGTTGGTAGTTAAGAGTCAATAGCTTAGTATTAAGTTAGTATAACTAGGTGGTTAATGATATACTTTATTAGTATACTGGTAGCTCTAGGTATAGGTACATATGTAGTTATGCTATTTTATCATAGATAAGTTCTATAATTGCATTGATCTATTTATGTAATTAGCATTGCCAGCCTATAGTATTTTGGGTATTAGCTATATTCAATAGGATTTGAATCACCAAGTTATTACCAAGGTAATATCACGGTATTGAGTCGATACCCAAGATTTTGAGTTGAGTATCGAAATAGGTGTGATACATATTGGTGCAAGGCCAAGATATCATATTTTTATTGTTTTGTTATATTATTATAATTATTGACTTGTGTACATATATAAAACCATATTTTCATAATTAGAAACTTGCGTATCGTAGGCTACGGCTTTTTGAGTGTTTTATTTATTCTTAGCTTAGCTATATAGCATAGTTTCATAGCGTATCAACTTAGTAACTTAAACATTAGACTCTTGCAACCTAGAATTCATTGGTTTGACCTAAAAATGGCGTATTGACCTAGAAGTGTATCAACTTTACTTATTTTCTTTTCAGAACCTTGTATTGATGTAACATACCATATATAGGTTGTGAGATACCTGCTTGGGCATCGAGAGACACATCTTGCTCAAGACGTCAGGTGAGTACATTTCTCTGATTGTTTTCAATTCATAATATTGTATATATGCATGTTCTAGAATTTTATACATTGATCCCGACACAGTAATTTTACGGACTGGTACTATATGGATCCCGTCAAGAGATGTTATCCCCTACCGTGTTCAGCGGATACTCGTGTACATTGTATCTCATCGTGTATATTGGGTATTGATGTTATTTCGTGTTCACACACTGCTCGTGTTCAGTGTGCTTATTCGTGTACACCCATCGCTCGTGTTCGGTGGTTATGATATTCGTGTACACCCACTACTCGTGACAGTGGTTATATTTTCGTCTTCGTAGCGTGTCACGACTGGATCCATCGGTATTAGTTGGGGGTAGGAGAGTAGGAGTTGATTATGTGATCAAAGCCATTGTTACAAATCGTGTACATTCTGATTACATACTTTACTTGTAATCCGTCTTACCTGATCATGTTCACCCAACCCGATCACATAATGAACTCGTATTCTGAGGCACATTAGATAGTTTAGATTGCAGTTTACTTCATCATATTGCTGATATTCATATTGTTGATCTATATTTTCGTACATTACCTGTATATATCTTGTTCATCATTCATATGTTTATTGATCTTGTATTTTATTTCTATATCTATTTATATGCTCGATTATGTTATTGGAACTGCTTTTAGATGTATGTACTTCGCTACAATCCTGACTGGATATATTTTTTCAGATGACTGGCTTCTAGAGCAGTGTCCCCCCTACTACGGGCCGCAGGACGACGTACCTATAGAGGACACTCTTATTGACCAGGGAGACTTAGTAGCAGAGCCCGAGGAGATCTAGTTACATTGTATGAGATTGTATTAGACTTTTTTGTGGATTCACATCTTGTATATCATTTCAGATTGTGGATTGTACCTTTATTCTTTCCTTCGCTATTTCCATTTGTGCATTACTTCTTCCTTAGTTTGTGTTGTGATTGAGATTAGATATTCATGTGAGATATCATATTGCTCCTCCGTTTGGGAGTTGAGATGATTGCCAGGTGCCATATTATATTGTTGTGATATTAGATAATTAGAAATGACCCAGACAGTGTTCTACCGCCGATTATGCGGTGTAGGTTGGGCGTAATCACGTACTCGTGCCCAAATATCCAGGTGCGGGTCGTGACACATTTTTAGTGGTGGCCCGTGCAAGTCTAGATAGATATCGTAGTTGTGCTCGACTAGAGTACGGCTACGAGCCTGCTTTAGGAAACAAGATTTAGGCGGAGAGTTACTCAATCACATCTAGGAAAATTCCAATATCTGTTTTTGCAAATCCTTATCTATTGAATATTGTCTTTCATTTTGAATAAAGTTCTGTCCTTCTTTGATGATATCATATTATATTCAATATTGATTCCGTATTTTCAATCTATCTTCAGGATGCCTCCGAAGATCCGATTCTATCGCTTGGGAGCAGCAGCAGCTTCCTCAGCTACTTCTCAGCCTATTGCGGAGGGGGTAGCACCTACTTCTGTTTCTCCTCTAGTTGAGAGGGTCGCCTCACCGGTTCAGGTAGGGGTCTCAGCGGCCGTCTTCGGGCGTGTTCCTCCCCCAGTTCGGAGGGTAGCTCCAGTTATTTCAGAGGATCTTCCACCTCCACCACCAGTGGTTGATCAGACACAGATGTTCGCACTTCTCTAGCAGATGATGGAGACGCAGCAGCGACAGTCAGAGGTCCTGCGACAGAGCATGGAGAACGCTCACCAGATCACTCACAGCGGTGGAGAGAGCTACTACCGCTCAGCCACCGACAGCACCAGCTCAGTTCATTCCGCATCAGTCGAGGCCGAGTACCATCATCGACTTCAAGAGGATGGGCCCGAAGGATTTCAGAGGCACCGAGGGGATTATATATACGGATGAGTGGATCGAGGACATCGAGCGGAACCTGCGGCTGGCGCAGATTCTAGAGATGCTATAGATAGAGGCTGCGGGTTGTATGATGTTCGATATTGCCCTGACATGGTTCCGGACTGACCCGAGGATTGTAGCACCAGGACTCTCGTGGGAAGCCTTCAAAGAGCTTTTCAAGGAGAAGTTCTTCCCAGACGTGGCTCTTACATCTTTGGAGAGTCAGTTCCAGTATCTTGTCCAGGGAGGCATGTCAGTGGACGAGTATGCGGCGGAGTATTGCCGTTTAGGACACTTCGTGGAGGGTCAGAACCCTAGAAGCAAAGCCAGGAAGTTCAGGAAGGGCCTGAACTGGGAAGTCAAACCCCACACCAACGGAGATCCTACTGCCACCTTCGAGGAGATACTCAGGCAGGCGCAGAGAGCAGAGGATGACTTAGAGCTTGGCTCTAAGAGGCAGAGGGACACAGGAGGATCCAGCAACTACACGGGTCCAGCAAAGAGGCCTCAATTCCAGTAGCAGAACCAGAGGCCTTACCAACATCAGAGGCAGCAGTACCACGAGCCAGCTAGAGTACCGGCTCAGCAGATGCATCAGATCCAGAGGGCAGCAGTTCCTTGTACTTTCTCTAAGAAGCAAGGACACAGATGGGACGCTTGCAGGATGAGGCTAGGCCAGTGCTTATTCTGTGGATCGGGAGATCATCAGCTGAGGGCTTGTCCCAACTCGTCTAGCTCAGGGTGGAGGACAGGCACAGAGGGCACCCGCTCGACCACCAGCGGGCCAGCAAAGAGGACCTCTTCTACCACAGCAGCAGCAGTTTGTCCAGCATCAGCATAAAAGAGGAGCGCATCGATAGGGGCAAGATTTTGCCCTGACTGTCGAGGACGAGGAGCTGATTGGCGATGTCATCTCAGGTTATGTTTATCTTGATTCCTTTTCAGCTCATGTTTTGTTCGATTCTGGTGCTTCTCATAGCTTTGTATCTGTATGTTTTGCTTTGAGGCATCGTCTTGAGTCTGAACCGTTGGTGAGGACTTGAAAGATTATGACCGGGGGTGGCATCATCCTGGTCAGTGATGTTTGCAAGAACCAGAGAGTTTATTTGGGAGGCTGCGAGCTGAGTGTATGTTTACTTGTAATGTCACTTTCGAGTTACGACATAGAGCTCGGGATGGATTGGTTGAGTAGACATCACGCTAGTATCGATTGTCGTGGAGGCAAAGTTGTATTCCAGACGCCAGGAGAGCCGGAGTTCGAGTTCGTCCGAGGAGCAGAGCAGAGCGAAGGCAATTTCTGTGGAGTTTTAGTCGAGGAGCAGGAGCCGCCACATCCGTTGATTGTGGAGTTCTTGGATGTCTTTCCAAAGGAGTTACTAGGGTTGCCGTCGGACAGAGATATAGAATTCTCTATAGATTTAGTGCCAGGGGCAGAGCCGATCTCTCAGCACGTATACAGAGTAAACAACAGCGAACTGGCAGAATTAAAGAAGCAGGTGGATGAGTTGCAAGACAAAGGCTTTATCCGTTCTAGTTCATCACCATGGGGTGCTCTGATACTTTTTGTACCCAAGAAGGATGGGTCGGTACGTATGTGTATCGACTACAGGACACTTAATAACCTCACTATCAAGAACAAATACACGTTGCCGCGGATAGATGATTTGTTTGACCAGCTGAGCGGAGCAAAGGTTTTTTTGAAGATAGACTTGAGGTCACGGTACCACCAGGTGAAAGTAAAGAGGGAAGACATCCCAAAGACAGCTTTCAGGACTCGCTATGGGCAGTTTGAGTTCTTGGTAATGCCGTTTGGGTTGACCAATTCCCCGGCAGTGTTCATGAACCTAATGAACAAGGTATTTTATCAGTACCTTGACCAGTTTGTTGTAGTCTTTATAGATGATATTCTGATATACTCGAAGACCCCAGAGGAGCATGAGCAGCACTTGAGGATTATTCTGGAGACCCTCAGGAAGGAGAAGTTGTATGTTAAGTTGTCGAAGTATGAATTCTTTCTTGATAAGGTTGAATTCCTCGGGCATATCATTACAAGAGATGGAGTCTTGGTTGACCCGAAGAAGATCTCAGCAGTTGAATCATGGTCTACCCCGAGCCCAGTAGTAGAGATCAGGAGCTTCCTTGGATTAGCAGGCTACTACCAGAAGTTTGTTTAGGACTTTTCCAGACTTGCAGAGCTGATGACTAGGCTAACCAGGAAGGACGTAGAATTCGTCTGGACTGCGGATTGTCAGTCGGCATTTGAGGAGCTGAAGAGGAGATTGACTACAGCCCCCATCTTGACACTACCATCAGAAGCAGGAGGTTTTTTTATTTACAGTGATGCATCAGGGAAGGGTTTGGGTTGTGTGTTACAACAGCACGGGAAGGTGATTGCCAATGCTTCCAAGCAATTATGCCCGCATGAGAAGAACTACCCTACCCATGATTTGGAGCTTGCAGCGGTTATCTTTGCTCTCAAATTATGGAAACACTATCTATATAGAGAGAGAGTAGAGATCTTTACAGACCATAAGAGCTTAAAGTATGTGTTTACACAGAAGGAGCTCAACATGAGGCAGCGGCGATGGTTGGAGCTGATGAAAGACTTCGACATATCTTTGCAGTACCATCCAGGAAAGACCAACGTAGTCGCAGATGCTTTGAGTAGGTATCCCGTGGATATGTGCTTGACTAGAGACAAACATTTATTGGCCGATCTCGATAGTTTGGGCATTGAGGTATTAATTCCAGGAGTCGCAGCACAGATAAGGACTTCAGGTTCAGTCGGAGCTGATGGACCAAGTCAGAGCCGGGTAGTATGAGGATGAGTCTCTAAGGAGCAACATAGCATAGGTTCAGGTCGGGCTGGCAGAGGCCTTTATCATCATAGATGACGGATCATTGCGATACGGTACCAGGTTGTCCGTACCGAGAGGAGCTTTGCACGAGGAGATTATGCAAGAGGCGCATCATTCCCAATACTCTATGCATCCCGGTGCCAACAAGATGTATAGAGACATGAGAGAGCATGTATGGTGGTATGGCATAAAGCGTGAGGTAGCTAGCTTCGTGTCTAGATGCTTAGTTTGTCAGCAGGTCAAGGCGGAGAGACAAAGACGAGGAGGATTGCTTCAGCCTTTGCCCATTCCGGAGTGGAAATGGGAACATATGACCATGGATTTTTTTTATCGGGGCTTCCGCGTTCTCTAGGAGGCAAGGATACGATTTAGGTCATCGTGGACAGGTTGACCAAATCAACCCACTTTCTGTCATTTAAAGTGGGTACATCTACGGAGAGACTTGCAAAAATATATGTACGCCAGATCGTCAGATTGTACGGTGTTCCAGTGAGCATTGTCTCAGATCGGAATAGTCGCTTCACGTCCCATTTTTGGAGGAGTTTGTAGGCTAGCTTGGGCACTCAGCTCAAGTTCAGTACCGCTTATCACCCTCAAACGGACGGACAGTCGGAGAGGACTATTCAGACTCTCGAGGACATGCTACGCACCTGTGTTTTAGATCTTGGAGGTTCTTGGGAGGATCACCTTCACTTGGTAGAGTTTTCATACAACAACAGCTAGCAAGCCAGTATTGAGATGTTACCATTCGAGGCGTTGTATAGACAGAGGTATCGCACTCCGTTGTCCTGGGATGATGTTGGTGATAGAGCTTTATTGGGACCAGAGATGGTAGTAGATGCAGCAAAGAAGGTAAAACTTATCGGGGACAGACTTCGAGTGGTGCAGGACAGGCAGCGGCATTGGGCCGATAGCCACCGGAGACATTTGGAGTTTGAGGTATAGCTTTAGTTTTGTCTTGCTTGTGTTTGATTGTTGCTTGTTAGAGTGCTAAGGTTGTGTTTCGTTCTAGGTTGGCGGTCTGGTTTTCCTGAGGATTTCTCAGACACGTGGCACGATTCATTTCGGTGGAGGTGGCAAGCTTAGTCCACGATTCATTGGTCCTTTCAGCATTCTTAAGAGGGTCGGTACAGTCGCTTACAAACTAGACTTACCACCTGCACTGGAGGGAGTGCACAACGTGTTTCACGTGTCGCAGTTGAGACGATATGTAGCCGATCCCAGTCATGTGTTGGATCACTCGGAGATAGAGGTGGGCTATACTCTTAGCTATCCAAAACATCCAGTGGAGATTCTGGGTCGGAGAGAGATGGTGCTGAGAAACCAGACGATTCCTTTGGTGCGCGTCGCGTGGAGGCATCACTCGCCAGGAGAGAGTACCTGGAAGCGAGAGACTGAGATGCGCGAGTGATATCCATACCTGTTCGAGCCGTGAGCTATAATTCTTTCTTGTATTATATTGTTTGCTTTTTGGCAGATAGTTCTTCCTTAATTTCGAGGACAAAAGTTTTCTAAGGTGGGTAGGTTTGTCACCCTTACATTTTTATCCAAGGGTAGTTTGGTAATTTGTCAATGGGTATAATTATTTGAGATTATTTATAATTAATAATTGTACATTGCATGATTTAATTATTTATTGTATTATTAATTATTGCTAGTTGTAGATTATTGTGGACTTGTGTAGTGGACCTAACCCAATTATTAGAATGCATGAAACAAACTTTTAGATGAGTTAGATTTGAGCCCATGAATTAGGCCCATGGATTATGAGGTTTGATTAATTAGTGAAACCATTAGACTTGAACCTTCCCTCCCTAATTATTCCTTCCCCCAAGGGGTATTTGGGACATTATACATTGGAGAGGGGTTTATGACCATCGATAATTAGGAGGAGAGAGAGAGCTCTCATTTTATTTCTTCCCCAAATTTCTAGATCTACATTTTTCTCTTCCAATTTTTCTCCATTCCCTCATCAATTCTCCACTAATTCTTCATAAATCTCTTTCCAAATTCATTATTGAGGTTAATACACCAAGGATCTACAAGAAGGAAGCAAGGAGCAAGGAGGAGGAGGCCAAGATCTACAAGGAGAGGAGCTACTTGACAATTGAGGACTTTTTATTGGGAATCCATCTCCCAATAGGTAAAATTCAGTTTTCCTCATTCTAATAGACAATAGATCTGAGATTTTACCATGAGAAACCAACCAACATGCATAGGCTACCCATAGGATTTGGTTTGGGTCAATTGGAGACCTACGGTGGAAGTTATGACCATTTTGGTATCAATTTTGGGGGAATTCCGAGATTAGCATATGTAGTGCTTGTCATTAGATCTACTAGATCTAATTGACACTTGATTGCTTATTTATAATTAATGTCGTGTCCACAATTGGATACATGTAGGCCGTATTTCGTCAATTTGACAAAACGGGTTGATTTGGGGGTTTTTCTCCGACACGGGGCCTTGTGCATATCATATTATGACACGAATACGTAGACACACTAATTACTATACGTATTATTCATAATTTATGTATTGGATTTGTTCGTGTCCCCCGGGATATATTTGGTTGTGTGTTGGGGCCGTATCGAAAGCGTATCATAGAAAAGTGTGATACGGGTGCGATGCACTCCATATGTTTGTTGTTTTGTTCTTTCTACTATACATGCATATATATATTTATATATGTATGTCATGACCCGTACCCAAAAAATCGGGCATGAGTCATGGGTACGTCCAGCCTACGCCGTAGCATCGGCGGTAGAACGCTGTCTAGGTCAACTATCTAGATAACAATCTCAAGCAATCAATATATATCCCTGTCAAGATCTCAACTCCAAGCGGAGGAGCAATATCATAACGATAATCAAGTACTCAATCACGAATCTAAGCACGATAAGATAACACAGAAATCTAACAACTACCAAGTCTAACCAACAACAACTACTACAACAACCACAATATCAATAATAATAATACATCATCCAAAATAATATACAAACAAGGTCTCATTCCAAAACCGGAGACAAATCCGGTGCTAAAAGCTAATAAAAACAATAACAAGGTCTTAGTGATCCCGGCTACCAACCCAAAAATCACTCCTAAACTAGAGGGTCCCTGTCTGCACCATCGACAGGCTCAGGTCCATAAAACGTTGGACACCACTCCTCCGGATACTCTAAAAAATATGTCCAGTCAGGACTGGAGCAAGTACATCTCTAACAGCAGTTCCATTTAAATGATAAAAACTATAAAACAGTTATAGCAAGTAGCAAGAAGAATGAAGCAAGTATGAAACAAGAAATATATAAATCACTGATGCATAAAGGTAAAGATGCATGGATATCAGAGCAAGATAGTAATAACTGCAAGATACAGAAAATCTAAGCTAAGATCAAGTCCGTGCACATGAACGTGTAGTGAGTCCAGCATGAAATACATGTAGTGAGTCAAGTCCAGAAACATATAAGTGAGACCAGCAAGAAATACAAGTGAGTCCAGACTATAAAGAATGAACTCGGTGTCTTTGAAATACTTGTTTCGACATGTAAACGGCTAGGGGTAAGTACGGCTCACCGCGCACTGGGTGCGCGGCTGCTATTATTCCAGATTAGACCAGAGGGAGTGATTTCTGATGATTCCAGATGGGAATATTTACATGTCTACTCGAGTATTTCCCCGCCCCGACTAATACAAATGAATCCAAGACCCGGCACGTAAATCAAGATGAGTCCAGCCTGAAACATGAGTGATGCCTGTAGTGATGCCTGTAGGTGATGCCAGTAGTGATTCCAGAATAGAGGCCAGAAACATGAAATATACGTGTCGTAAGTAAATGAATCCAGAAATATCAGTCAGTGTCCCGTATTGTGCCAGAATAATCAGATGATACTATACTAGAAGCTGAATCATAATAATTATCAGATAATGAAAACTATCAGAGAATGTACTCGCCTGACGTCCTGAGCAACTTGCGATCCGAACCGGTATCGCAAAGACCTATTGCGAAAAGCAAGGTTAAACAGGTTTCTAATGAGTTAAACAGATATAAAATAACTAAAAATAGGCTTCTAGGGTCGTTCTAGGTCAAACGGGTCAAACCGGTGAAATCTGGGTCAAAAAGTCAACTCTAGGTCCAAAAAGTCAACTCTAGGTCAAAACTAGGTCAAAAGTTGACTTTGGCGGTCAACCGAGTCAACTACGGTCAAGTCTAGGTCAAACTAGGGTGCTCCTGAAATTCTAGGCCAAACCGAGCTCATTAAGCTAGAAAACTCTCAAACTCGCCTCCTTGAGATACCGGGATACCCTCGGTATCCGATACCTCAACCTAGGCTACGCACCCCGCCTAAACCCGCTAAAACATATGCTAGCACGGGTAAATATATACACATAAGCATATAAAAATCACTCCAATATTATTCCTAGGCTATTGCTCAAAAATCCCGCTCGAAACCCAATACCTTGGATATCTCAAGGTATTGAGATACCTCGGTATCTCAAGGTATTGAGATACCGCTCTAAACTCAACCCTACTACCCCTCTATCTAACTAACTATGCATAAACATATATATCTAGCTATAATCTAGGCTAAAATATAGATATCTAATACATATAGGCATATACCTAGGTATCTACATATATATATATATATATATATATATATATATATATATATATATATATATATATATATATATATATATATATATATATATATATCACATACACACATATATACATACATATATACCTTACCTTACCTTACCAATACATATATATATATATATATATATATATATATATATATATATATATATATATATATACATATATATATATATCTAGATATCTAACTATCTATCTAGCTATGTATATATCTATTTATAATTCTATCTATCTCTCTCTCTAGATATCTATAGATATATATAGCTATAGTTATGTATATATCTATACCTTAGATATTTACCTATCTAACTATATAACTATCTATATAGATAACCATTTACCTAGATATCTATCTACCTATTCATGTATCTATCTATCTAATACCTATTTACCTATCTATCAACTATCTATCTATTTATTTATCTATGTATCCATCTATCTAACATCTATCTATCCATCTAGCTATCTATCTATGTGTCAATCTATTTATCTAGTTATCTAATTATCTAGCTATCTAACTATCTTCCTATTGATCTAATATCTATCTAGCTATATATCAATCTATCTATATCTATATATCTGTATATCTAGCTATCTATCTATTTATGAATCTATCTCTCTATATACATATAGATCTTTCTCACTAATACTCTTGCTACCCGCACTAAGATAGGTCGCGCCGCGCTCGCTGCTAGCTGCTGGAGCTCTGCCTTAAAGCTGCTGCTGCTGCAGCAATTTACTGCTGCTGCTGATGCATCAAAATGCTGCTGCTGCTGCCCTTTTGCTGTTGCTGTGCTGCTGCTGGTGCTGGCTATCTCCCCCCCTTTACACAATCACACACACACACCCCTATATACATATATATATATATATATATATACATATATATATATATATATATATATATATATATATACAACCATATATATATACACACACGCTCTATATATTTATATATATCTACACACACACACACACTAACATATATATTTATACACACCAAAACACTAACATATAAATACACACACACACATACAAGCACATACATATATCTATATATATATATATATAAACACACATCTATATATATATACACATATCTATATATATATATATATATATATATATATATACAAACTCATATACATATATATATATATATATAAACACTCACTTACACTCACACACACACTCACCTACACACATACACTAGCACCAACCCACACTCACACAAGCACTCACTAACACACTCACACATACATAAAAACACACATACATATATAAATATATATACATATATAGACACACATACATATATATATATATAAACACAACACACACACACACAACACACAACACAACGCACACAACGCCCACCAACGCGGGCCCAACGACCCCGACACGCACAAACACCTATAAATATATAAAATATAACCCAAGAATTCTAGCACACACTCCCCGAAGCTAACCCAACGCGCGCACAAGCCCGAAACTAGGAAACCAAGTCAAAATGGCCGTTCGGTCATTTCGACGAACACGCGGTGTGCGGTTCGGAAAACCTCCTGAAACGTACACAAAACCAACTCAGAATCGGCCCAAAATTTATCCACGGGTCCTAAACGATGTCTAGATCCTAGAAAAAATACTACCGCGTCGATTTTAGGCCCGTGGCGAAAACGCGCACGCACTTAGAATCGACGACAACGAAAACCCCAAATTCGCTCGAAACGCCCGTTTCTTCGTGACATGGCTTTCCGTGTCCGAACAGAGACACACACTCACCTTCAAGACACCCGACAATGTCTACCTAGGTCCGTCTAACCTAGGGCATCACCCAAAATTGGGCCAAATTCGGATTCTACCCGAAATTGACACAAAACCTAGTATTAAAGTCTCCAAACACTACCAAACTAGTTCCAACTTCCTCCCACGGGTAGCCTAAGGGTGTAGGAAGGTTCTAAACTATTAATTACACTATAAAAGAGTAATTATAAGGGAAAAAAATTAGGGTTTACATCTTGGAAGTTGGAATCCCAAGCCAAAGTCTCCAAAAAGCTCCAAATCCACCAAACCAAGCTTCCAAGCTCCAAAATCTAGCTCCAACACCAAATCTAATCTCTACCTACCTAGGTTGGGGAAGAATGTAGGGTTAGAGTTCACATAAGGAAGAAGAAATGGAAGAAAGAAGGAAGAAAAATAAAGAAGAACTTACTTTGGAAGAAGGAAGGAAGAAAAATGAAGAAGTGGAGAAGAAGAAGAAGTGAAGAAGAAGAAGAAGAAGTAGGGGGCTGCTGGTTTTAGGTCGGGTGTGGGCTGGAAAAGGGGTCGGCCAAGCAAAATATAAGTTACACTAATCACCAAATGCCCAAAATGCCCTCCTAACTTGGGTTTTGGATTTCGGGTTCCAAAAGTACTCAAACTAACTCCAAATCTCTCCAACTAACCCACTAAAAATATAATAAATATTCTAAACCCAAAAATAGGTCTCACAGGGGTGTGGGCTGGGTCGGACATGGGTCCACTAGGGTCTGACATGGGTCCAGGCTAGCCAAAACCCTAAAACAATCAATATAAAAATAATACAATCAATAATTAATTATAAATACAATTAATTATAAATAATACATAATTAACCAAATTAAAAATAAAAAAATCCGGCTCTGGAAATAGGGTAGTGACAAGCCTATCCTCCTTAGAAAATTTTGTCCTCGAAATTTAAAGTCAATCACACTCCCTCTAGGTCAAACCCCCAACAATCACAGTCAAGAAATTCTACCTATACAACATACAAGATCATGGTCCTATTGGTCGTGTTATCACAGTCTCAATCAAAGTCACTACACTATCTACCACAACACAAAGAAAAGTCTAACAGGTACTAATGAAGCACACCACAAGGAATGGAAAAGGATAGAAAGAAGAATAAAGAGACAGACCTGCTAACCCGACACCCGTAGCATCGGCCTCCTCGACCATCAACGCATAAGCCCTGCCCTGCTGGGGTGTATCCCTCTGCTGGTGCGGGGCATGATGCTGTGCCACAGGTGGCCTAGCTCCAACTCTCTGATCCTGTGCTCCACCCAACGGAGGTGCAGTGGGGCAATCTCGCATCTGGTGAGCAGCGGATCCACAGAATAAACACACCTTCAACCTCCTCCTACAAACATCCTAAGTGTGTCCTGCCTTCCTGCAGTAGGCACAAGTGGGAACCCTCTGATCCTGACCCTGCTGCGCTATCTTCGGTACATAGGGACGCTTAGCTGGTCCCGCACTACCACTCGCACTGCCTGAATCATCCCTGCCTCTCTTGGACTTGAGCTCCAAGTCATCCTCTACTCTCTGAGCGTCTCCTACTATCTGCTCGAAAGTCGCCTCGCAGTCGCTCCTGGTCAAAGACTTGACCGCCATAACCAAGCCCTTGCGAAACTTCCTCGCCTTTGCTGCCTCACTCAAGCCCTCCACAAATCTGCCCAGACGGCAGAACTCCGCTGCGTACTCGTCCACCGTCACGCTCCCTTGGACGAGTGCCTCGAACTGGCTCTCCAAAGCACTGAGCGCCACATCAGGAAAAAATTTCTCCTTAAAAAGCCTCTTAAAAGCCTCCCAAGTATGCCCTGGCGTCGCGATCCTCGTATTTGTGCGATACCATGTCAAAGCAAGGTCGAACATCTGACTGCCCGCTGCCTCTATCTGCATGCTGTCTGAAATCTGTGCCAGCCTGAAGATGCCCTCAATCTGCTCTATCCAGTCATCCGCGTACAGGATCCCTTCTGTACCCCGGAACTCCTTGGGCCGCATCCTCTGGAAGTCAATGATGCTGCCCAGCCTCGGGTGCTGAATCTGATCTGCCTGTGGCTGAATCTGTGCCACTCTGTCCACTGCCGTCATGGCCACCTGGTGTGCGTTCTCAATGCCCAGCCTCATCACATCTACCTGACGGTGCTGCGCGTCCATCATCTCCCTGAAGAACGCAAACAACTGTGCGGCATCTACTGGAGCAGGAAGTGGTGGAGGAACCACCGGAACGATTGGGGTAGTCCTCAGATCGATAGGTAGAGGAGGATCCCCGAGAGAAGCAGATGCTCCCTCGACCGCAGGAGTGGTGAGTGGAGCGGTAGCAGCTGCCTGAATACGAGCTGGACGAGAGGTAGCAGACCTCTCAGTGGCAACTGCTGGGGCGGTACGATGAGATCGTGTCTTCGGAGGCATCCTGAACACAGATCAAAAGATGTCAATACGGCGCAAGATACGATATCATCATAGAAGGACGGTAATATTTCAAAAGAAATAATTTCAGAATAATTAGATTAAAATTGTTCCTAGTCATGATTGAGTACACTCATATCCTAGATCCTAGATCCTATAGCAGGCTCACAGCAGTACAACTAAGTTGTTGTACCACCACGACAGCGCACTAATTGCGAATCGAGACCTGCATGGGGCCGCCACCAAAAATGTGTCACGACCCGCACCCGAAAAATTGGGCATGAGTCGTGGGTACGTCCAGCCTAGGCCGCAGCATCGGCGGTAGAACGCTGTTTAGGTCAACTATCTAGATAACAATCTCACACAATCAATATATATCCTTGTCAAGATCTTAACTCCAAACGGAGGAGCAATATCATAACGATAATCAAGTACTCAATCACGAATCTAAGCACGATAAGATAACACAAAAATCTAACAACTACCAAGTCTAACCAATAACAACTACTACAACAACCACAACGTCAATAATAATAATATATCATCCAAAATAATATACAAACAAGGTCTCAATCCAAAACCGGAGACAAATCCAGTGCTAAAAGATAATAAAAACAATAACAAGGTCTTAGTGATCCCGGCTACCAACCCGGAAATTACTCCTAAACTAGAGGGTCCCTGTCTGCACCATCGACAGGCTCAGGTCCATAAAATGTCGGACACCACTCCTCCGGATACTCTAAAAAATATGTCCAGTCAGGACTGGAGCAAGTACATCTCTAACAGCAGTTCCATTTAAATGATAAAAACTATAAAACAGTTATAGCAAGTAGCAAGAAAAATGAAGCAAGTATGAAACAAGAAATATATAAATCACTGGTGCATAAAGGTAAAGATGCATGGATATCAGAGCAAGATAGTAATAACTGCAAGATACAGGAAATCTAAGCTAAGATCAAGTCCGTGCACATGAACGTGTAGTGAGTCCAACATGAAATACATGTAGTGAGTCAAGTCCAGAAACATGTAAGTGAGACCAGCAAGAAATGCAAGTGAGTCCAGACTATAAAGAATGAACTCGGTGTCTTTGAAATACTTGTTTCGACATGTAAACGGCTAGGGGTAAGTACGACTCACCGCGCACTGGGTGCGCGGCTGCTATCATTCCAGATTAGACCAGAGGGAGTAATTTCTGATGATTCCAGATGGGAATGTTTACATGTCTACTCGAGTATTTCCCCGCCCCGACTAATACAAGTGAATCCAAGACCCGGTACGTAAATTAAGATGAGTTCAGCCTGAAACATGAGTGATGCCTGTAGTGATGCCTGTAGGTGATGCCAGTAGTGATTCCAGAATAGAGGCCAGAAACATGAAATATACGTGTCACAAGTAAATAAATCCAGAAATATCAGTCAGTGTTTCGTGTTGTGCCAGAATAATCAGATAATACTATACTAGAAGCTGAATCATAATAATCATCAGATAATAAAAATTATCAGAGAATGTACTCGCCTGACGTCCTGATCAACTGGTGATCCGAACCGGTGTCGCAAGGATCTATTGCGAAAAACAAGGTTAAATAGGTTTCTAATGAGTTAAACAGATATAAAATAACTAAAAATAGGCTTCTAGGGTCGTTCTAGGTCAAACGGGTCAAACCGGTGAAATCTGGGTCAAAAAGTCAACTCTAGGTCCAAAAAGTCAACTCTAGGTCAAAACTAGGTCAAAAGTTGACTTTGGCGGTCAACCGAGTCAACTACGGTCAAGTCTAGGTCAAACTAGGGTGCTCCTGAAATTCTAGTCCAAACCGAACTCATTAAGCTAGAAAACTCTCAAACTCGCCTCCTTGAGATACCGGGATACCCTCGGTATCCGATACCTCAACCTAGGCTACGCACCCGCCTAAACCCGCTAAAACCTATGCTAGCACGCGTAAATATATACACATAAGCATATAAAATCACTCCAATACTATTACTAGGCTATTGCTCAAAAATTCTGCTCGAAACCCAATACCTTGGATATCTCAAGGTATTGAGATACCTCGGTATCTCAAGGTATTGAGATACCGCTCTAAACTCAACCCTACTACCCCTCTAGCTAACTAACTATGCATAAACATATATATCTAGCTATAATCTAGGCTAAAATATAGATATCTAATACATATAGGCATATACCTAGGTATCTACATATATATATCTCACAAACACACATATACACATACATATATACCTTACCTTACCTATATATATATATATATATATATATATATATATATATATATATATATATATATATCTAGCTATGTATATATCTATTTATAATTCTATCTATCTCTCTCTCTAGATATCTATAGATATATATAGCTATAGGTATGTATATATCTATACCTTAGATATTTACCTATCTAACTATATAACTATCTATATAGATATCCATTTACCTAGATATCTATCTACCTATTCATGTATCTATCTATCTAATACCTATTTACCTATCTATCAACTATCTATCTATTTATTTATCTATGTATCCATCTATCTAACATCTATCTATCCATCTAGCTATCTATCTATTTATCTAGTTATCTAATTATCTAGCTATCTAACTATCTTCCTATTGATCTAATATCTATCTAGCTATATATCAATCTATCTATATCTATATATCTATATATCTATCTATCTATCTATTTATGAATCTATCTCTCTATATACATATAGATCTCCCTCATTAATACTCTTGCTACCCGCACTAAGCTAGGTCGCGCCGCGCTCGCTGCTAGCTGCTGGAGCTCTGCCTTAAAGCTGCTGCTGCTGCAGCAATTTACTGTTGCTGCTGATGTATCAAAATGCTGCTGCTGCTGCCCTTTTGCTGTTGTTGTGCTGCTGCTGCTGGTGCTGGCTATCTCCCCCCCTTCACACAATCACACACACACACACCCCTATATATATATATATATATATATATATATATATATATATATATACAACCATATATATATACACACACACTCTATATATTTATATATATCTTCACACACACACACTAACATATATATTTATACACACACAAACACTAACATATAAATACACACACACACATACAAGCACATACATACATATATCTATATATATATATATATATATATATATATATATATATATATAAACACACATCTATATATATATATATATACACATATATCTATATCTATATATATATATATATATATATATATATATATATATATACACACTCACACTCAAACATATATATATATATATATATATATATATATATATATATATATATATATATATATATATATATATATATATATATATATATATATATATCCTCATTCACACACACTCACTCTCACACACCCTCACACACACACTCTCACACACACTCACTAATACATAACCACACACACAAATATACATATATATATAAATATATATACTTATATACACACAAACTCATAAACATATATATATATATATATAAACACTCACTCACACTCACACACACACTCACCTACATACATACACTAGCACCAACCCACACTCACACAAGCACTCACTAACACACTCACACATACATAAAAATACACATACATATATAAATATATATACATATATAGACACACATACAAATATATATATATACATATATATATATATAAACACAACACACACACAACACACAACACAACGCACACAACGCCCACCAACGCGCGCCCAACGACCCCGACACGCACAAACACCTATAAATATATAAAATATAATCCGAGAATTCTAGCACACACTTTCTGAAGCTAACCCAACGCGCGCACAAGCCCGAAACTAGGAAACCAAGTCGAAATGGCCGTTCGGTCATTTCGACGAACACGCGGTGTGCGGTTCGGAAAACCTCCTGAAACGCACACCAAACCAACTCAGAATCGGCCAAAAATTTACCCACGGGTCCTAAACGATGTCTAGATCCTAGAAAAAATGCTACCGTGTCGATTCTAGGCCCGTGGCAAAAATGCGCACGCACTTAGAATCGACGACGACGAAAACCCCAAATTCGCCCGAAACGCCCATTTCTCCGAGACATGGCTTCCCGTGTCCGAACGGAAACATGTACGCACCCTCAAGACACCCGACAACGTCTACTTAGGTCCGTCTAACCTAGGGACATCACCCAAAATTGGGTCAAATTCGAATTTCACCCGAAATTGACACAAAACCTAGTGTTAAAGTCTCCAAACACTACCAAACTAGTTCCAACTTCCTCCCACGGGTAGCCTAAGGGTCTAGGAAGGTTCTAAACTATTAATTACACTATAAAAGAGTAATTACAAGAGGGAAAATTAGAGTTTACTTCTTGGGAGTTGGAATCCCAAGCCAAAGTCTCTAAAAAGCTCCAAATCCACAAAACCAAGCTTCCAAGCTCCAAAATCTAGCTCCAACACCAAATCTAAGCTCTACCCACCTAGGTTGGATAAGAATGTAGGATTAGGGTTCACATAAGAAAGAAGGAATGGAAGAAAGAAGGAAGAAAAATGAAGAAGAACTTACTTTGGAAGAAGGAAGGAAGAAAAATGAAGAAGTGGAGAAGAAGAAGAAGAAGTGAAGAAGAAGAAGAAGAAGAAGAAAAAGTAGGGGGCTGCTGGTTTTAGGTCGGGTGTGGGCTGGAAAAGGGGTCGGCCAAGAAAAATATAAGTTACACTAATCACCAAATGCCCAAAATGCCCTCCTAACTTGGGTTTTGGGTTTCGGGTTCCAAAAGCACTCAATCTAACTCCAAATCTCTCCAACTAACCCACTAAAAATATAATAAATATTCTAAACCCAAAAATAGGTCTCACAGGGGTGTGGGCTGGGTCGGACATGGGTCCACTAGGGTCTGACATGGGTCCAGGCTAGCCAAAATCCTAAAATAATCAATATAAAAATAATACAATCAATAATTAACTATAAATACAATTAATTATAAATAATACATAATTAACCAAATTAAAAATAAAAAAAACCCGGCTCTGGAAATGGGGTAGTAACAATGTATGTGATATCTATGTATTATTTAGAGTATATATTAGTGTATTTTGGATTTACGTATAGGTGTGTGTATATAATAGGAGTATCTAGATATATATATATAACTATGTGTATATGTCTATGTATATATATATGTTTGTGTATATATGTGTACTTGTGATTAGTGTATAAGTGTGAGTATATAAATATATATGTAGGAGTACATAGTGATATATGTATATATCTATATGTTGATTCATATTGTTAGAGAGGTATAGTGTTGTGTATGCTTTAGTTATCAGTGTGTGTGTATATATATGTAGCTACGTATAGACCTATACCTATATGTAGTTATACGAGTACTTATATTTATATGTGTAGGTGTTGTTTAGTCTTGTATGTGGAGTATCTGTTAATTTTTTGGGTATCTTGTTGTGTCTGGGTTGAGTTGTGTGTGTGTGGAGAGGGCTGCTCGAGCAGCAGATGCAACCCTGAGTTGCAGCTGAGTATGCATAAATTGAAGGGGGAAATATAGTAGCACTGTACTGAAAGATAAAGTGCAGTATAAGTGACAACATGGTGAACCCAACAATGCTCACAGAGTATCAGCAAAGGGGAGAAGGTATGGGTATCTCACTGTACATTGAAAATGCACAGTATATGAAGAGATGCAGAAACTGTGCAAAATTAGAAGAAGGAAAGGTAGCACTAGTAGTCGCACACAGTTGGGAGTGTCAGCCACAGTATCGTGTTCAGTGTGCTAATTTTATATAGTTTGATGCACAGTTACTGTGCAGTTAGAAATGGGATGAATCAATGGCAGTTCGGGCATAGGGAAGCCACAGCAAGTATAGGGGCAGTATCAGTTCAGTAACAGGAACCTGTGCAATTCTGGTGAGCCCAGGAATTCAAGGAGCAGTATCAGTACCAGTGAGGTATTGGTTTAGCATGAGTTTTGGGTAATATTTAACTAGTTGGTTTAAGGTATGGGTATGGGTAGTTAGTTATTATTGGTTAGTAGTTAAGAGTCAGTAGCTTAGTATTAAGTTAGTATAACTAGGTGGTTATTGATATACTTTATTAGTATACTGGTTAGCTCTAGGTATAGGTACATATGTAGTTATGCTATTGTATCGTAGATAAGTTCTATAATTGCATTGATCTATTTATGTAATTAGCATTGCCAGCCTATAGTATTTTGGGTATTAACTATATTCAATACGATTTGAATTACCAAGGTATTACCAAGGTAATATCACGGTATTGGGTCGATACCCAAGATTTTGAGTTGAGTATCGAAATAGGTGTGATACGCATTGGTGCAAGGCCAAGATATCATATTTTCATTGTTTTGTTATATTATTATAATTATTGACTTGTGTACATATATAAAACTATATTTTCATAATTAGAAACTTGCGTATCGTAGGATACGGCTCTTTGAGTATTTTATTTATTCTTAGCTTAGCTGTATAGCATAGTTTTATAGCGTATCAACTTAGTGACTTAAACATTAGACTCTTGCAACCTAGAATTCATTGGTTTGACCTAAAAATGGCGTATTGACATAGATGTGTATCAACTTCACTTATTTTCTTTTCAGAACCTTGTATCGATGTAACATAGCATATATAGGATGTGAAAAACCGGCTTGGGCATCGAGAGACACACCTTGCTCAGGACGTCAGTCGAGTACATTTCTCTGATTGTTTTCAATTCATAATATTGTATATATGCATGTTCTAGAATTGTATACATTGATCCCTGTTTCGGATAATAAACTAAAAAGATGATATGTAAAAAATGAGGTCTTATACGAAAACCTGCCCTTCTTTTATGTTTACAAACAAGATTGTACAATTTAATCCTATACGAGGATGTCTAAGTAGAATTTATTTAATCTGGGTAAATATTGCAATAGATGTCTGATCTGCAGTCGATTACTTTAGCCTTTGGACCACACGATGTTAAAAAAGTGCCGTGGAAGACAGAAAGCAGCTTCGAAGGTTGCTAAAGAGGGTGGATGCTCGATGCCAAAGTCGTCGATCCCTTCTCTTTGCCTGAGCTCTGGATTCTTCTCTCTCTCTCTCTCTCTCTCTCTCTCTAATTTTTCACCTTTTTCTCCTCTCTTTTTCCTCTGTTGATAGAGGTCTCTATTTATAGAGTTTTAGTGACAGTGACCACTCAGTCGGTGTAGAAACCGAGTAGTAGAAAGTATAGCACCCTTTTACACAACGGTTTAAAATAACCAATGCCTGCGTATAGATGACCATTTGAGTGAGCATGTAACGTGTGTCCAACTAAGGGACAAAATGCGTATATCTGCTGTGAAGATCATGGCGTAGAAGCCTCATAGGTAGTTATCCCTTGTGTAGAAAAGGTTGGCGTAGAAGCCAATAACTGTCACCATGGCGTAGAAGCCAAGTAGGCATAGAAGCCGAGTAGGCGTAGAAGCCAAGTAGGCATAGAAGCCGAGTAGGCGTAGAAGCCAAGTAGACATAGAAGCCTAGTAGGCGTAGAAGCCGAGTGGTCATAGAGGCAGAGTGGGCATAGAAGCCGAGTAGGCATAGAAGCCGAGCAAGCGTAGAAGCCGAAATGATGTGGACGTTTTAGCCGGAATTACGGCTCTTGGAGATATAATCAAATCTCTTGCATTAAATGCAGAGATCTGCCCCCATCCTGCGCATTAAATATAGAGGCTTGTCTTTAAGATTTGCCATCATTCTGCGTATTAAATGCAGATACGTGCCTCGAATTCTGTACGAAGAGTAACTACTGACGTGGCGGTCTGTTTACCTTGTTCGGAGCGTAAGAAGCTCATGTCTGCCTGTGTAAAACTGGGCAGCGTATTCCCTTATATACGTATGAGTAGTTTACGCAAAGGGGATGTCACTAAACGACGGTTCCGTAACATTTAATCAAATCTCCTGCATTAAATACGGAGATCCGCCATTATCCTGCACATTAAATACAGAGGCATGTTTTGAAGGCCTGCCACCCTTCTGTGCATCAAGTGCAGAGACGTGCCTTGGGCATCTGTCAGTATTCGGCGCTTTAAATGCAAAGACGTGCCTCGAGAAACTGTTACCGCTCTGTGCAGTAAATGCAGAGACGGGCCTCGAGCCCTGTACGAAGTGCAGCTTTTGACGTGGCAGGCTGTTTGTCTTCTGCGGAGCGTAAACAACTCACATCTGCCTGTGTAAAACTAGGCAGCGTATTCCTTCGTATGTGTAAAAGTGGTTTACACAAAGGAAATGGCAGTAAATGATAGCCTGGGTTGCAATGCCGTGCCATCATTATACTCGTCGCCTGGGTAGTCGTTCAGTACTCTCTGTCAGGAGTCCAGACGTCAGGTTCATTGCATGATCTGACATGTTCATTTTGAAGAATATGAAGCGTTCCTCGTACACTTCAATGCTGCATTGAAAGCGAATGAGTTTTACGCCATAAAGGCGATGAAGTACCCTGTTTACGCTGAAGCAGCCTGGACATACTGCATTACGCGGATGGTCCTTGAACCCATATTTTTATGCTGTGCTCAGCGGAAAAGCTCTGAGGTCCTCTGTTTACGCTGCCCTGTATCAACATGCTGCATATAGCTATCCAGCGTATTTTTCATGCTTCTACAAGACCCCCTTCAAAGCTTTCAAATTTCTCGTAATTTGAAACGCTTTGAATGAAGCATGAACCGTTCCTCGTAACTCGAAATGCTCTGAATGGAGCCTGAAACGGTCAAGCCTGACACGTTCTTTTATGGCTGACTTTATGGCAGAGTTATTGGGGATCGGTGTGATCTCTTTCGCCTATAAAAAGGTTGAGGAGTTTTCCTGTTCTTTCCACACTTCCTTGACCACACAGAGATGATGGCCGGAGTTTATCGGGTTGACTTGAGGAAGAAGGAGACCATATTCTTCCAGCATGTAAGGAGCCAAAAAAGATGGTGTCTTCGAGCAAATGTCCTCTGCAATGATGGATCATTGAAGGATATCATAGCCTCCTTTGCTCGGGATTGTAGTGCCTCAAATCCCGATCCGACCGGGATGTGCACTACGTAATTGGGCTTGTGGCTAGTCCGTCTGAGTCGTAGCTTAGATCTTCGGCATCTTCTTGCCACGGACGAAATACGATGATCATTTCCGACTCATGGAAAGGCCTCTATTGAAACGAGTCCAATAGTTTTCGTGTTTGGTTGCTTGGTTTTCTTGATTGCCGCTTTGGGATTTTGATTTGGTGTTGCTTTCGATTTGCTTGGTTTTCGCTGCTGGTTTTATCGTTTGGTGCTTTGATTCTTGGGGAGTTCGGCAAGGAAGGATAGGCAAGAATTTAAATTGGTGTTCGTGCTGTGCAGGTCCGCGTAACTGACGTTTGATCGTCGCTAGGCGGGATTCGTGTTTCAGCTACCTTTTCCCTTAACCAGTGAGTGGTTTGGACCTTTCTTTTCTACTTTTTCACGCCTACATCTCTAATGTTTCAAACGTTCACTCGATGATGCCTGGTTGGACGCCTAGGAAATCCTTGCCACAATGTATGCCAGCCACTAAGAAAGAAAGATGGGATTTGTAGACTAATTTTACTATATGCTTGCACACCTTATAACTTGAGTTTGTTTATAAAGGAAATTGGTTGTTGGTTGCGGCCTGGTGCCTCGGATAGAGTTTGGACCTATGGGATACCAAAATCGGAATACCGCTTTAGAAAATATGAACTGTTGCATAAGAGATATATTGCTGCTTTACTTCTTTTGTTTATTTTGATGCATTGTATGATATATGAATTGTTCATGCATTTGCATGGTCTGGGACAACTTGTGCACAAGGTTTGGTATTTCCTCAAAACGGCTTTCCGGGGCACTGGAACCGTATCGATCCGGAGGGAAATATTTGATTCGTGCTAGTCACGATGCATTGCGGGACCTCCAGTAGGGCTTGCTACCCGGGCTGATAGGGCGCGCCGCTAATGCTTGGAATAAGTCCCTAAGGTGTCGATCACACCAATGACCGCATAGAATAGAACACATGCTAATTTATTGTCTTGTGCAGATGGTAAGTATAATTGTGTTTCGTTGCAGGAAAGGCGTGCATCGGTTGAGTAAGCAATCGATGCACTGGTTGGATTCAATGTTATTTTCATTCCTATCAAAACATGCAACTGATATGAATTGAATTCGCTTGCTTCTTTATAGAAGTTCCTCATAATGCATGTTCGCCCCTAATAAGCTAGTGTCGATTTAGTCGAGTGGGTTCATCCCGCTCACCAGTACAAGTTGAGTACTGACCCACGTTGTGGGCAACTATTTCAGGCACTCAGACGGTGCAACGCTAGTGGATAGACGAGGAGGCGTTAGGAGCACCTCTATTTTGAAGTATAGTTGGAGTCAGATCATTTTGGAGGCTTGGACTTTCAACCTATACAAGGGCGTAATGTATGAACGACGTGGACAATCAGATGGAGCGCGCCCTGCCTTTTGAGTTATCTTTTGTAATGCAAATCAAGTAGCCGAGAGGCGCGTCAATGTAAACTCTATGTAAATTACTCTGAATTATCAATAAAAAAGCATGTTTCTTCCTGCACTGTGTTCAAATCTCTGTGAATATATTTTCTAAATTGTGTTTCAAAATGGGTTCCTATAACTGCAAGTTCTTGCCTTGTACGAGCGCAACTCCAGGCTCGTACGGCATCACGCCCCAGCGAGGACGAATCGGTTCCGTGAAGGATCCAGCGAGGACGATTGATCCTTTTGGGATCGGGGCGTGACATATTGGTATCAGAGCCTTGGCTTTACTTCCATAGAATTTCAAAAGATTATAAAGGAGTTTGATGCGCCTCTCAATTGAGTTGCGTTCGGCGTCCGCTGCATGAGATGAGTCGCCTATACAATGAGCCCATAGATACAAAATCTATTATTTTTGGAGTATTAACAAGCTACTCTCTTTTGTAGCCATGGCAAAGAAGAATACTGCAACTGCCAGCAGTGCTCAACCCATTCAGAGCGATCCAGCAAGCTCTGGAGAATCCGGAGGAGCGGGTTCAACCGGTATGGAGGAACGGCTTATGCACCTCATGGAGGCGCAGCAACAACAAGCTGTTACCCAACAGGCTAACATACAAGCATAGTTTGCTTCTCAACAGAAGCAAATGGATACTATGATGCAACTGATTGCATCCCTGGTACCAAGCAATGGGGCAGCCCCAGTGACGCCTGTCACACCGCCGACCGTGGCGGTAGAAGACGAGTCAGAAGAGACTCAGCCTCCAGCAAGGAACTCCTGCCGAGCAGCAGAGTTCACTAAAATGCATCCGCCAATGTTCAACGGAAGAGCAGAACCGGACGTGGTGATGGGATAGATTGCTAAGCTGGAAGGACTCTTCAACCTGGTTGGCATCAGGGGATCCAAGCGAGTGGCCTGTGCATCGGTTCAGCTGGAACTGCGTGCGCATGATTGGTGGGAGGCCACGAAGCAAGGGATTTACGATGCCAATCCCAACTACAAAATCACTTGGGAAATGTTCAAATCTGCCTTCATTGAACAATATATTCCCCGAGCCGTGCGTCAACAAAAGGAAGACGACTTCAGCAATTTGGTGCAAGGAAGTTTGTCTGTTGACGATTATGATTCAGTATTTGCTAAACTGGCTAAGTTTGCGGGGCACTTCTTGCCTAATCAGCAGGCGTGGTGCTATCGTTTTCAAAAAGGTTTGAATGACGAGTTGCGTAGGGACGTCATCAACCAAAAATGTCAGACCTACAGGAAATGTTATGAGGCAGCCCTGAATAGCGAGCGGATCTTTGGGCGCTATCCCCCAAAGGACGAGGTGCAAACCCCCCGTACCAACAACAATAAATGTCCTCATGAAACGGGAGGGTCTGGAGCACACAAGCGTTCGCACACGTCTGATGACAGGGGCCAATCCCAGGCACCGAACTGCAGTATGTGCGGCAAGTTAGGGCATCGAGTGAATGAATGTCGGGTACAAGAATATTTTAAATGTGGTCGTCTGGCCACAAACAGTTTAACTGCCGAGAGGGCAAGCCGAATCAGAGCAACGGGAATCAAAACAAGGGGCCTCCAGCAAGTGATGTCAATGCTGTGCCAGTAAATCCACAACGCCAGGGTGCTCAAGGCCGAGTCTATGCACTGACTCGGGATGAGGCATCCGTCTCTGAAACTGTCGTGACAGGTACATTACTTTTCAGAGATTTGCCCGCTAGAGTCTTATTCGATTCAGGTGCTACGCATAGTTTCATATTTGCTGATTTTACTGTTGAGCATAAATTAGCTTCTACTCCTTTAAATATGAACCTTTGCGTAAGTACCCCTTCGGGAGTCGATATGTCTGCCCATGCGATCTGTAGGGATGGTTATATTTGCATCGGAGGAAGGAAGCTTTCCTTAGATGTCATTGTACTAGACATCAAGGATTATGATATTATTCTCGGTATGGACTGGTTGGGTGCTTGCCATGCAACAATCGAGTGCGCGGAGAAGCGAGTCATATTCCGTCTACCCGGCGAGGCAGACTTCTACTATTCGTGCAGCACTGCACCGAAGACGGCAATGGTGATATCAGCAATTTCGGCTAGGCGTATGTTGCATTCGGGCTGTGAAGGGTACTTAGCTTCCGTTCGAGATACCCGGCAGGAATGTGCAGATGCAGCTCAGGCTGAAGTCATCGCATATTTCCTCGACGTGTTCCCAGACGAGCTGCCTGGAATGCCTCCTGATTGTGAGATCGAATTCAGCATTGACACTTTTCCGGATTTGCGACCGATATCAAAGGCACCTTATCGAATGGCCCCAGCAGAGCTTAAGGAACTTAAGGTTCAGTTACAAGATCTATTGGACCGAGGATACATTCATCCAAGCGTTTCTCCGTGGGGCACTCCGGTGCTGTTCGTGAAGAAAAAGGATGGATCCATGCGGCTGTGTATTGACTACCGAGAGCTGAATAAGGCGACCGTGCGGAATCAGTACCCATTGCCAAGAATAGATGACTTGTTTGATCAGCTGCAAGGTGTAACAGTTTTCTCTAAAGTTGATCTTAGGTCAGGGTATCACCAGTTGAAAATTAAATCAGAGGATATTCAAAAATCTGCTTTTAGAACCCGTTACGGACACTATAAGTTCCTCGTGATGTCGATCGGTTTGACGAACGCCCCTACAGCTTTCATGGATCTGACGAACCGCGTGTTTCGGTCATTTGTGGATAATTTTGTGGTCGTCTTCATAGACGACATACTAATCTATTCCAAGAATGAGACGGAGCACAAGGAACACCTAAAGATCGTACTGCAGACATTACGAAACCATCAGTTGTTCGCTAAGCTCAGCAAGGGTGAGTTCTGGTTGAACAGCGTGGCGTTCCTTGGTCATGTTATCTCGGTCGAAGGCGTCGCCATAGACCCGAAGAAAATAGAGGCGGTGGTGGACTGGAAACAACCTACGTCAGCCAGCGAAGTTCGAAGCTTTCTGGGCCTAGCGGGATACTACCATAGGTTCGTGAAGGATTTTTCTAAACTGGCCTCGCCTATGACTCGCCTTACACAGAAAGGGATTGCATACGAATGGGATGATGACTGCGAAGCCAGCTTTCGGGAACTTAAGCGGCGTCTTGTTTCAGCTTCGATTTTTGCACTTCCAGATGGGGTAGAAGAGTTTCAGATATACAACGATGCTTCAGGACTCGGCTTAGGGTGTGTGCTCATGCAGAGGGACAAGGTAATATCGTACGCCTCCAGGCAACTGAAGCCGCACGAGAAAAACTACCCGACGCATGATCTGAAATTGGCGGCAATTGTGTTTGCACTGAAGTTATAGAGGCATTATCTTTATGGTGTTGCTTGCAAAATCTTTACCGATCACAAGAGCCTCAAGTACCTATTCACCCAGCGAGAATTGAACCTCCGGCAGCAGCATTGGCTAGAACTTATTAAGGACTATGACCTAACGATCACGTATACACCGGGCAAGGGAAACATCGTTGCTGATGCTCTGAGTCGAAAGCACGTGGGCTCGTTATCTATAAACAATCGTTTACTTCGAGATCTTGAGGCGATGGGCATCGAGTTTCGGGTTCGGCACCAAGGAGTGCAGCTGGCACCACTCCATCTTGAACTGGGTTTGCGTGAGAAAATTAAATCAGCTCAGGAGGGTGATCAGTTCTTAGCGAATGTACGCGGATTGATCTCGGCGGGGAAGACGTCTGATTTTGTGGCAGGCGAAGATGGGGCCTTACAGATGAAAGGAAGGCTATGTGTTCCTAGCGACCCAGAACTCCGAAGGGAAATTATGGCGGAAGCACACTACGCGAAGTATTCTTTACATCCGGGGAGCACTAAGATGTACAAGGACTTGCGTGAGACCTTCTGGTGGCACGGTATGAAGCGGGATATGGCGACCTTTGTGTCACAGTGCATGGCCTGTCAACAGGTGAAAGCTGAACATCAGAGGCCCGGCGGGGAGCTCCAGAACCTCGCTATTCCCGAGTGGAAATGGGACAACATCACTATGGATTTTATTATAGGATTTTCGAAGACGCCACGGGGGCATGATGCGATTTGGGTCATAGTTGATCGTTTGACCAAATTAGCCCACTTTCTTCCTATAAAAGTTACTTGGAGCGTCGATCGGTTAGCACAAATTTACATAGATGAGATTGTCCGATTAAACGAAGTACCTGTCTCAATCGTTTCTGACCGTGACGGACGTTTCTTATCTCGTTTCTGGACTAGCCTACAGTCTGCTTTGGGAACCAAGCTACAGTTCAGTACCGCATATCACCCGCAGACTGATGGACAGACAGAGAGGACAAATCAGATACTTGAAGACATGTTACGGCTGTGTACGATTGATTTAAAGACTAGTTGGGACACGCATCTTCCATTGGCAGAGTTTGCGTACAACAATAGCTACCAATCGAGAATCCAGATGGCACCGTACGAAGCATTATATGGGCGCAAGTGTCGATCTCCAATCTGTTGGGACGAAGTCGGCGAGCGGCAGGTACTCGGGCCAGAGCTGGTAGAGCAGGCAGTTGAGAAAGTTCGCTTGATTCGGGAAAGACTCTGCACAGCACAGAGCCGACAGAAAAGTTATGTTGATGCACATAGAAGGCCTTTGGAGTTCATGGTCGGAGATCATGTCTTCTTGAAAGTGACGCCAATGCGTGGGGTAATGTGTTTCGGCGTGAAGGGCAAACTGAGTCCCCGGTTTGTCGGCCCCTTTGAGATATTAGAACGAGTGGCAGTTGTGGCGTACCGGATTGCACTACCTCCCGCCTTGGCTGAAGTGCATGACGTATTCCATGTTTCTCAACTTCGAAAGTATGTGCATGACCCTAGTCATGTGGTTAGCTTCGAACAATTGGAATTGTGCACGGATTTGTCATACTCAGATGAGCCGGCACAGATCCTGGATCGAAAGGAAAAAGTACTTCGTAACCATACGATATCCTTGGTTCGCGTGCCGTGGCGGAACCATTCTGTTGGCGGAACCATTCTGTTGGGGAATCAACTTGGAAGATGGAATCGGAGATGAAGGAGAAGTATCCTTCATTGCTCATTCAGTCAGAGGTAGGGCCTTGTTCTTAAGTTTTGGGTCGACCTTGTTCTTAAGTTTCGGGTCGAAACTTTTTCTTAGTGGTATATTATGTAGTGCCTCAAATCCCGATCCGACCGGGATGTGCACTACGTAATTGGGCTTGTGGCTAGTCCGTTTGAGTCGTAGCTTAGATCTTCGGTATCTTCTTGCCATGGACGAAATGCGATGATCCTTTCCAACTCATGGAAAGGCCTCTATTGAAACGAGTCCAATAGTTTTCGTGTTTGGTTGCTTGGTTTTCTTGATTGCCGCTTTGGGATTTTAATTTGGTGTTGCTTTCGATTTGCTTGGTTTTCGCTGCTGGTTTTATCGTTTGGAGCTTTGATTCTTGGGGAGTTCGGCAAGGAAGGATAGGCAAGAATTCTAATTGGTGTTCGTGCTGTGCAGGTCCGCGTAGCTGACGTTTGATCATCGCTAGGCGGGATTCGTGTTTCAGCTACCTTTTCCCTTAACCAGTGAGTGGTTTGGACCCTTCTTTCCTACTTCTTCACGCCCACATCTCTAATGTTTCAAACGTTCACTCGATGATGCCCGGTTGGACGCCTAGGAAATCCTTGCCACAATGTATGCCAGCCACTAAGAAAGAAACATGGGATTTGTAGACTAATTTTATTATATGCTTGCACACCTTATAATTTGAGCTTGTTTATAAGAAAAGTTGGTTGTTGGTGGCGGTCTAGTGCCTCGGATGGAGTTTGGACCTATGGGATACCAAAATCGGAACACCGCATTGAGAAAATATGAACTATTGCATGAGATATATATTGTTGCTTTACTTCTTTGTTTATTTTGATGCATTGTATGATAATATGAATTGTTCATGCATTTGTATGGTCTGGGACAACTTGTGCACAAGGTTTGGCATTTTCTCGAAACGGCTTTTCGGGGCACTGGAACCGTATCGATCCGGAGGGAAATATTTGATTTGTGCTGGTCACGATGCATTACGGGACCTCCTACCCAGGCTGATAGGGCGCGCCGCTAATGCTTGAAATATGTCCCTAAGGTGTCGATCACACCAATGACCGCATAGAATAGAACACATGCTAATTTATTGTCTTGTGCAGATAGTAAGTATACTTGTGTTTCATTGCAGGGAAGGCGTGCATCGGTTGAGTAAGCAATCGATGCACTGGTTGGATTCAATGCTATTTTCATTGCTATCAAAATATGCAACTGATATTAATTGAATTCACTTGCTTCTTTATAGAAGTTCATCTTAATGCATGCTCGCCCCTAATAAGCTAGTGTCGATTTAGTCGAGTGGGTTCATCCCGCTCACCAGTACAAGTTGAGTACTGACCCACGTTGTGGGCAACTATTTCAGGCACTCAGACGGTGCAACGCTAGTGGATAGACGAGGAGGCGTTAGGAGCATCTCTATTTTGAAGTATAGTTGGAGTCAGATCATTTTGGAGTCTTGGACTTTCAACCTATACAAGGACGTAATGTATGAACAACGTGGACAATCTGATGGAGCGCGCCCTGCCTTTTGAGTTATCTTTTGTAATGCAAATCAAGTAGCCGAGAGGCGCATCAATGTAAACTCTATGTAAATTACTCTGAATTATCAATGAAAAAGCATGTTTCTTCCTGCACTGTGTTCAAATCTCTATGAATATGTTTTCTAAATTGTGTTTTAAAATGGGTTCCTATAACTGCAAGTTCTTGCCTTGTACGAGCGCAACTCCAGGCTCGTACGGCATCACGCCCCAGCAAGGACGAATCGGTTCCGTGAAGGATCCAGCGAGGACGATTGACCCTTTCGGGATCGGGGCGTGACAGGGATAATCAGCAACTTTGTATGGTGGTTCTTCGGGAGAGAGGAAGAGTCATATTTCACCATGCAGCTTGCAAGTGGTGCCTTCTCCCGTTACCTCCGTGGACGAGAGCCGATAGACTAGCTCTGTCCAGGATTGAGTTGGGTGAAATATCTCAACTCAATCTGTCACGGCGTTGGGTGTAAGAAAGCAGATTTACTCTGCTTTTCTTCTGTTGGAGGATGGGTCTATGCCCAGTTTTGTATCCTTCCGCCGTTGACCAATATGTTCTACCGACTAACTGCTGGAGAAGATGGATGAAGAATGCCGCCCATGCGAGAACCTGGCAGGACAGATTCTGGGCGCGATCTTCAGACGACGATGAGGAAGTCCTTTGTAGATGGGATTTCCCTTATATGTAATCATGAAAATGAAGAAAACCCTTGTAGACTGGATTTCCCTCATGTAATCATGCTTTTAATTTTAATAAAATTGTCTTTCTTTTTTGCATATGATCATCTTGCCATACTTTGCTGTAAAGTCTGAATATGTGTAGCTTCGACACGTCTGATTCTTTATGCCAACTCTGTATAGAAAGAGTGTTAGGTCATGTCCTGTCTTTTACGCATAACTAAGGATGCGCAGAAAGCCGCCTTAGCAGTCGAGTGTTCAAACTGTTCTGCTGTTAGGAACCGCGTAGAATTCTGAACTATTTTTACTTCTGATAAACAGAATTTTTGTTCAAACCGTCGTCTTCAAGAGTGATTTCTCGAAAATCCCTTAGAACAGGGCGAGAAATGGCTGTCAAACTGAGTCGCCATCTTGAATTTTGTAGACGAAATATTCAGACTGGAGTTTGGATAAACTTCGAATCGACCCATAAAGAAGAGTAATTTTCAATGTTGAACTCTGTATGCTTCGGGTACTTGGGGTATCTTGAGGTCAAGAAGGAGTATCTTCTATGTGAACTCCTGCAATTGACCGCCTTGAGAATCGTTCAGATGTACGCGTACTCCGTCCGGCGTATCTTTCAGATATGCGGAATGTCATAGAGCATGAAATCATAAGTTTGCAGCCTCTGAGCGTAAACTAAACGCCACCGAGCATGAAATCATAGACTTGTAGTTCCTGAGCGTGAAGTCGTAGGTTTGTAGCCTCTCGAGCGTAAAAGCTACTGAGCATGAGAGCATCCGGGCGTAAAACCATAGACTTGTAGCCTTTGAACATAAAACCGTAGATTTGTAGCTGTCGAGCGTAGAAAGCTCCTTGGTGCAGAACTGTAGATTTGTAGCCTGTGAAAAGAAAATCTTTTGAGCGTGAAGTTGTGGATCTGTTGCCTCTGAGCGTAAACTAAAACGCCACCGAGCGTGAGATCATAGATTTGTAGCTGCTGAGCATGAAGTCGTAGGTTTGTAGCCTCTCAAGCGTAAAAGCTACCGAGCACAAAGGCATCCGGGCGTAAAACTATAGACTTATAGCCTGTGAGCGTAAAACCGTAGATCTATAGCTGTCGAGCGTAGAAAGCTCCTTAGCGTAAAAAACCACGAATCTACTTTGCGCAAAAACTTTTCGAATTCGCTGACTGTCCGCCTTCTCTGAGTAATAGGCTGACGTAGTACCCAATCATAACCGAATATTAATTAGGAGATTTGGTTTGGGATTCGAGGAGTCCATCCGAACTCTATATATACCCCAAGTATCTGAGAGAAAAACTTTTTATCCGTCTTCTGCGAAAGAAAGCCTTCGACTGTTCGAGTTCTCCTTCGTTTATTCTCCGAGATTTCAAAGTTTCCAGTAATGGCCACGAAATAATCCTCCTCCACTAAGGGAAAGAAGGTTGATTCTTCTTCTCGTTCTTCTGCTCAAGTGAGAGCGTCTTTGGTCGGGCAAGGCGAACTTTATTCTGAGCGAAGCATCCCGCCGACGAGCAGTGCACCCGGCCTTAGAGGTAGAGCATTTGGGACGAAAAAGAACGACTGTAAATCCTTCGCACACGTTGTACGTGACCGCGCTGGGTCGTCTTCTGTATTGATAGCCTCTTTGAGGAAGATGATGCACAGAGACGTTTTATATTTTATGCCCACATTTCTAATGTGTCAGCATAAAAACTCCATATTTTCGCAGTCTGGCGTAAAAGCTTTGACTGTCGAAAGTTGGCGTATAAAATTTGAGTGCTACGCTTCTGGATGAAGATTCTGACATAATACCTCAACTTCATCAGTCTGGCATAAAGCACAGACTGTATACTGTCAGCCTTGAACTTTTACGCTTTAGGAAATGTATTTCAGCGTAATGGTCAAGTTTTTACGGTCTTGGCGTAAAGCACAGACTGTTGATTTTTTGCGTATGCTGCAAGATCTGTAATGTCTAGTTATAGAAACTGACGTATTTTTCTTGCACTCTTGCAGTTAACTTGCATGTGTCTCCGCTAGCCGATATGATGGGTTCTGCCGCTGGGATGCTGCACTCCAACTATCTGGAGGATCTGTCACACGTGACATTTCCTATCTCCGGGCCCCAGTATCCCGAAGGAAGGGAAATTTTGATATCGGCTCAGGGCGAGCGAACGCTGCTGAGCTTGATCAACGGGGAGCCCCTAACGTACATAGACGGGGACCAATACATAAAGCCGACTTTCCTCTTTGGGGACATGATCGACAAGCAGTCTCAGACGAAGCCCAAGAAAGAACTCTGGGTTTTCCCTGCCGGGAGCTTGGTTTTGTATCTGCCCAAGTTGCCGAGAGACTATCCCATCTCGGCTTTCTTTCACGCTACGCATCCCAGGAGGATGTCGTGGACGCTGACTCCCGATCTTCACGGCAGGCCGGGGAAGATCTTTTATCTGAAAGGAGCTGACCAGGGGTCGTTTGTCAGCCGCCCTTCCGGCAATATGACGATGTTAAAGGGACTGTACCCGGGCAATGTCCCAAGTGAAGACAACTTGGTGATCCAGCCGGTCCAATTATCGACTTTCTGCAATGATTTTATGGGACACGGGGGAGTATACCCTAAGGTGAACCCTCGGTGCGGTGGGTGGATCACCCCTACAAACCTTCGATGGGCTCGCTTAGCCGATTGGGCCCTGAAGCATTTTCAGACCGAGTTGGAGAGCATTGGTCTGTTTGCAGCTGTGAGTGCCACCAGTGTTGGGTTGCCTCCTAACCCTAACCTGTTTCTAGCACTGATGGAGCGATATATTTTGCTCACCGGGACTTTCGCCACTCCACTGGGGGAGTTGGTATTGGCCCTCCATAAGATGGCAGAGATCTCGAGACTGCCGATGGGGGATACTCCTTATGAAGAGTATGTTCCTACGAACTGGGAGCTGGGGATTTAGACCCTCGGGTGGTAGAAGTATACCAGGAGCTGATGTGCCACTACCTCGCTTGTACCGCTTTTTATGGTGAGCCCTCAGATTTGGCTCACATCAATAAATGGACGTCCTACCTCTTCTTTCACCGGTCCAGGACTGCTAAGCCGGAGAAGGTATTGGAGAGCAAGGATCAGCCTGTGAATCCTCTGAGCGTGCTTAATGCTCAGGTAGTCGACGATCTCATGGTAGACGCTGGGGCTCCGGACTCGATCCTCGACGAAGGGATAGGACAGTATCCTGTAGGTACTAAGGCCTATATTTATTTGAGGTGCTGCCGCAGGCCTCTGTCCAGGGAAGCTCAACTGGCTGGCTTCCTCTCCATATGGCTGCGCTGACTGGTGGTACTCGGCATCGCATCTGGGACCGCATTCACCGCAACACGCTATGGCCTGCAGTGCGTCTGGTGTTTGGTGCAAGACTGGGCTTGCTCCCTGCCATGGTGTGCCGTATTCAAGCTGGCCTGAGGGCCATGACTGACGGGCTGCTCGCCGATAAAACTCGGCGTGATAGCTTTTCCAGGGTAGAATTACCATACCTATATCTGATGGGATGGTTAATTCTTTATAACCCCAGGGTTATGTCTCCCGGCTGCGACAGTAGTTCGGGGGCTAGTTTCTTGTTGAATTACCAGAAATCTTCCTAGAATGTGGCCACGGTTCTAGACTGTCAGCGGGTGCTGGGCTTCAGTCACAGCTGGAAGCTCTTCTGTACTGTCCCCTCTGTACATCGCAATCAATCGGGGATTAGGCTTGAGGATTTAGGTAGAGAGAAGACCAATCTTTCTCCTGAAGCTTTTAATTGGTTGGTCTGCATTAGACCTTCCCATTTACTGTACAAGAGTGAAGACCATTGCTTCTTGGAGCCCTACCTGCCTAGTCGGTTTGCCAGGCAGTTTGGGTATGATCAGTTGCATGTGGGCAACGTCGTCACCAGCTTTCGATCCAGGGGTGGACTTATTGATGGAGCGAGAGGTTGGCGATACTTCCTCATGGTTGTATTGGAGCAATTTTTACTGTGCCGGTCATTACACTCTCCACGGAGCTGCGCATCCTGCACTCGTATGCCCAGTTCTATGTGGCAATGAACACCTTCCATCCCAATTTTGATATGCATGGAAGTTTTAGGGTGCCCTCTTCCAAGTCTGGGGGAAGAGTCGAAGTCCCCTTGGTTTCTTCCGACGAGGGTGAGGAGTCCTTCACTCCAGATGAGCCTCTGTTGGCGGTATCGAGGGGTGAAGTACCTCTGCCTGCAGGCCCTTTGGTAATCTCCGGGAAGCGAAGGCTCCTGCTCCGAATGAGACTTCCCCTCGCAAGAGGAAGAAGAAGATGGTTAATCGTCCTCTCCGGATTCCTGGTATTGAGGCTCCTGGAAGTGAGCCTGCATCTCCCCATATTGGGGATGATTCTTTAATTGGAGGTTCCTCGCCTTTTAGAGAGGGACCCTCTACAGTTCCAGCCGGTGGTGCCGGAGAATCTCTGCTGGAGGCTGCCGTCGCTGCTACTGCTTCAGGTAGTAGAACGAGGTCGCCTTCAGGGTCGAGCCGAATGAGGATATCTTTGTCCGGGTCAGCATCGGGAGAGACTCCTGTCGTGTCTGTCAGTGCACCCAGTGAGATTCCAGCCGATGAGCCTCGGTTAGAGTTTGACGAGGACCTGGAAGACTATTTGCCAGCATCAGTTAGCAGACCCCTTTCTCCAGGTATGACAGCTCGTTTAGCATCGTTAAGAAATGATTTAGCTGTACAGGCCACAGATGCGACATATATGCCGTCGGCCATGGGTAAATGTCGTCTTCATGCCTCTTTTTAGAAAAGTTAGCATCATTTCGATACTAAATTCCTTTCGTCCTCTTTTCAGGGGAAAACCTCTTCGGGGAGGGCAGTGTAGATGCGCCCTTCGGCTCTGTGTCAGGTCCTGGCGGCGACACGGAGGTGGCTGATTTTGAAGAGGAGGCATCTTCGGGTGCCGGCTCGCCTGTCGACGAGGTCCCGACATCTCAAGAGGAGGACGAGCCTGTCATTGCGACAATGCCTCCTGTGAGTATGCTGGTATCTTCGTCCGGTGTTGGCGCTTCTTCTTTTGTCGCACCACCTGTTGAGGCGATGGCCGTGGCGACATCATCTGCGGTTGTTCTTGGAGGGGGACTCGCCAATATTGAGGCCACTCCCGGCGTTCGTTCGGATCTAGCTGCGCTGATCGAGCAGTTCACCGGCATCTTCTACACCACTTTGAAAATGTTAATATCAATGGTGTTGGCGAAGAATCTGAGCTTTGCGTCGCTGAAGAGGTCCTCCCGGTCCGCGATAGTGCCGATCCGAGAATTTGATGACACTGGGCTAGCTGATACGCTGGAGGAGATAGTTAATGGCTTGGAGCAACCCATTAACGAATACTTACAGCTAGCTCGAGACAATGTTGAAGATCTGGTCCAGGCTAGATACGACTCCATGACTGCGCGGCTTGCCAAACAGATGGCAGGCGTAAATAAATCCATCCAGACACATCAGCAGGAGATGGATGAAGAAAAAGCCGTCCTGGAGGAGGCCATCGCTCTTCAAATAAAGTGCCAGACCGAGCATGAAGAAAATGTAGCGAGGGTCCGCATGCTGGAAACAAAACTCGCTCAGGCAAAGGAGTGGGCTTCTCAGTCGTCGAAAGCTCTAGTTGTGGCGGATAGTCGATTGGGCGTAGCACAACAGAACTTGGCGCGTGCAGGAGTCGCCCGTGCTGGTTTCCTTTGGGCTAGAGCTGAACTGTCCCTCCTGAGCAATGATGAGGCATGGCTGGAGTGGGCTCACGCTGATGTCTTGGATTCCAGGACTGAGAGGATGGCCGCACTGGCGCGACAGCTTCGCGACCTGACTGCTCCCCCTCAATGATGTACTCTTGCTTTTACTTTTCAATGTACTTTTGCTCTTTTTTGGGAATAATAAAGAGGCTTTCATCTGACTTTATGGACCCATCATTTCGGAATATAAATGACAGGTTTGGGTGAAAGTGATATCAGAGGTAATATGGACGTGATATACTCTCGGTAAGTTTTAGCAGGATATATCTATTCAGAGGTTATATGGACATGATAGAAGTATGCTTTTTAGCTAAAATTTGTACGCAAGACACTATCAGAGGTAGTATGGACGTGATTGGTCTTGAAGTTCCAAATTAGTTAAATATATCTATTCAGAGGTATATGGACATGATAGAATACGATCCAACTAGTTTCGTTTTGGGAGTAGTTTTGTCAGAATGAGGTTTTCGCCATATTCCACTTGAGCAGAGGAGGTTAAGCATAGTAACTTTTCAGGAATTTGCCATTGATATGAGCCATTAACAGGTCTCCATTAGGCTAGGCTAACCTGTAAGCGCCGTTTGAGAACGTCGTCTCGATCACATAAGGGCCTTCCCATTTGGGCTAGAATTTGCCTTTACTTCTGTGAGTAAGAATCATCGACCTTCTCACAGCTAAAACTAGCTCGCCGACTTTGAACACCCTTTCCTTCACTTTTTGATTAAAAGCCCTGGAAATGCGTGCTTGGTAGAGCACGATGCGCTGTTGAGCTTGGAGGCCTTTCTCGTCTAATCCTTCTAGCTCTTGAAGCCTTAACAGGTCATTCTTTTCTTGAGTCAACTCATTAGCCACGGCTATCCTGAGTGACGGAATTTGGATCTCGATGGGGAGAAATGCTTCGCTCCCGTAAACTAATGAGAATGGGGTGCAACCTGTCGGTGCCCGTACCGTTGTGCGGTTTGCCCAGAGACATTCTTCCAGCTTCTCATTCCAATCCCTTTTGTTCGAAGAGACAAACTTCTTCAAGAGCTTGATAATGATTTTGTTGAAAGCTTCCGCCAAACCATTAGCAGCAGGATTATATGCCATAGAGGCGATATTTTGTATCCAATTTTTATCGCAAAATTGATAAAACGTTTGGCTGATGAATTGAGGCCCATTGTCATGGATTATCCTTCGGGGTATCCCGAAGCGGTAAATGACGTATTGCTTGATGAAGCTGATCACATTAGATGCCTTCACCTCAGCAAGAGGGATCGCCTCTGCCCATTTGGAGAAGTAATCCGTGATGGCTAGTATGAACCGATAACCTCTGAAAGAAGACGGGTGAATAGGACCAATAATATCCATACCCCATGCTTCGAAAGTCCAGGATGCAATCGTAGGATGTAGATATTCGGGAGGTTGATGGATAAAGTCTGCATGGATCTGACAGGCTCTGCATTGTCTTGCATACTTTATTGCATCTGTGATCATAGTAGGCTAGTAATAGCCCATTCTCCTGATACGATCCTGTAGCTTAGGACCGAGTTGATGCGCTCCGCATACGCCGTTGTGGGCTTCACGGATAATCCGTTGTGCTTCGTCACCAGAGAGACATCGTAATAATAGTCCGTCATAAGACCGGCGATATAGACATTGTGACAATGCGTCAAAATAGAAGCGTAATGATCGTCTTTTGACGGATACCGCTTCTTTAGGATCTTCTGGCAAGATTTCGTATGCTACAAAATCTATAAAAGGACTTCTCTAGTCTCTCCTGGGAGGATCTGTGTCCACCGTGTAGTTGCGTTCTATATGAAAGTTATTTTTCACACAGAATAAATCTCTGTTAAGAAGGATTACCGAATTCTGCCTTCTTATATGGGTAGCTAAATCTGCAGCTAGACTGGCTAGGACATCAGCTTCCAGATTTTGAGATCGAGGTACATGCTCTAGGAAGAATCCTTTGAATGTCATGGCTATCTCGACCGTTGCTCGGTGATAGGGGATGAGGTCTGGATTCCGGACTTCATATATTCCTCTGACTTGATTGACGATCAGCAGAGAATCACCAAAAGCTTCCAGAGATTCGACGCCTAATTCTTTAGCAACTTGGAGGCCGATTAGTAGAGCGTTATACTCCGCCACATTGTTGGAACATGGCTCGCTAAGAGAATATGCTCGATAAATGACGAGCTTATCAGGAGTAACCAGGACAATTCCTACTCCCGAGACCACGTTTCCCCTGGGACCAGTTCTGGAGGCACCATCGAAGAACAGTTGCCATGCATCACTTTCCATTACGGAATTACATTCTGCAACTTCGTCGTAAATGTCCTCGTACAGTTTGGAGGCCTTCGGGATTGGATGAGCAGCTAGGAAGTCAGCCAACGCTTGGCCTTTGACGGACTTCTGGGGGACGTACACCATCTCATACGGTATCAATAACATCGTCCATGTCGCGAGTCAGGAATTAAGAACACTTGGCTTGTTCATCAGTACCCGAAGAGGATTGATCCTGGAGATGATGTGAATGGTTTGGCCTGTGACATAGTGTCACATTTTCTGAATAGCGAACATCAGAGCCAAGCATTCTTTCTCCACTGGATTATACCGATGTTCGGCTTCGACCATCATCCTGCTGAGATAGTAGATAGCCTGCTCGTGACCCATCTCGTTCTTTTGTGCGAGAAGAGCTCCCAGAGAATGATCCATCGCTCGAACATATAGCATGAATGGTCTTCCTATGACAGGAGGCACCAGAACTGGCAGACTAGTGAGGTAGCGCTTGATATCACCGAACGCTTGCAGACAGGCTTCGTCCCATACGAAGGATAACCTTTCTTCATGAGACGAGAAAATGGCTGACATCTCCCAGAGAGGTTGGATATGAATCTCCGAATATAAGCCAGACGACCTTAAAATCCCCTGAGTTCCCTCAGATTGCGGTGCGGTCACATTTCTAAGATGGCCTTGACTTTATCAGGGTCCACTTGAATGCCTTTGGCGGTAATGACAAATCCCAGAAATTTGCTACTAGATACCCCCAGAAAGGACTTTGTAGGATTCATTTTGAGTTGATGTTGGCGCATCAATTCAAATATTGTCTTTAAGTCTTAGATGTGATTATCCTTGAGGCAGCTTTTGACAGCTACATCGTCCACGTAACACTCCACTGTCTTATATAAATGCTAATGGAATATGTTACTCATAGCCCATTGGTACGTAGCCCCGGCATTCTTTAATCCGAAGGGCATGATCGTATAGCAATATACCCCCAATGGTGTCCGGAAGGCAGTATGCTTCTCGTCTTCAGGATGCATCTTGATTTGATTATATCCTGAAAATCCGTCCATGAAAGACATACGTTCAAAACCGCATGTATTGTCAATCATGACGTCTGTGATGGGAAGAGAAAACTCATCCTTGGGGCAGGCTGCGTTCAGATCTCGGTAATCGATGCAGACTCTTACTTTCTCATTTTTTTCATGACCGGGACAACATTGGCGACCCAGTCGGGATATTGTTCTTCACGAATAAAGCCGCAGGCTATCAACTTCTTGATTTCAGCTTCAATGGCGTCCATCATATCCAGGCGGAATAGGCGTTGGTGCTGCTTCACAGGCTTCGAATCGGGCAATATATTGAGCTTATGAGTAGCCACCTTTGGATCAAGGCCTGGCATGTCCTCATAATTCCACGCAAAGATGTCGATATATTCTTTTATCAGATGGATAACTTCGTCCCTTTCTGCTTCAAAAAGATTATTACTGATAAATATCGGCTTTGGCGAAAGTTCATCCCCAACGTCAATCTGGATAACTTTGTCTTCAGTGGGAGGTTCTCTCTGTTCGAAGCAAAACTCCCATTGTGTATCCATTTGCTGAGCCCAAGCGTCATTCTCAAACGGTTCAGATTCTTGTTCGTCTGATTCGAAGGAATCCGTCACTACCATATTTACTGATAATGTTCGCTTGAGAGCATGAGATGAGTCGGAGGGCGCTGAGCCATTTTGAGAGGAGGAAAAGATATCCTCGTTTGACTCAGGAGTTACGAGGGAGGTGGTATACCCTAACCCGAAACGAGTTTGTTGATAGTAGGGATCGCCGTGCAGCAGCATTCGTTTGCCTTTCCCGTAGTTGAGACCCGGTTCCAGCTTCAAGTTATAGCCTATATTTTGTATGATCTTCAGAGCTTGCGGGCTGTATCTGTGAACCTGCATTTTACCGGCATCGTCGTCGGAAGAATCCTCTTGCACAGTCGGTTCATTGCGCATGCGGCCGAAGACTATTGAATGCTGACTGCTATAAGTAGGCGGGACAATGAAGATAGAATCCTCATGCGGTCCATATATCGTGGTGACATTGGATGATGATGCCACTTCCCATATATACGGATGATAGGAATCTATAGCTTCCAAGAATTTTTGCGCTATAGGTTCTATATCGTCATAGGGAGAGGATTCCTGATTTGGAATTTGGGCATCAATATACTGGAAAAGAGGATGTTTATTATCATCTGAAACTCTGTTCCCGGTTGTGTTTATATCACTCGACTGCCTGTTGCGCCGGAGGTTGATGACCAAGGGTGGAGGCTTCTGGTTCAAAGTGATCACTAGAGGATCACCCCCTTTTCCTGACTTGGTCTCATTCAGGTGGATAGCCATAGGTTTTATGGCTTTTGGACGAGTAGTCCGTCCTTTCATCTTGATTGACAGAGTTTGCTTGGCAGAGGGTTCTTCTGGCTCCCGGTGGGATTCCTTTCCTACTTCGGCTGACACCTCTTCCGTGCAGTCTTGAGAGTACAACACGACATCAGAGTAGTAGGATTCTACTCCTTTGAACGGGTTCAGGTCAGTAATATCTGTTTGCACTGTTCCTCGGGCGTCTACATATTTGAAGCATTAGTGTAGAGTTGAAGGAACGATGTTGTGGTCGTGGATCCAAGGTCTACCCAGCAGAATGTTGTAGGATACCTCTAAATCGATGACGTAACATGTAGCCACCGATCTGAGGTTGCCAATCTGGATCCTCAGGCGAATTTTCCCCAATGGCTTACTTCTTCCGGCGTTGAAACCCACGATCGTAGTGGTGGTGTACGCCAATTCGCTGGTAGGAATCCTCAGCGGTCTGAGCAGACTATGAGGAATGATGCTGATTGATGATCCCGGATCTATGTGAATCCGGTTGACCTCTATGGAACCGATGTACCCGGTGTAATAGAGGGGTCTGTCATGCCTGTTATGTTTTAACAGCATGTCATCTTGAGTGAAAGTGATGTTTGGGACCACCTCCATCACACTGTGGCATTGAGGATATGCCACTGGTTCTTCGTCAGGAGACTTGAGCTGAGTCAAGTATGCATCCACCTGCATCAATGCTTCACTCAGGGCTTGACGAGTGTCCTGAGAGAGCCTGAGTAGCTCGAAGATGGACAGCCTGGCTAGTGTATTAGCCAGTTGGGCCAGGATGTCGAAGTTGTATGGCTTCTCTAAACCTTTGTTTTGAATGTTTTTCACAGGTTTATCAAAGCGTACTTCTTTTTGCTTCCCTTTGTCCGCCGAAGTTGGTCTCGAAGAACCGGCCTCTGGTACGACAGATTCCGGTTCTAAAGGCTTGGCAGCTGAAGCGTCTACCGATGCATCTTCCTGGCTGGCTCCATAGTCTTGGAGGTAGGCTTTCCCTGAGCGGGTTCCAGTAGCCAAGACCTCGTCTTCTGATGCCGAGTGTACCATAATCATGTGACACGGTTTGTGCTTTGAGTTCTTTTTAGACTTAGCCTTAGCAGCTTGAGTCTCTTTCTCGATCTCTGGCACCAGATCTGGATGAACCCACATAGTCTCGCCTCGCTGGGTAGTTAGTGGTAGTAGGTCATGATTTTGACCTCTAGCTGGAGGGAGATTAACGATGTTCATCGTCGTCCGGGAAATAAGCGTAACACCGTCCGGGATTTCTTGGGGAGGCAGATTGCCAAATTGCAGGGAGATTATGTTGGTCGTGATCGTCTTCTCGCTGTTGCGCAGAGTGATGGCCTTAGCATCGATCAGCTCCTGGATCTTCCTTTTCAGTATATAATACACCTTTGTGGGGTGGTGTATGTACCTATGGAAGATACAGTACTTGGGGTTGTTGGTACTGCCGGCCTCATTGGGCCGTCTCACCTCAGGAAGGGTAATCTTGCCACTTTTGACGAGACATTCGAATATGCTCGAAATATCGTCGTCGTCGAAAGAGTACACTTCAACGGGCCTGGAGGCCCCAGGTTTCTTCTGCGTGGTAGCCACCGTCTTTTGCCTGGACGTGTTGATCGCCAGAGCTTCTTTACCCTTGGTACTACGAGGATGGTCGATGTTGGAGGATGACCTCTTGCGTTTATCAGAGGCCGAGATCATTATGCCATTATCGCGCGCCTTCTGACTATTGTCCTCTGCGGCTACCGCTGAGATGATGAACGAGGGCCAATCACGGAACTGATATGGTCCCGTGAACACCGAGATCACGGGGACAAGGTTCTTCCTGCAGATGTCCACCAATGCCGAGTCTGGGACTCCTGGAGGCATTTGTAGAGTGGCTTGACGAAAACGTTCGATGAAAGTGCGAACATTCTCTTTTTCCTTCTGCCTAACTTCGATGAGAGAGGACATAGACATGTCCATACCTCTCTCGTAGAATTGCGTGAAGAATAAAGCCTTGAAGTCTTCAAAGGAAGTAATGCAGTTGTCCGCCAGGCTGCGGTACCACTGGTAAGCTACTCCCGAGAGACAGCCCTTGAACACCCGAGTGAGGAGGGCATCGTTCCCTTGTAACAATACTGTCATCATGCTGAAGTAGTTCATGTATTGACTCGGTGATGTTTTTCCCTCGAACAAAGCCATAGTCTGTGGTTTGTATTTAGGAGGGAAAGGGACCTCTTACCAGATAGCTGGGTAAGGTTGGTTGATTCCCAATTTCTTGAGCTGATCTTTGTGCTTCAGGGCATCAAATTGGGCTTTCAACTCCTGTACTGCCTGCATCGGATCTTCAGCCAATAGCGGGACCACGGAGTGATGAGGAATCGATTGCATTACGACTTCGGCGGGAGGTAATACATTCTCCGAGTGAGGAAGCGGAGGAACTGCTGACTCCTGATCTAGAGCAGGCTCTTGGATCGTGTTGGATGGTAGTAAATCCACCCCCACGCGTATCTGAGTTGGAGGGGCCTGTGCTTGAGCCATGGCAGCTGCGTGTTGAGTTAGCATCATCTGGTGCATGTTCTCCATCATGGATTGCATTTCCTTCAGAGACGTCTCTAGTATAGTGATTTGTTGCTCAGCGCTCCCGGACGGGGAAGCTTCCTCGCGCTAATCTCCAATGGCATAAACTCCCATCTCCCTGGGTGTTATTGAAAGATTAGTATAGGTCTCTGTAGAAGTTGACTCTATACTTTCGGCATCTGATTCGGGAGACTGGCGACCCCCAGCATCGGAATCAGAAGAGTACGAAGCTGGTTGTTGCGACCTCGAACGAGTATTTTGGAACACCCCAGCTTCGGTGTTCCTAAGGAGCATGTTGAATCTCCTTCAGCTCAGAGTTCTAGAGGGATGACATCTTGAGCCCGACCCTCCTCTAGGTATGTGTGAAGCCATGTTCACAGATGCATACGTGGGCTCTTCTTCCTGGAAAGATGGAGAGTAGCTCAACCGGTCGAAAACTAACCATTTTGCTTTAGAACAGCAACAATTAATTACAATCCTATAACTATTACAACAGTGCTCGCTAGGAGGCGTAATAGACATGCTTAAAGATCCTCTCTCCTTGCATTTCTGGATCAGATAATTGTGCAGGTCAGGAGGAGTCACAGAAGAAGAAGATGATGGCCTGTTCCTTTTGTTCACATCACTGGGCATACGGATGTTGGGAACCATAGTTTTCCCTGTGCCACCTATATACAACAGGTTGGCCATCTGGGTGGCGGATAATCCCCGAGGAGGGTATCTTCCCACAAATTGAGCCTTCTTTACGCTGAGTGGCTTCTCCTGGCGTAATTTGGAGCTCTGCTCTGGTTGGCGTAAAGCTGAGGATGTGCTCAGTTGGCCATCAGCTTCTCGCGTAATCCGGAGGGCGGGCAGATTGTTCCCTTGCTGGCGTAAAGACCGAGAAGTTGAGTAGTCCGTCGTCTACTTTCCCTTGCGTAGGTTGCAAGGATCCTCTGCTTTTCCGCGAAAGACAGATACATTTTTACGCGCGGAGCACGTTTGTGATTCCTGATTTGGCGCTGAGGCATCATCAGAAATTTTGTCTATTCCGTTAGGGACGGGAGACTGAATTTTACGCGCAGAGCACGAAGTAGGCTTCTGGACTAGCGTTGAGGCATTTTTTGAAGTTTCGTCTGTTCCGCCAGGGACGGGAGACTGAAATTTACGTGCAGAGCGCGGAGTATACTTCTGGGTTAGCGCTGAGGCATTGCCAGAAGTTTTGCCGGCCCTGCCAGAGACAGGCGACTAAATTTTACGCGCAAGACGCGGATTATACTTCTGGGTTAGCGCTTAGGCATTGCCAGAAGTTTTGTCGGCCCTGCCAGAGACAGGCGACTGAATTTTACGCGCAAGGCGTGGAGGGAGCAGTGCTACAACTCATTGGTCGGAGAGATCGGAGAGTCCATAGGAATGGTAGAGAATGTCTTGGGCATCCAGACCTTACGCAGCTTCCTGTTATTTTGGACAGAGAGGGAGTGAGAGCTACCCCCTGTTCGAAGCATGTCTTCGTAGGCAGACTAGTCGAACTGGACGACCAGTGTCTTCTTCACAGATCCCACGGATACCACATCGTGTTGAGCAATAGCTTCCTCATCAGAAGAGAAAGATCTCCCCAGCAGAGTCGCCATCTTATTTCGGATAATAAACGAAAAAGATGATATATGGAAAACGAGGTCTTATACGAAAACCCGCCCTTTTTTTATGTTTATTAACAAGATTATACAATTTAATCCTATACGAGGATGTCTAAGTACAATTTATTTAATCTGGATAAATATTGCTATAGGTTTCTGATCTGCAGTCGATCACTTTAGCCCTTGGACCACACGATGTTGAAGAAGTGCCGTGGAAGACAGAAAGCAGCTTCGAAGGTTGCTAAAGAGGGTGGATGCTCGATGCCAAAGTCGTCGATCCCTTCTCTTTGCCTGAGCTCTAGATTCTTCTCTCTCTCTAATTTTTCACCTTTTTCTCCTCTCCTTTTCCTCTGTTGATAGAGGTCTCTATTTATAGAGTTTTAGTGACAGTGACCACTCAGTGTAGAAATCGAGTAGTGTAAAGTACAGCACTATTTTACACGACGGTTTAAAATAACCAATGCCTACGTATAGATGACCTTTTGAGTGAGCATGTGACGCATGTCCAACTAAGGGACAAAACGCGTATATCTGCTATGAAGATCATGGCGTAGAAGTCACGTAGGTAGTTATCCCTTGTGTAGAAGAGATTGGCGTAGAAGCCAATAACTGTCACCATGGCGTAGAAGCCAAGTAGGCATAGAAGCCGAGTAGGCGTAGAAGCCAAGTAGGCATAGAAGCCGAGTAGGCGTAGAAGCCAAGTAGGCGTAGAAGCCGAGTAGGCGTAGAAGCCGAGTGGTCATAGAGGCCGAGTGGGCATAGAAGCCGAGCAGACGCAGAAGCCGAGTAGGCATAGAAGCCGAGCAAGCGTAGAAGCCGAGATGATGTGGACGTTTTAGCTGAAATTACGGCTCTTGGAGATATAATCAAATCTCTTGCATTAAATGCAGAGATCTACCCCCATCCTGCGCATTAAATGCAGAGGCTTATCTTTAAGATTTGCCATCATTCTGCGCATTAAATGCAGATACGTGCCTCAAATTCTGTACGAAGAGTAACTGCTGACGTGGCGGTCTGTTTGCCTTGTACGGAGCGTAAGAAGCTCATGTCTGCCTGTGTAAAACTGGGCAGCGTATTCCCTTATATGCGTAAGAGTAGTTTACGCAAAGGGGATGTCACTAAACGACGGTTCGGTGACATTTAATCAAATCTCCTGCATTAAATGCGAAGATCCGCCATTATCCTGCACATTAAATACAGAGGCGTGTTTTGAAGGCCTGCCACCCTTCTGTGCATCAAGTGCAGAGATGTGCCTCGGGCATTTGTCAGTATTCGGCGCTTTAAATGCAGAGACGTGCCTCCAGAAACTGTCACCGCTCTGTGCAGTAAATGCAGAGACGTGCCTCGAGCCCTGTACGAAGTACAGCTTTTGACGTGGCAGGCTGTTTGTCTTCTGCGGAGCGTAAACAACTCATATCTGCCTGTGTAAAACTAGGCAGCGTATTCCTTCGTATGTGTAAAAGTGGTTTACGCAAAGGAAATGGCAGTAAATGACAGCCTGGATTGCAGTGCCGCGCCATCATTATACCCGTCGCCTGGGTAGTCGTTCAGTACTCTCTTTCAGGCGTCCAGACGTCAGGTTCATTGCATGATCTGACAGGTTCATTTCGAAGAATACGAAGCGTTCCTCGTACACTTCAATGCTGCATTGAAAGCGGATGAGTTTTACGCCATAAAGGCGATGAAGCACCATGTTTACGCTGAAGCAGCCTGGACATACTACATTACGCGGATGGTCCTTGAGCCCATATTTTTACGCTGTGCTCAGCAGAAAAGCTCTGTTGTACGTCTTGATGGCTCTGAGGTCCTCTGTTTACGCTGCCCTGCATCAACATGCTGCGTATAGCTATCCAGCGTATTTTTCATGCTTCTACAATCCCGTCACAGTAATTTTACGGACTTGTGCTATATGGATCCCGTCATGAGATATTATCCTCTACCGTGTTCAACGGGTACTCGTGTACATTGTATCTCATCGTATATACTGGGTATTGATGTTACTTCGTGTTCACACACTGCTCGTGTTCAGTGTGCTTATTCGTGTACACCCACCACTCGTGTTCGGTGGTTATGATATTCGTGTACACCCACTGCTCGTGACAGTGATTATATTTTCGTCTTCGTAGTGTGTCGCGACTGGATCCATCGATATTAGTTGGGGGTGGGAGAGTAGGAGTTAATTATGTGATCAAAGCCATTGTTACAAAGCGTGTATATTCTGATTACATACTTCACTTGTAATCCGTCTTACCTGATCTTGTTCACCCAACCCGATCACATAATGAACTCGTATTCTGAGGCACATTAGATAGTTTAGATTGCAGTTTACTTCATCATATTATTGATATTCATATTATTGATCTATATTCTCATACATTACCTGTATATATCTTGTTCATCATTCATATATTTATTGATCAAGTATTTTATTTTTATATCTATTTATATGCTCGATTATGTTATTGGAACTGATTTCAGAGGTATGTACTTCGCTACAATCCTGACTGGATATATTTTTTCAGATGACTGGATTCTAGAGCAGTGTCCCACCTACTACGGGCCCAAGACGACGTACCTATAGAGGACACTCTTATTGACCAGGAAGACTTAGTAGCAGAGCCCGAGGAGGTCTTGTTACATTGTATGAGATTGTATTAGACTTTTTTGTGGATTCACATCTTGTATATCATTTCAGATTATGGATTGCACCTTTATTCTTTCCTTCGCTATTTCCATTCGTGCATTACTTCTTCCTTAGTTTGTGTTGTGATTGAGATTAGATATTCATGTGATATACCATATTCGTTTGGGAGTTGAGATGATTGACATGTGCCATATTATATTGTTGTGATATTAGATAATTAGAAATGACCCAGACAGTGTTCTACCGTCGATTCTGCGGTATAGGCTGGGCGTAATCACGTACTCGTGCCTGAATATTCGGGTGCGGGTCATGACAATCCAAGACAGAAGGAAGAAAGAGAACTGAACGAGGAGTCGTCGCCTTCGCTCAGGGAGATTGCTACGGGTTGGTTAGTGATTTCTATTATAATCTCTTTCTTTTCTTCTTGAGTGTGGTGAGGGGGTTAAATCTATTAGGGCAAATGGTTCAACATTGATTTTTTCAATCTTATAATTTTACCTGAGTTATAAAGGCTCGAATTTGCCCAGGTGACGTACTCACCGCCATATACTTGTCTTTATCTGTGCTTGGTGTTCGTTAGACATAGGTTGGTTATCTCAGGTGTAATCTCTTTCTTTTCTTCTTTAGTGTGGTGAGGGGGTTGAATCTATTAGGGCAAAGGGTTCAACATTGATTTTGTCAATCTTGTAATTTTACCTGAGTTATAAAGGTTAGAATTTGTCCAGGTGACGTACTCACCGCCATATACTTAGTCTTTATATGTGCTTGGTGTTCATTAGACATGGGTTGGTTATCTCAGGTGGGTTGGCCTAAAGTTTTCGTTGCAGACACTCTCACACATGGTGTCAGAACGCTTGCAGGTCGTGTCCGATTCCCAATATTTGGTATCAGAGCTACTGGTTTTGGTTCTGGCAACTATGTCTACGGAGCAGATGAACACTCGTATGATCACCCTCACAAAGGAGAATTGGGCGCTTTGGATGCCAAGGATAGAGGATCTACTCTAGGGGTGAGCATTAATCGGTTTTGGGCCAAAAATCTATCTGAACCGAACCGAATAAGGAATTCGGTTCGGGTCTAAACCCATTAGGTTCGGTTTCGGTTACCAAATTTATGTTATTTAGCTTAGCGGTTCAGTTTCGGTTTATGGTTTTGATTCGGTTTAAAATTGAAAACCGATTAAGCCACGTGAAAATATCTGAATACCCTTAGAAAAATCACTGATATAAAAACTAAAAAATTCAACTCTCTTCATTGCTCTGAGCTCCCTTCTCTCTCTCCATTTCTCTCGTCTAGACCAGTCCCTCTCCCTCATCTCTGAGACAGACGGAAGTGAGCCACCTCTCTCTTCCAATCTAGACCGGATCCTTCTCGTTCTCCTCCTCTCTAACTAGACCAAAGCTGCCTCTCTCTTCTCATTCTCTCTAGTCTCCCCTCTGAGTCCTCTCCACAAAGTACAAACCCTAACTTTTTGGAATTTCTTACGAAGCTAAGATCTGGAATTCGAGACTCTCAGTCAGGACTCAGATCTACAGATCTGGACTTCGAGAAACAAAGTTGTTCAAACCCTAAGTCGAGCTCTCTCCAGATCTACAGATCTACACTCAAAATCTCTAGATCTACAAAATTTGAGGTACAAACCCTAACCCGAGATCTCCAGATCTACAGATCTACATTGATTTTAATAATTAATTTAGTTTAGGTTTTAATACTTGGTTTAATTTAGATTTTTAATACTGATTTTTCTACTAACAATTGTATATACATGCGACATTCTCATCTGGTTTTCATGTATGCATGTTTTATTTTGGGTACATAACATTTTATTCAAGGATCCTGTCATATTGGAAATGGCATGGACACCAAGATGGATGAAAGCTAGTTGACACGAGAATTATAAAAATGTAAACTGCCTTAGATAGTATATGCTTTTTTTTATACATTTTCTATTCATTAGTAAAGGACAAGTTTGTAGTTGATAAATAAGTCCAAGCTCTTTAGATAGTATCAGTGATACTCAATTCTTTGAAAAATTCTAATAGAAACCTATTTTACCAAAGTAATAGACAACTATATGACAACTGCTTAAATGAGGCCTAGTGATTTATTCATATACTGCTTTGGTAGCTCAATTTTATTCAAACTTTCTAGTGATCTATCATACTTAATAAGTCCAAGCTCTTTTTACTGTGCTTAAATGTCTAGCATTCATACTTAAGGTTATCTGAAACTTATGATGTGCACTACTAATTTATTTATATACTGCTTTGGTGGTCAATTTTTATAAAACACATTCTGGAGCTGGAAGCACTTCAATACTAATTCAATTTTGGATGAGTTACTGCATTTAATTTATAAAAACATTCTAGAGCTGGAAGCCTAGAAGCACTTCAATTTAATTTACTAGTTTCAAGTTAGTTTTGTTAGTTTCAAGTTTTTTTCTGTTTTTGCTACTAAAATTTTATTAATTATGCAGGTATTTGACGACCTGGAATTGGATCATTGGCTTGGATTGATCTTGAATTGATGTAAGAATCATGCATGTAGAGAATAAATGAAGAATAATTGTGATAGAGTTTTGATAGACTAATAAAATCAAAAGTTCCTACAAACTTTTCTGGAAAATTTTGGATCTGGAATCAGGAATCTATTGGATTCTAAAAACTTTTGGCTCTTGTTCTATTACTTCCATCTTATTACTTATTTTATGAGATAAATTGCTAACAAATATAAAGAAGATGACAATGATGAGATGACATTAGAGAGTAATGAATAGATACTACATTCATCTATTGATGCACAACTTGCCGATCTGAGCCTTCAAATCTTCAAACCATACTTTCTCTTGCTCTATCTTGCAGCCTAATTTTCGTGCCAAGGAGAAGATACTGATACATGGCAGAATTTTGGCTATTTTATAAAGGTTAGGCTTCATAGTTTATGTGTATCTAAATATTTTTGCTGTATCAAAATATTATTTCAGACATGCATGCATATCTTGGTTTCTTGGTTTGAATCATTGTATAAGAATCATCTATCTATCTCTCTCTCTCTCTCTCTCTCTCTCTCTCTCTCTCTCTCTCTCTCTCATATATATATGTGTTTGTGTGTGTGTGTGTGTGTGTGCTGCTCCTTAGTATTGTTGCACATCAATATTTTTTCCTACTTATTACAGTCAATATGCATTGAGTCAATCAATATGCATTTTGTCTTTCTCCATGGAGTTGAGAGTTGTCCACACAAACACTATAATTGGAATTCCAGTTCCATGTTTATGATTCCTTGACTCTCAACTCGATGAATTATATTAGTTCAATGATTCCAGGTTGCAGTAGCCAAATAGCTTGTTAACTCATTCCATTGTTGCTTCTTTCTTTTGTAACAAGGGCGGGCTTAAAGTGTTTTCTTTGAATTATTTTTTGTGTGGAAAAGATGAAACTTAGACTATAGTTGTACTTTCTTAATTTTGATTATCTAAACCATTCCCAGGTTGAGTACTCAGCCTTGTGCTCAAAACAGAAATCTTTGAGAATAAATAACTAGCACTGTTTTTATGTTTAACTAGTATCTTCATGGTACATGCACTTATATACATAATGGTTGATTGTTTGTACATATAGGAACACATTTGTTTAGAGGAAAGAAGGAGAAGAACGAAGATACACCATCAATGGTGAGAAAGCTAATATTTATGTTCCTTTAACAACTCTAGGCTTCTCATTATATTTTAGAGGTTACTCAAGTGAATGCTTGTGCAACATTCTTCTACAGGGATAAGTTTAACCTGTAATAGTCATTTATTTTCTGTAGTTGCAAATTTTTGATCTATTTTAGGTTGAGTTCAACAAGGTTGTCTTTGACTAATGCAGTGATTCTGGACAGAAAAAAGTTGGAAACCTTGAACCATATCTTTTGTAACATCTTGTACATTTTGCAGTGTAGTGTTTCATGGCTTTGTGTTGTGCTTTTGTATTTGAATCAAGTATCATTGAGCTATATAATGTAACATTTTGTACGTATAACAGATAAGTGTGCCAACACCCCCTTTGAGTGTAGTGTTTCTTGCTGTGCTTTTGTATTTGAATCAAGTGGCATTGAACCATTTCCTTAACAATATTTTGTACATTTTGTTGCATTTTTTTTCCTGTTGGAAACATTGAATGGGATAATCAACAGTATCAGCTCCCTATTTATGTTTTTTTAAAGCCTGTAAGTCCAATTTTGGACTGGCCCATTAACAAAAAAGGCCCACATGTACAAACCGAATAAACCAAAAACCGAATCGATTATTTCGGTTCGGTTTAAATTTGGTTTTTGCTTTATTCGGTTCAGTTTCGATTTTTGTAATTGTAAATTTGGTTTATTCGGTTTTTGCTAATTGGGTTCGGTTTGAACTGAATAAACCAAATGCTCACCCATAATCTACTCTGGTGCAAGGACTTGCATGGTCCTTGGAGGGCGACAACGCTAAGCCATCGGACAAAGCTGCTGAAGACTGAACAAGACTGGATCGGAAGGCTATTGGATTCATCTACCAATGGTTTGATGACTCGGTGTTTTACTACGTGTCCATGGAGAGTTTGGCAAAAGCATTATGGGAGAAGCTGCATTCGCTGTATGAAAGGAAGACGGCTGACAACAAGGCATTTCTGATTCGGCAACTCGAAGTACATAGAGGGTGCCCTAGTGGCACAACATCTGAACGAGGTTCAGGATATTATCAATCAGTTGTCTACGATAAAGATAGTGATTGATGATGAGCTTCAGGCCCTTTTGCTTTTGAGTTCTTTGCCGAAAAGTTGGGAGACGGTGGTGTCGGTGAGCAACTCTGCGCCTGGTGGAGTTGTCACGATGGAGGTAGTTAAAAGCAGCTTGTTGAACGAGGAGATCCGACATAAGCTAGTGGAATCATCGCAGGAGTCCGCTCTGGTGGCTTCCTACGGGAAGGGAAGACCCAAGTCACAAGCAAGGACAGGAGGGAGTTCTCGGGATCTTGCGACTGTGGACCGCAAGAAGGGCTGCTATCACTGTGGCGAAAGGGGTCATATCAAGAGGAACTGTATGAAGCTTAAAGCTGAGAAGGCCAAAGGCAAGGTTGATCAGGAGGATCTTATAGCTATGGAAGATCTCATCATCGCAGCAACCGACATAGAGGAACCTTGTGGTATGATGGCGATTGGGTCATAGACACGGGGGCGTCGTATCACGTCATTCTATATAGGAGGATCTTCACGTCATACCACGATGACAGGTTTAGACGTGTGAAGATGGAAAACAAGGAGACGGTTACAGTTGTAGGCATCAGTGATGTGCACTTGACAACGGAGCTTGGTGAGAAGCTCGTTCTCAAGGATGTGCGACATGTACCGAGTTTGCGCTACAACTTGGTTTCGGTAGGGAGACTGACGGATGATGGCTGCCGCAGTTTGTTTAGGGACAAAGATTGGATGCTTACGAAGGGTTCCCAACAACTTGCTCGATGAGATTTATGTTGTGACATGTACAGGCTCAAGCCGTTGAGTTGTACAGGCAGGCCACAGACATCGGATGGAGGCTCGAGGGGTATTCGACAGGAGTTGGATCATCGGGAACTTGCTGAGTAGGGGCTTCGAGATACTTTGAGGATTACGGAGGATTCGGTTCATCGAGACAAAGTGACGAATAGTGATGAGCCTGTCACGTCCCGCACCCGGTATAGAGCCACGAGTATGTGGGTACGTTCAGCCTACGCCACAGAATCGGCGGTAGAACGCTATCTTGGTCTACGATACTATTTAGTATCTCACACAATGTGTATAAAGTACTGCCATGCCATCTCAATACTAAATAATACTCAATTATATATAAAACTGAAGGAAGATGTACGCACGATATGCAATAGAAAGAATAAGAAATACAAGTCTTAATACATCACATGACCAACTCAAAACTAAACACAACTCCAGAACTCAAAACAATAATACAAACCAAAATCTAAATAGAAAATAACTACTATAAGATATGGAAATAAAAAAGGCCTCAGTCTCTGGCACTATCCTCGGGTGACACTCCATCTGTCGGTCCATAGTGAGTGGGACACATCCTCTGTAACCATTCATCTGAAAAATATTTTCCAGTCAGGAATGGAGCGAAGTACAACCCAATAGCAGTTCCAATTAATTGATAATGACTATAAACAACAATAGAGAATATAATACAAGACGATAAACAATGAACAATATCAACTATAGTGGATGAACAAGTAAACAATGAATAATATGGTAAACACTGATCACGATGAACTAGAACAAGACAATAGAATAAAACAATGAACTAGAATGTGGTGAAGAACTGTAACTATGCTAAGTGATTGAAATAATAGATAGATATGTGATCGGCTTGGGTGAACATTGTCTACTTCAACGTTGGATAAACATTGTCTAAGTTAAATTGTCTAGGATTTGATCATATACCTAGCTAACACTTCCCCTTTCTCCAAACTAGTACAATGGATCCAACCATGACATATTGTGATACAAGATACTCAAGGCCATATAAACCATAAACCTTGAACAAGAAACATTGAACATTGAAACATTGAACATTGAACATTGAACATTGAAACATTGTCTAAGTTAAACATTGAACGTTGAACACGAAACATTGTCTAAGTTAAACATTGAGAATACGAGGACAATGAACAATATATATAACATCCCATGACTGATCCATGTGTATACTAGTTCGTGTACCAATGTGTCAAGAGTCATGTACAATATTTCTAGATACTTGTATTATAGTAATTAACAAATAATAAAAACTATCAGAGAATTTACTCGCCTGTCGTCCAAGCAATGAATGTTAAACTGTGTCCCAACTGGTGTCACACAAACCTATATATGGAATATTGTATTAATACAAGGTGTTAAAATGAATATAAGTTAAACTAGTCAAATTCTAGGTCATAAAGCTATTTCTAAGTCAAACCGATAAAATCTAGGTTGCAAGAGTCTAACACTAAGTTACTAAGTCGATACACTATGAAACTAATCTATACAAGCTAACTAAGATACAACAAGGCACTCAAAGAGCCGTATCCTAAGATACGCAAGTTCCGAATATGAAAATAGAGTTTTATATATGTATACGAGCCAAACATTATAACACTATATCAAAACAATTAAATAGGATACCTTGGCCTTGCACCAAAGCGTATCACACCTAACCCGATACCCAAACTCAAAATCTTGGGTATCGACCCAATACCTTGATAATACCTTGGTATCCCAAGGTAATCTAAAACACTACGTAATAGCTAACTACACAATATATATATAAATGCCCCAAGCTAATACTAACTATAACTAACACTAGTAAAGTATCTAACCACTACATAATACATAACTAACTACTACAACAAAGAATCTTAACAACCCATAGCTACATATATACATAGTACATATAGCTAGACTATCTACTAAGTACCAACATAATATATATATATATATATATATATATATATATATATATATATATATATATATATATATATATATATATATATATAATCACTACTACTTATACTAATCCTACTGACACTACACTGAAATATTACTTACTATAACCAACCACTAACAATAAATATATACCATACTACATATATCTAACTAACTAGATATCAATACAATGACAACTAATACAAATATATGCATACATAGCTAACTACTTACTAACATATATATATCTACACTAACTATCATACTACTTGCTAAACACTGAACTAATCTGAAACCAAAACTGACTGAAGCCTGATCAAGAGACTGAAACTAAATCGACTAAAACTAACTGACCACAACAAATACTAAACTAGGACTCAGAACTGACCTACACAGACTTGTATATCCTGTACTGTTACTGTGCTACAGCACAGTGGGTAATCTCCAAACCTGCTGAACACAGTGCTCGACCCCTCTCTTGCTGAGCATTGTGCAGTGAGAACTGTACAGTAAATTGAACCTAATTTCCGACTGATACTGTGCAGTTGAACAGTGAATGTATCAGAACGGATACTACATAGTATCCTCTTCGACTTGCTGTGCACTGAGCCTCCCTGAACTTTCTGAACCAATGGCTGTTGGTGGGACTGAAACTAGCTGATATGCTTCCTATTTCTTCAAGTACAGTACAATTGGCTAAACTGCAATGGTTCACATTTCAGTGCACTTACTGCTATGTTGTTGAGCAACTGCCTTCACTTGCTGTTGTGTAGTGGCCTTCTCATTGTTGTGGTTGTTTTTACCTTGTTTTGCTTGTCTGCACAGTGTGGTTGATGTACTGCTGCACCTTCTTCACTACCTGCAGTGTTGTGATGGCTGCTAATGTGTGCACGAGTTGCTCTCAGGTTGCTGAAGGTTGCTCACTGTTGGATCACTGCTACTCCCCAAGGCTACCCGAGGTTGCTGAACTGCTCGAGTCCCCAGCTTCGAGTTGCTGGGCAAGGCTGCTACTGTGTGTACGAGTTGTACACTCTTCAAATGGCTGTTGGGCTTGGTGAATGCTGGGTTCCTCACTGCTGCAGCGTACTGCAGTATTTGATACTAGCACTACTCAACCTTGCCCCCTGTTCTAGCTACTGATACCCAACTAACTGAACCAACTGCAAACTACTCTTGTCAGGAACCGAACTCACAGAAAAGATTGAACTGCACAGGCAAAATCTGAACATAAACTGTCACTGTGCTCGGGCACAGCACAGTGAACTAAAATCATACACTGTGCAGGCCCGAGCCCACTACTCTTTGACTGCACAAGCGCAGCTGAGCTCCCCTTTGCCAATTGCTGAACCTAGTTGATGCAGTAATACTCTGCTGTGAAGCTCCGGCTGCATGAATACTGGTTGTTCAAGGCTATCAAACCTCTAGTACTTGTTGCTCACAACCCCTTGAGTTTTTACAGTTCCTGCTGTGGAGTCCCTCACCACATGTGCAATGTGACACAGCAACACCAAAAACTACCTCTAGTAATATGTACCAAAATCTGCCCACCCATGTATAAACATGCATACAATCCAACACAAAGTATGCATATATACATATATATAGATAACAGTGCAACACATTAATATACCTCTCTTACATATAGATAAATATATAATCACACACACAATAATAACTACATATATATATAACCCAATACGTACATATATGCATATACACATGGATATATACATATATCACTATATATATACTCATATATATATATATATATATATATATATACTCATAGAGATACATAAACTCAAATATACTAACATATGTATATATACATCACCTAATTATCATCTAGATATAATTACATGTGCACGTATAACAAAAAGGGCAAAACCACAAATACATGGAGTGCATCGCACCTGTATCACATTTTCTCTATGATACGCTTGCGATACGGCTCCAACACACAACCAAACGCATTCCGGAGGACATAAGCAAGTCCAATACATAAATTATGAACAATACGTATAGTAATTAGTGTGTCTACGTGTCCGTGTCATAATGTGATATGCATAAGGTCCCGTGTCGGAGGAAGACCCCCAAAATTGGCACCAAAATGCATGTAACTTCTACCGCAGGTCTCCGATTGTCCCAAAACCAAATCCTATGGGTAGCCTATGCATGTGGGTTCGTTTCTCATGGTTAAATCTCAGATCTAGAGTCTATTAGAAGGAAGAAAACTGAAATGTACCTATTGGGAGATGGATTCCTAATGCAATGTCTCCAAATACAAAGTAGCTCCTCTTCTTGTAGATCTTGGCCTCCTCCTCCTTGCTTCTTGCTTCCTTCTTGTAGATCCTTGATGTAGAAGCCTCAATGAAGAACTAGGAAAGAGATTGGTGAAGAATTGGTGGAGAATTGATAAGGGAATGGAGGGAAATTGGAAGAGGGAAAATGTAGATCTAGAATTTTGGGGGGAAATAATGAAATGAGAGCACTCTCTCTCCTCCAAGCAATGTATAATATCAAAAACACCCCTTGGGGCCTCTCATGAAGAAATTAATTAAGGAGGTAAGGTTCTAGTCTAATGGTTTTACTAATTTAATCCAACCTCTTAATCAATGGGCCTAAATAATGGGCTCAATCTAAATCAAAATAAATGTTGGGTTCATGCATCTAATAAAATAGGTTAGGTCCACTACACAAGTCTAAAATAAATACTACGTCTAATCAAACAATAAATAATACAACAATAATTAATTTCTCATGCACAATATTAAGTACAGCCTTCCTAAAAATAAAATACCATTATCAATTACCAAACTACCCTTGATTAAAAAAGTGAGGGTGACAATCCTACCCACCTTAGAAAAATTTTGTCCTCGAAATTAAAGAAGATCGTAACCCCCTCTAGGTCAAACCCAGTCTAAACATACAATATGCAATTTAAAAGAAATTACTAAATATGGTCTCTGTCCATCATAGTTTTTGCAGTCTCCGACAGGGTATACTAACTACACAATAACACGCAAGCAGTCTATAAGGCAATAACTAACCATACAAACAACAGATGAAAAGGAAATAGACAGAACGAAACTAGCTAACTGGTCACCTGAAGTGTCATCCTCTCTGACTGCCATTGCAAATGCCTCGCCCTGCTGGGGTGGCTCTATATGTTGGTGCTGATTAGTCTGCGGTACCACAGGTGGCTAGCTCCACCTCTCTGGCCGCGATCTGGTCTATACGGGTTGTTGGAACACTCCTTCACCTGATGGTCAGGGGAACCACAATACAAGCATAGTCTGAGTCTCTTCCGACAGTTCTCCCAATCGTGCCCATGCCTTCCACAATAGGCACAAGAAAAAGTCTGCTCAATCTGCCTCTGAGGCTGTTGTGGTGCCTGATGTACTGGCTTCTGAAACTGTTGTATCTGCTAAGCTGGTACCATAACTGGCACAAGGTACTGCTGATGCTGATATACCCTCGGCTGCTGAAAATGGGTGTGCTTTGCTGGGCCCGTACCACTACTCGCTCCCCCGGTGTCTCTCGGCCTCTTGGAGCCAAGCTCCAAATCATCTTCCGCCCGCTGCGCATGTCTCAAAATTTCCTCAAATATAGCGGTATAGTCTCCATTAGTATGAGACTTAATCTCACTGTTCAGTCCCTTCCTGAACTTCCTAGCTCTGGCCCGAGGATTCTGTCCCTCAACAAATTGTCCCAATCGGTAATACTCCGCCACATACTCGTCCACCGTCAAGTTCCCTTGGATGAGGTTCTGAAATTGACTCTCCAAAGTACTCTGAGCCACATTCGGGAAGAACTTCCCTTTGAATAGCTCCTTGAAAGCTTCCCAAGTAATTCCCGACGCTGATATTCTTGGGTCTGTCCTGAACCATGTCAAAGCAATATCGAACATCATACAACCAGGTGCCTCTATCTGTAGCATCTCTGGAATCTGTGCCAGTCGCTGGTTTCGCTCGATGTCCTCGATCCACTCGTCCGTATAGATAATTCCCTCTGTGCCCCTGAAGTCCTTGGGCCCATTCTCTTGAAGTCGATGATGGTACTCGGCCTCGGCTGATGCGGAATAAACTGAGATGGTGTCGTCGGTGGCTGGGCTACGGTAGCTCTCTCAACTACTGCGAGCGTGACCTGGTAAGCATTCTCTACGCTCTGTCGTAGGACCTCCGACTGTCGCTGTTGTGCCTCCATCATCTTCTGGAAGAGCGTAAACATCTGCATCTGATCAACTGCAGGTGACGGAGGTGGAAGATCCTCGAAAACTGTCTGCCCTGTCCTCGGTACTGGAGGTGGAGCACCTCCGAAAGCTGCTGCAGATACACCCACCTGGACTGGTGAAGCTGACCTCCTGAATGTAGGTACTGGACCATCATCTGAGGGTGTTGTCCTCAAGGGTGATAAAGTGACTGATCATGCTGACATTGCGCCTGAGCACTGGGAACGCGTCTTTGGCGATATTCTGAAGACAGATTCAAAAATAAGAAATCAATATTGAGCGAGATACGATATCATCAAGGAAGGACAAATTTTTTTCAAGTAAAGCGATATTCAGAATGAAGATGACAAGATATAATTATGTTGGAATTATTTTCTACTAGTGATTGAGTATCCCTCTCATCCTAGTATCCTATATCCTATCCTATCGCAGGCTCGCAGTAGTACAACTAAGTCGTTGCACTACCACGATATTGCACAACTTGTAAAGCCTGGCCTGCATGGGCCACCACTAAAAACGTGTCACGACCCGCACCTGGTATATGGGCACGAGTACGTAGGTACGTCCAGCCTACATCGCAGAATCGGCGATAGAACGCTATCTTGGTCTATGATACTATCTAGTATCTCACACAATGTGTATAAAGTACTGCCATGCCATATCAATACCAAATAATACTCAATCACATATAAAACTGAAGGAAGATGTACGCACGATATGGAATAGAAAGAATAAGAAATACAAGTCTCAATACATCACATGACCAACTCAAAACTAAACACAACTCTAGATCTCAAAACAATAATACAAACCAAAATATAAATAGAAAATAACTACTACAAGATATGGAAATCAAAAAGGCCTCAGTCTCTGGTACTATCCTCGGGTAACACTCCATCTGTCGGTCCATAGTGAGTGGGACACATCCTCTGTAACCATTCATCTGAAAAATATTTTCCAGTCAGGAATAGAGCGAAGTACAACCCAATAGCAGTTCCAATTAATTGATAATGACTATAAACAATAATAGAGAATATAATACAAGACGATAAACAATGAACAATATCCACTATAGTGGATGAACAAGTAAACAATGAATAATATGGTAAACACTGATCACGATGAACTAGAACAAGACAATAGAATAAAACAATGAACTAGAATGTGGTGAAGAACTGTAACTATGCTAAGTGATTGAAATACTAGATAGATATGTGATCGGCTTGGGTGAACATTGTCTACTTTAACGTTGGATAAACATTGTCTAAGTTAAACATTGAACATTGTCTAGGATTTGATCATATACCTAGCTAACACTTCCCCTTTCCCCCAACTAGTACAATGGATCCAATCATGACACGTTGTGATACAAGATACTCAAGGACATGTAAACCATAAATCTTGAACACGAAACATTCAACATTGAAAATTGAAACATTGAACATTGAAATATTGTCTAAGTTAAATACTGAACGTTGAACATAAAACATTGTCTAAGTTAAACATTAAGAATACGAGAAATAATGAACAATATATATAACATCCCATGACTGATCCATGTGTATACTAGTTCGTGTACCAATGTGTCAAGAGTCATGTACAATATTTCTAGATACTTGTATTATAGTAATTAACAAATAATGAAAACTATCAGAGAATGTACTAGCATGTCGTCCAAGCAATAAATGTCAAACTGTGTTTCAACTGGTGTCACACAAACTTATATATGGAATATTATATTAATACAAGGTATTAAAATAAATATAAGTTAAACTAGTCAAATTCTAGGTCATAAAGCTATTTCTAAGTCAAACCGATGAAATCTAGGTTGCAAGAGTCTAACACTAATTCACTAAGTCGATACACTTTGAAACTAATCTATACAATCTTACTAAGATACAACAAGGCACTCAAAGAGCCGTATCCTAAGATACGCTAGTTCCGAATATGAAAATAGAGTTTTATATATGTATACGAGCCAAACATTATAACACTATATCAAAACAATTAGATAGGATACCTTGGCCTTGCACCAAAGCGTATCGCACCTAACCCAATACCCAAACTCAAAATCTTGGGTATCGGCCCAATACCTTGATAATACCTTGGTATCCCAAGGTAATCTAAAACACTACGTAATAGCTAACTACACAATATATATATATAAATGCCCCAAGCTAATACTAACTATAACTAACACTAGTAAAGTATCTAACTACTACATAATACATAACTAACTACTACAACACAAAATCTTAACAACCCATAGATACATATATACATAGTACATATAGTTAGACTATCTACTAAGTATCAACATAATATATATATATATATATATATATATATATATATATATATATATATATAATCACTACTACTTATACTAATCCTACTGACACTACACTAAAATATTACTATAACCAACCACTAACAATAAATATATACCATACTACATATATCTAACTAACTAGATATCAATACAATGACAACTAATACAAATATATGCATACATAGCTAACTACTTACTAACATATATATATCCACACTAACTATCATACTACTTGCTAAACACTGAACTAATCTGAAACTAAAACTGACTGAAGCCTGATCAAGAGACTGAAACTAAATCCACTAAAACTAACTGACCACAGCAAATACTAAAACTAGGACTCAGAACTGACCTACACAGACTTGCATATCCTGCACTGTTACTGTGCTACAGCACAGTGGGTAATCTCCAAACCTGCTGAACATAGTGCTCGACCCCTCTCTTGCTGAGCATTGTGCAGTGAGAACTGTACAGTAAATTGAATCCAATTTCCTACTGATATTGTGCAATTGAACAGTGAATGTATCAGAACTGATACTGCACAGTGTCCTCTTCGACTTGCTGTGCACTGAGCCTTCCTGAACTTTCTGAACCAATGGTTGTTGGTTGGACTGAAAGTAGCTAATACTGCTACTTGTTTCTTCAAGTGCAGTACAATTGGCTAAACTACAAAGGTTCTCATTTCAGTGCACTTACTGCTGTGTTGCTGAGCAAGTGCCTTCACTTGCTGTTGTGCAGTGGCCTTCTCATTGCTGTGGTTCTTTGTACCTTATTTTGCTTGTCTGCACAATGTGGTTGATGTACTGTTGCACCTTCTTCACTGCCTGTAGTATTGTGATGGCTGCTAATGTGTGCACGAGATGCAGTGTACACGAGTTGCCTCTCTGGTTGCTGAAGGTTTTTCACTGCTAGATCACTGCTACTCCCCAAGGCTGCCCGAGGTTGCTGAACTGCTCGAGTCCCCAGCTTCGAGTTGCTGGGCAAGGCTGCTACTATGTGTACGAGTTGTACACTCTTCAATTGGCTGTTGGGCTTGGTGACTGCTGGGTTCCTCACTGCTGCAGCGTACTGCAGTATATGATACTAGCACTGCTCAACCTTGCCCCCTGTTCTAACTACTGATACCCAACTAACTGAACCAACTGCAAACTACTCTTGATTGGAACCGAACTCACAGAAAAGATTGAACTGCACAGGCAAAATCTGAACATAAACTGTCGCTGTGCTCGAGCACAACACAATAAACTGAAATCATACACTGTGCAGGCCCGAGCCTGCTACTCTGTGACTGCACGAGCGGAGCTGAGCTCCCCTTTGCCAATTGCTGAACCTAGCTGATACAGTAATACTATGATGTGAAGCTCCGGCTGCATGAATACTGGTTGTTAAAGGCTGTCAAACCTCGAGTACTTGTTGCTCACAACCCCTTGAGTTTTCACAGTTCCTACTGTGGAGTCCCTCACCACATGTGCAATATGACACAATGTCATACCCCAGTCCTAAAAATACGTAGGACTAGGACACGTAAGCATGCCAGCCGCATGGATATGGCAACTCGAATATATGGAAACCAAACCCAAACATACGCTGTAATATGAATATCAAATCCACAGTGGTATAACATATGTCACAAGTCACAGGGTATAATCTAAATCTCATCCACGAAATTCAATTATAAATAAATAACCAATATCTATGAACTAGATCTAGACACAAAGTATTTGGAGATAATAGTTGGATGGAAACAAATCCACTACCAACTGGAATATAAGGACAAATACAATATGAGGACAACACAACAAACACAATATAAGATTACCAGCTAACAATCACGGCTCGAAGAGAAGACATCCTCGAACATATGTAGCCATCCGAATCTGCGCTCCTGCGAATACTCAATAACAGATACACCTGGAAGGGGCCAGGTCCTTAGAGGGACGTAACAAGATACATAAAATATATGCCAATAAAGTACTGAAATAAATATCCAATGGTCGCCTAATCATCTATGTGAATGCAGTTAAGAACAACTTTCCCCACAAGTGAGCTATCTGGCTGAAAACTGGGATTTGGCATGGTTCCCTTTTGGGGATCCAGGGGCCTAAAAAGGCACGTCGTCTTTCGAACGCTGGAGGCTCGCCTGATAATAATATAATATATAGTGGTCATCACCACCCATATCTCCAGCGAAGAATCCGGGCGCACAGAAGAAAAATACAATGGAGCTCAAATGCGGTACTTGTTGTTCTCCCCACCCCATGCTCTAAGCATGTCACATCCATGACACAATTTAGTTCATAGCCTATTCTTAGTACCCTAGTCCAATCCTACAACCAAACAAGGACAAGGATGGGACCACCGTACTACAATAGGCTATGTCCCTAGACCTCTAATAACTGCTAAGTCTACTAGCATGCAAAGTTTCTAACATCAGTTATTCCTAGCGCACGGCCCATACGTACAGGAGGCCAAACCCTGCACGCCAGTCCGTGATCTATATGAGACTCACAACTCGTGTAACAACTGTGTCACGACCAATAAACCTAAAGATGCTACATGATAATGGGGTAGTCTCATAAACAAGATCAATGCAAATACATAAATAAAAATATACCGCGACGACACCGTCGTGCGCACTTTATATGATAGTTAAAATATATGAACTAAAGACAAAAAATAAAGATGCATACAACATATGAAATATGAATAACAGTACAATGGCAAGGTATACTTGCCTGACAAGGAAGTTGCAATGTACTAATAACCTGCTCCAGAAGTCGCGTAGAACAAATCCAATATCCTAGGTACACATCAATATAATACAATAAAATTTATTAGTCATTACACAACCACATTTATACTGTACTCAGGGGGTATACTAGGGGTGGCACTAGTTATCTAACATGGTCAATTATGCATTGAATTACACAGGGTCACATCTTCAAGTGTTGTACACAATCAGACAGTCAGCTGACAGGTGTCTAAACCAGTGCGTTAATGTACGCAAGGCAGGCAATTCACAAGTTCTTAGGGTCAATTTGGTCAGGGTAAGTACGGGGCAGTCCAGGGTATCCTAGGGTCGTACAGTCTGGATTTATATAGTCCTAATTATTATTTAGCATAGTATTTAATTACTTATAATTTATGTACATACCATAGGTTTATATGTTTCTATATATAACACCCAATTATACATACCAATTAAATACAAGTACTAAATATAAAAATATATACCAATGAATAATATACGCGTATACGTATATATACGTACACGCGTTTGGGTTCACCGACTCAGGGCCTGATGTCAACTAACAGTCAATAAGCAATACTAATATCCTACTGGCATACACACAAGCACAAATAAAAGAAGAAGATGGACAGGTTCGTACCTCGGGGTACGCGCACGGGTACGACGGTGAGGTTGACGACGATGATGATGGTGAGAACGACAGTGCTGATGATGATAATGAATGGTGAGGTGACGATGAGGTGATGATGATGATGGGATGATAGTGAGATGATGATGATGAGGGTGGTGGAATGATGATGATGAATTGAGACGAGGATGATGATGGTGGTGCTGAGGATGATGACGACGATGCTGAGATGATCATGAAGCAAGATGATAATGATAACGATGGTGATGGGATGACGACGATGCGATGATGACGAACCGAGAGGTTGATGATAACGACGATGATGAGATGATGATGAAGTGATGCTGATGATGATGACGAGGGCGATGGTGTTTGACGAGGACGATGACGAGGATGGAGATGTGAACGATGGTGTGATGATGATGATGCTAATGATGATGATGATGGCTGTGGTTATGGAGATGGTAATTTCGGCCTGCTGATCGGAGCCCGGCCAGGGGGAGAGGAGATCCGGCCAGGGGAAGCTGTTCCGGCGAGTCAGCCCAAGGAGGAGGACAGGGCGAAGGACCTCAGGGCTGATGTCAGGAGGAGAGGAGGAGGAGGGAAGTGCAGGTCATAGGGGATGGGAGGTTGGCTCGTCGGGCTCCGGCGAGGCTGCTCCGGGCTCCTGTGCTCGGGTGATCGACTGAGGAAGAAGATGAACAGGAGGCGAACACCGGGACTGCACTGTCGAGGGGAGGAGAGCAGGTGTGTTCGTCGACGTGTGGCGGACAGCGGGGTCGAGCCGGCCGGACATGGCAGCTCCGGTCGGCGTCGATAGTAGTAGGGTCCTGGGGGGTCAGAGATGATGCAAATGGAGGAGGAGACGAGGTCGATGGGGTCCTCCGATGGTAGAGAGAGGAAGAGGGTGGCTGCGGCCTTGAGTACTTGGCCGTGCACGGCTACTCCAGTCGACGGGGGAAGGGTGGCTCCGACGGAGAAGTAGAGAAGGAGGTGAACAGGAGGATGAAGGGGAGGTGGTCGGCTGAGTAAATTTTAGGTTTTTGGGTTTTTGTGGTTTATTTTAGGAAAAGGGGAAGAAATTTTGTATTTATACACATGGGGACTTTTGGGTTTAACCTAGGTAATCTTGACTTTGGTCAACATCTCCTCTTGGGTTGGGCCTTGGGCTCACATGAGGATGTTGGGAGGCTACAATTTGCATTGTTTAAATGCAAGGATAGGTTTAAATATACGAGGGCGATGTGCGCGCGTTTGCACATCCAGAAAATTACGAAAAAATTCACATGAAGGAAAAAATAGATTTCCTTATGAATTGTCCACTGGTGGGGACACCTCAATGGGTTTTTGCATAAAAGCCCCCCAACAATTAGAAAATTGTACAAAGGCGGAAATTGGATTTAATTAATTAAATCGAAAAGTGCATGATGTTCTAGAATTAATTTAGAATACATGGGATTAAATTTAAGCGGGCCACAAGTGTCAGGGGGGTAGAGGGTACAATGTAGAATATTAATAAAATCTGGGTTGCACAAAACGGTCAAGGTTGTGTTTCTAATTTCGATTGGAACGCACAAGGGTACAAAGTCAGGATTTAATTAGAATTAAGAATTAACGTCCGTGACGTTTATTGTACGACTTAAATGTAGCACAAGAGAGCAATATTATAAGTTACACAAGGATCAGAATAGTAGGCGGGCATGTCTAGGATGATGTTATGGCTAGTAAGGTGCTCCAATTATCGAAGCAACGGTAAGGTGCGCTACACGATATAAATTATTGCATAATTAAATAAATGCCGTGTTCTAATTCTAATTTGTTCAAACTAGCCCTAGTTTCACTATCTAAGCAAATTAGGCCTAATTTTGTGTGAGGAAGTTTATAATCTACCCAACTTAAAATAATTTCGTCCTCAAAATTAAACTAGGGTAGGGTTTCTCTATCTAACCTCACTTGATTACAGTCTAAAGAATTCTCCTTAAGTTAACATTGCAGTTTCTACCCAACTTAAAATTTACCCATCTATCATCTAAGGCTATATATCTAAGAAGGCTATGTCCCAAATTATTTAATCATGTTATTGAATCATCAAGTTTTTAACACCAAATATATCATCTATGATATGCCCTTAATCATTTATAAAAGATAGTCACCAACAATGTGATTGGCCTGTGGGGTATATCTAGTACTATCCGTGTATTAACTTATACCAAGTACGAGCGTTTGTCTTTCCGAAATAGGGGAAGACGGAGAACAATAATGAAGAGTTCAAGGGGGAAGGTAATAGAATACAAGTATGGGGATCAAGGCGGTTAGAGAATTCAAAAGAAATTATCAAGGCAGTTATGGATTAAAATCCTATTTTGGTAATTCCTATTCACATACTCGTATTAGTACAGTTATGTAACCGATACGATCTGCTCAGACATATCTAGAGGGCAAGTATAGGTGTCTACTAGTCAACTATATATCTCAATCCACGTAAAGTAGATATGCGAAGGGAGAATCAAGCGCACTATGGTTGATCAGACCGTAATACACTGATTCTAAAATATATTAGTACGGTTGATCAGGCCCCAATAACACATATGTTATAAACAAGCTCGATAAGGATAGGCTTGCAAAAACTAGGCTATAATAGCGGCATAAGTCAAGGTAGTACAACAAATATAAGTACACTAGATGATGATGAAAGGAGCTATAAATTAATTCAAGTTCACAAAAACAAAAACAAAATAAGTAATAATAATAAAAGACTGTACAATCTCTACAGTTATCATACAACCTCCTTGTCTAAGTCGCTAGTCGACCAAATAGGGGCATGGACCTCTAAATTCTATCGTCTGAATAAATACTGTCGTCTTATGCTAGCATACAATTAATGTCATTCAGTTATACTTCAATAATGGGTCAAAAGACTACGTGATACTAGGTTGTGAGGTATACTACCTAACTTAAAATAATAAACTAATACTGTAATCGTCTTAAGGATACCGTAGAAACTCTTGTTAAGGTCTACGAGAAGGGGTCTTGGTACTTATTAGGGTATCCTCTTCTATTACATAGGTCATGGTCATCTTACATCTTAGTCATAGTGCTTATAGAACAAGTGCCAATAGTAAGAATAGAAAAGTTACTGGCCGTCAAGGGGAAAGGGATCTAACTTGTATCGAGGTGGGGGTACAAATTATGTGATCTACAACTAGAGGTAATCATCATAATCTAATTGAACAACTCAACCATCAGGTTCTAACTACAAGGCACACAATTCAAAGTTCCAGGTCACAACTATAACTTTAGTAAATATATATCCTATCATAGAATACAATCACTTGGTCTATAATTAGAGGTGTCAAGTGGCACGAGCTGAAAGATGAAGAAGGGTAGAAGATAATTTAATCGTCGTGCAATCAGCGAACGTTAAGGTCGCGGAGGAACAACATATGATATAGAGGGCTCTAGATAGCATCATGGTTTTCTAAAGGGGAGTGGGGTACTAGTCTCTGTGGTTGAGGTATGATTAGGAAGATATTCTATGCATTACTCTTGGCTTTCTAAGGTACTGTCTGCTTATCTTAAGACAAGAATCTAAATTTATAGTTTTTTAATACTTATCTAACTGCGAAGGTTAGGTTCAGTCCTAATATTAAATTTTGGTTTTCTATTGGTTCCTCAATACTAGGGTCAACATTATGGTAAGACTTTTAACTAACTCTAGTAGTATCTATACTACTCACAAGTCCTCATAATACATCAGGGGGTAATGGTAAACCAATTCTAGAGATAAGGAATTCTAGGGTTCAGTAGGTATTCTAAACTTAGTGGTGTGTCTATATTCTCGTTGTAATCTTAATAGGTGTGCTACTCTAACTATCATCCTAATAACAGGTGTTCCTATATTCTAGCAGAAGGCTATACGCAAAGAACCATTAGGGAAGTACATGAATCAAACATGATACAATTGTTCAAATTGAACAGATAGGAGGAAGATGAATCATAGTCAATTATGGATGAGATCCTATACTATAGTCCTAGGTGCAGGCTTGTTCGGTACAGTAACGTAACCGAGACAATATGCTCTCGACCTGCATGGGCCACTACAAAAATATGTCACGCTTCAGTCGCAAAAATACGTAGGACTAGGACACGTAAGCATGCCAGCCACATGGATATGGCAACTCCAATATATGGAAACCAAACCCATACGTACGCTTTAATATGAATATCAAATCCACAGTGGTATAACATATGTCACAAGTCACAGGGTATAATCTAAATCTCATCTACGAAATTCAATTATAAATAAATAACCAATATCTATGAACTAGATCTAGACACAAAGTATCTAGAGAAAATAGTTGGATGGAAACAAATCCACTACCAACTGGAATATAAGGACAAATACAATATGAGGACAACACAACAAACACAATATAAGATTACCAGCTAACAATCACGGCTCGAAGAGAAGACATCCTCGAACATATGTAGCCATCAGAATCTGCGCTCCTACGAATACTCAATAACAGATACACCTGGAAGGGGCCAGGTCCTCAGAGGGACGTAACAAGATACATAAAACACATGCCAATAAAGTACTGAAATAAATATCCAGTGGTCTCCTAACCATCTATGTGAATGCAGTTAAGAACAACTTTCCCCACAAGTGAGCTATCTGGCTGAAAATTGGGATTTGGCATGGTTCCCTTTTGGGGATCCAGGGGCCTAAAAAGGCACGTCGTCTTTCGAACGTCGGAGGCCCGCCTAATAATAATATAATATATAGTGGTCATCACCACCCGTATCTCCAGCGAAGAATCCGGGCGCACAGGAGAAAAGTGCAAAGAAGCTCAAATGCGGTACTTGTTGTTCTCCCCACCCCATGCTCTAAGCATGTCATATCCATGACACAATTTGGTTCATAGCCTATTCTTAGTACCCTAGCCCAATCCTACAACCAAACAAGGACAATGATGGGACCACCATACTACAATAGGCTATGTCCCTAGACCTCTAATAACTGCTAAGTCTACTAGCATACAAAGTTTCTAACATCAGTTATTCCTAGCGCACGGCCCACACGTACAGGAGGCCAAACCCTGCACGCCAGTCCGTGATCTATATGAGACTCACAACTCGTGTAACAACTGTGTCACGGCCAATGAACCTAAAGATGCTACATGATAATGGGGTAGTCTCATAAACAAGGTCAATACAAATACATAAATAAAAATATACCGCGACGACACCGTCGCGCGCATTTTATATTACAGTTAAAATATATGAACTAAAGACAGAAAATAAAGATGCATGCAACATATGGAATATGAATAACAGTATAATGGCAAGGTATACTTGCCTGACAAGGAAGCTGCAATGTACCAATAACCTGCTCCAGAAGTCGCGCAGAACAAATCCAATATCCTAGGTACACATAAATATAATATAATATAATTTATTAGTCATTACACAACCACATTTATACTGGACTCAGGGGGTATACTAGGGGTGGCACTAGTTATCTAACATGGTCAATTATACGTTGAATTACAAAGGACCACATCTTCAAGTGTTGTACACAATCAGACAGTCAGCTGTCAGGTGTCTAAGCCAGTGCGTTAATGTACGCAAGGCAGGCAATTCACAAGTTCTTAGTGTCAACATGGTCTGGGTAAGTACGGGGCAGTCCAGGGTGTCCTAGGGTCGTACAGTCTGGATATATATAGTCCTAATTATTATTTAGCATAGTATTTCATTACTTACAATTTATGTACATACCATAGGTTTATATGTTTCTATATATAACACCCAATTATACATACCAATTGAATACATGTACTAAATATAAATATATATACCAATGAATAATATACGCGTATGCGTACATATATGTACACGTGTTTGGGTTCACCGACTCAGGGCCTAATGTTAACTAACAGTCAATAAGCAATACTAATATCCTACTGGCATACACACAAGCACACATAAAAGAAGAATATGGATAGGTTCGTACCTCGGGGTACGCGTACGGGTACGACGGTAAGGTTGACGACGATGATGATGGTGAGGACGACAGTGCTGATGATGATAATAAATGGTGAGGTGACGATGAGGTGATGAAGATGATGGGATGATGGTGAGATGATGATGATGAGGGTGATGAAATGATGATGATAAATTGAGACGAGGATGATGATGGTGGTGCTGAGGATGATGACGACGATGCTAAGATGATGATGAAGCGAGATGATGATGATAACGATGGTGATAGGATGACGACGATGCGATGATGATGAACCGAGAGGTTGATGATAACGACGATGATGAGATGACGATGAAGTGATGCTGATGATGATGACGAGGGCGATGGTGTTTAACGAGGACGATGACGAGGATGGAGATGTGAACGATGGTGTGATGATGATGATGCTAATAATGATGATGATGGCTGTTGTTATGGAGATGGTGATTCCGGCCTGCTGATCGGAGCTCGACCAGGGGGAGAGGAGATCCGGCCAGGGGAAGCTGTTCCGGCGAGTCAGGCCAAGGAGGAGGACAGGGCAGAGGAGTTCAGGGCTGATGTCAGAAGGAGAGGAGGAGGAGGGAAGTGCAGGTCATAGGGGATGGGAGATTGGCTCGTCGGGCTCCGGCGAGGCTGCTCCAGGCTCCTGTGCTCGGGTGATCGACTAAGGAAGAAGATAAACAGGAGGCGAACACCGGGACTGCACTGTCGAGGGGAGGAGAGCAGGTGTGTTCTTCGACGTATGGCGGACAGCGGGGTCGAGCCGGCCGGACATGGCTGCTCCGGTCGGCGTCGATAGCAGTAGGGTCCTGGGGGTCAGGGATGATGCAAATGGAGGAGGAGACGAGGTCGATGGGGTCCTCCGGTGGTGGAGAGAGGAAGAGGGTGGCTGCGGCCTTGAGTACTTTGCCGTGCACGGCTACTCCGGTCGACGAGGGAAGGGTGACTCCGACGGAGAAGTGGAGAAGGAGGTGAACAGGAGGATGAAGGGGAGGTGGTCGGCTGAGTAAATTTTAGGTTTTTGGGGTTTTGTGGTTTACTTTAGGAAAAGGGGAAGAAAATTTGTATTTATACACATGGGGACTTTTGGGTTTAACCTAGGTAATCTTGACTTTGGTCAACATCTCCTCTTGGGTTGGGCCTTGGGCTCACATGAGGATGTTGGGAGGCTATAATTTGCATTGTTTAAATGCAAGGATAGGTTTAAATATACGAGGGCGATGTGCGCCCGTTTGTACATCCAGAAAATTATGGAAAAATCCACGTGAAGGGAAAAATAGATTTTCTTATGAATTGTCCACTAGTGGGGACACCTCAATACATTTTTGCATAAAAGCCCCTCAATAATTGGAAAATTGCACAAAGACGGAAATTGGATTTAATTAATTAAATTAAAACGCGCACGATGTTCTAGAATTAATTTGGAGTACATGGGATTAAATTTAAGCGGGCCAAAAGTGTCAGGGGCGTAGAGGGTACAGTATAGAATATTAATAAAATCTGGGTTGCACAAAACGGTCAAGGTTGTGTTTCTAATTTCGATTAGAACGCACAAGGGTACAAAGTCAGGATTTAATTATAATTAAGAATTAACGTCTGCGACGTTTATTGTGCGACTAAAATGTAGCACAAGAGAGCAATATTATAAGTTACACAAGGGTCAGAATAATAGACGGGCATGTCTAGGATGAGGTTGTGAAATTCGTAGATAGGCAATGGCTAGTAAGGTGCTCCAATTATCGAAGAAACGGTAAGGTGCGCTACACGATATAAATTATTGCATAATTAAATAAATGCCGTGTTCTAATTCTAATTGGTTCAAACTAGCCCTAGTTTCACTATCTAAGCAAATTAGGCCTAATTTTGTGTGAGGGGGTTTACAATCTACCCAACTTAAAATAATTTTGTTCTCGAAATTAAACTAGGGTAGGGTTTCTCTATCTAACCTCACTTGATTACAGTCTAAAGAATTCTTCTTAAGTTAACATTGCAGTTTCTACCCAACTTAGAATTTACCCATCTATCATCAAAGGCTATACATCTAAGAAGGCTATGTCCCAAATTATTTAATCATGTTATTGAATCCTCAAGTTTTTAACACCAAATATATCATCTATGATATGCCCTTAATCATTTATAAAAGATAGTCACCAACAATACGATTGGCCTGTAGGGTATATCTAGTACTATCCGTGTATTAACTTATACCAAGCACAAGCGTTCGTCTTTCCGAAATAGGGGAAGACGGAGAACAATAATGAAGAGTTCAAGGGGGAAGGTAATAGAATACAAGTATGGGGATCAAAGCGGTTAGAGAATTCAAAAGAAATTGTCAAGGCAGTTGTGGATTGAAATTCTATTTTAGTAATTCCTATTCACATGCTCTTATTAGTACAATTATGTAACCGATACGATCCGCTCAGACATATCTAGAGGGCAAGTACAGGTGTCTACTAGTCAACTATATATCTCAATCCACGTAAAGTAGTTATGCGAAGGGCGAATCAAGCGCACTATGGTTGATCAGACCGTAATACACTGATTCTGAAATATATTAGTGTGGTTGATCAGGCCCCAATAACACATATGTTATGAACAAGCTCGATAAGGATAGGCTTGCAAAAACTAGGCTATAATAGCGGCATAAGTCAAGGTAGTACAACAAATATAAGTACGCTAGATGATGATGAAAGGAGGTATAAATTAATTCAAGTTCACAAAAACAAAATAAGCAATAATAATAAAAGACTCTATAATCTCTACAGTTATCATACAACCTCCTTGTCTAAGTCGCTAGTCGACCAAATAGGGGCATGGACCTCTAAATTCTATCGTCTGAATAAACACTGTCGTCTTATGCTAGCATACAATTAATGTCATTCAGTTACACTTCAATAATGGGTCAAAAGACTACGTGATACTAGGTTGTAAGGTATACTACCTAACTTAAAATAATAAACTAATACTGTAATCGTCTTAAGGATACCGTAGAAACTCTTGTTAAGGTCTACGAGAAGGGGTCTTGGTACTTATTAGGGTATCCTCTTCTATTACATAGGTCATGGTCATCTTACATCTTAGTCATAGTGCTTATAGAACAAGTGCCAATAATAAGAATAGAAAAGTTACTGGCCGTCAAGGGAAAAGGGATCTAACTTGTATCGAGGTGGGGGTACAAATTATGTGATCTACAACTAGGGGTAATCATCACAATCTAATTGAACAACTCAACCATCAGGTTCTAACTACAAGGCACACAATTCAAAGTTCCAGGTCACAACTATAACTTTAGTAAATATATATCCTATCATAGAATACAATCACTTGGTCTATAATTAGAGGTGTCAAGTGGCACGAGCTGAAAGATGAAGAAGGGTAGAAGATAATTTAATCGTCGCGCAATCAGCGAACGTTAAGGTCGCGGAGGAACAACATATGATATAGAGGGCTCTAGATAGCATCATGGTTTTCTAAAGGGGAGTGGGGTACTAGTCTCTGTGGTTGAGGTATAATTAGGAAGATATTCTATGCATTACTCTTGGCTTTCTAAGGTACTGTCTGCTTATCTTAAGACAAGAATCTAAATTTATAGTTTTCCAATACTTATCTAACTGTGAAGGTTAGGTTTAGTCCTAATATTAAATTTTAGTTTTCTATTGGTTCCTCAATACTAGGGTCAATATTATGGTAAGACTTTTAACTAACTCTAGTAGTATCTATACTACTCACAGGTCCTCATAATACATCAGGGGGTAATGGTAAACCAATTATTGAGATAAAGAATTCTAGGGTTCACTAGGTATTCTAAACTTAGTGGTGTGTCTATATTCTCGTTGTAATCTTAATAGGTGTGCTACTCTAACTATCATCCTTATAACAGGGGTTCCTATATTCTAGCAGAAGACTATACTCAAAGAACCATTAGGGAAGTACAGGAATCAAACAGGATATAATTGTTCAAATAGAACAGATAGGAGGAAGATGAATCATAGTCAATTATGGATGAGATCCTATACTCTAGTCCTAGGTGTAGGCTTGTTCGGTACAGTAACGTAACCGAGATAATATGCTCTCGACCTGCATGGGCCACCACAAAAATATGTCACGTTCCAGTCCCAAAAATATGTAGGACTAGGACACGTAAGCATGCCAGCCGCATGGATATGGCAACTCCAATATATGGAAACCAAATCCATACGTACGTTGTAATATGAATATCAAATCTACAGTGGTATAACATATGTCACAAGTCACTGGATATAATCTAAATCTCATCCACGAAATTCAATTATAAATAAATAACCAATATCTATGAACTAGATCTAGACACAAAATATCTGGAGATAATAGTTCGATGGAAATAAATCCACTACCAACTGGAATATAAGGACAAATACAATATGAGGACAACACAACAAACACAATATAAGATTACCAGCTAACAATCACGGCTCGAAGAGAAGACATCCTCGAACATATGTAGCCATCCGAATCTGCGCTCCTGCGAATACTCAATAACAGATACACATGGAAGGGGCCAGGTCCTCAGAGGGACGTAACAAGATACATAAAATACATGCCAATAAAGTACTGAAATAAATATCCAATGATCTCCTAACCATCTATGTGAATGCAGTTAAGAACAACTTTCCCCACAAGTGAGCTATCTGGCTGAAAATTAGGATTTGGCATGGTTCCCTTTTGGGGATCCAGGGGCCTAAAAAGGCACGTCATCTTTCGAACGCCGGAGGCCCGCCTGATAATAATATAATATATAGTGGTCATCACCACCCGTATCTCCAGCGGAGAATTCGGGCGCACAGGAGAAAAGTACAAAGAAGCTCAAATGCGGTACTTGTTGTTCTCCCCACCCCATGCTCTAAGTATGTCACATCCATGACACAATTTGGTTCATAGCCTATTCTTAGTACCCTAGCCCAATCCTGCAACCAAACAAGGACAAGGATGGGACCACCGTACTACAATAGGCTATGTCCCTAGACCTCTAATAACTGCTAAGTCTACTAGCATGCAAAGTTTCTAACATCAGTTATTCCTAGCGCACGGCCCACACGTACAGGAGGCCAAACCCTGCACGCCAGTCCGTGATCTATATGAAACTCACAACTCGTGTATCAACTGTGTCACGGCCAATGAACCTAAAGATGCTACATGATAATGGGGTAGTCTCATAAACAAGGTCAATGCAAATACATAAATAAAAATATACCGCGACGACACCGTCGTGCATATTTTATATGACAGTTAAAATATATGAACTAAAGACAGAAAATAAAGATGCATACAACATATGGAATATGAATAACAGTATAATGGCAAGGTATACTTGCCTGACAAGGAAGCTGCAATGTACCAATAACCTGCTCCAGAAGTCGCGCAGAACAAATCCAATATCCTAGGTACACATAAATATAATATAATAAAATTTATTAGTCATTACACAACCACATTTATACTGGACTCAGGGGGTATACTAGGGGTGGCACTAGTTATCTAACATGGTCAATTATACGTTGAATTACAAAGGACCACATCTTCAAGTGTTGTACACAATCAGACAGTCAGCTGTCAGGTGTCTAAGCCAGTGCGTTAATGTACGCAAGGCAGGCAATTCACAAGTTCTTAGTGTCAACATGGTCTGGGTAAGTACGGGGCAGTCCAGGGTGTCCTAGGGTCGTACAGTCTGGATATATATAGTCCTAATTATTATTTAGCATAGTATTTCATTACTTACAATTTATGTACATACCATAGGTTTATATGTTTCTATATATAACACCCAATTATACATACCAATTTTAAACATGTACTAAATATAAATATATATACCAATGAATAATATACGCGTATGCGTACATATACGTACACGTGTTTGGGTTCACCGACTCAGGGCCTGATGTCAACTAACAGTCAATAAGCAATACTAATATCCTACTGGCATACACACAAGCACACATAAAAGAAGAATATGGACAGGTTCGTACCTCGAGGTACGCGCCCGGGTACGACGGTGAGGTTGACGACGATGATGAAGGTGAGGACGACAGTGTTGATGACGATAATGAATGGTGAGGTGACGATGAGGTGATGATGATGATGGGATGATGGTGAGATAATGATGATGAGGGTGATAGAATGATGATGATGAATTGAGACGAGGATGATGATGGTGGTGCTGAGGATGATGACGACGATGCTGAGATGATGATGAAGCGAGATGATGATGATAACGATGGTGATGGGATAATGATGATGCGATGATGTTGAACCGAGAGGTTGATGATAACGACGATGATGAGATGACGATGAAGTGATGCTGATGATAATGAAGAGGGCGATGGTGTTTGACGAGGACGATGACGAGGATGGAGATGGGAACGATGGTGTGATAATGATGATGCTAATGATGATGATGATGGCTGTGGTTATGGAGATGGTGATTCCGGCCTGCTGATTGGAGCCCGGCCAGGGGGAGAAGAGATCCGGCCAGGGGAAGCTTTTCCGGCGAGTCAGGCCAAGGAGGAGGACAGGGCGGAGGAGCTCAGGGCTGATGTCAGGAGGAGAGGAGGAGGAGGGAAGTGCAGGTCATAGGGGATGGGAGGTTGGCTCGTCGGGCTCCGGCGAGGCTGCTCCGGGCTCCTGTGCTCGGGTGATCGACTGAGGAAGAAGATGAACAGGAGGCGAACACCGGGACTGCACTGTCGAGGGAAGGAGAGTAGGTGTGTTCGACGACGTATGGCGGACAGCGGGGTCGAGCCGGCCGGATATGGCTGCTCCGGTCAGCGTCGATAGCAGTAGGGTCCTGGGGGTCAGGGATGATGCAAATGGAGGAGGAGACGAGGTCGACGGGGTCCTCCGGTGGTGGAGAGAGGAAGAGGGTAGCTGCGGCCTTGAGCACTTAGCCGTGCACGGCTACTCCGGTCGACAGGGGAAGGGTGGCTCCGGCGGAGAAGTGGAGATAGAGGTGAACAGGAGGATAAAGGGGAGGTGGTCGGCTGAGTAAATTTTAGGTTTTTGGGTTTTTGTGGTTTATTTTAGGAAAAGGGGAAGAAAATTTATATTTATACACATGGGGACTTTTGGGTTTGACCTAGGTAATCTTGACTTTGGTCAACATCTCCTCTTGGGTTGGGCCTTGGGCTCACATGAGGATGTTGGGAGGCTACAATTTGCATTGTTTAAATGCAAGGATAGGTTTAAATATACGAGTGCGATGTGCGCGCGTTTGCACATCCAGAAAATTACAGAAAAATCTATGTGAAGGAAAAAATAGATTTCCTTATGAATTGTCCACTGTTGGGGACACCTCAATGTGTTTTTGCATAAAAGCCCCCTAACAATTGGAAAATTGCACAAAGGCAGAAATTAGATTTAATTAATTAAATTGAAATGCGCATGATGTTCTAGAATTAATTTAGAGTACATGGAATTAAATTTAAGCGGGCCACAAGTGTCAGGGGCGTAGAGGGTACAGTGTAGAATATTAATAAAATTTGGGTTACACAAAACGGTCAAGGTTGTGTTTCTAATTTCGATTGGAACGCATAAGGATACAAAGTCAGGATTTAATTAGAATTAAGAATTAACATCCGTGACGTTTATTGTGCGACTAAAATGTAGCACAAGAGAGCAATATTATAAGTTACACAAAGGTCAGAATAGTAGGCGGGCATGTCTAGGATGAGGTTGTGAAATTCGTAGATAGGCAATGGCTAGTAAGGTGCTCCAATTATCGAAGCAACAGTAAGGTGCGCTATACGATATAAATTATTGCATAATTAAATAAATGTCGTATTCTAATTCTAATTGGTTCAAACTAACCCTAGTTTCACTATCTAAGTAAATTAGGCCTAATTTTGGGTGAGGGAGTTTACACACAACAATACCAAAAAGTACCTCTAGTAATATGTACCAAAATCTGCCCACCCATGTATAAACATGTATACAATCCAACACAAAGTATGCATATATACATATATATAGATAACAGTGCAACACATTAATATACCTCTCTTATATATATATAAATATATAATCACACACACAATAATAACTACATATATATATATAACCCAATACGTACATATATGCATATACATATGGATATATACATATATCACTATATATATATATATATAAACTCAAATATACTAACATATGTATATATACATCACCTAATTATGGCTGGTCATAAACCCCTCTCCAAGCAATGTATAATGTCCAAAATACCCCTTATGGCCTCTCATGAAAAAATTAATTAAGGAGAAAAGGTTCTAGTCTAATGGTTTTACTAATTTAATCCAACCTCTTAATCAATGGGCCTAAATAATGGGCTCAATCTAAACCAAAATAAATGTTGGGTTCATGCATCTAATAAAATAGGTTAGGTCCACTACACAAGTCTAAAATAAATACTACGTCTAATCAAACGATAAATAATACAACAATAATTAATTTCTCATGCACAATATTAAATACAGCCTTCCTAAAAATAAAATACCATTGTCAATTACCAAACTACCCTTGATTGAAAAAGTGAGGGTGACATAGCCAAAGATTGAGGGTCAGTATGTCGGTCCCATAATAGCTGGTCGGTCTCCAGGTAGGGGTTGCTTTATGGATCCAGTTTTGGCGACGGGTGATTTGCCAAATCTTCACGGAGTAACATTGGTTTCAGCATTTTGAGGCCAGGGAGGAGATCAAGGTTTGCAGCAAACTCAATCTGAGGCGAGAGCGTCACCATTCATACAGTTTCGGATGAGTTATGGGTCATCGATGACATGCACAGTGTGTGATGTTCTGCTCGAGAACGCATGTGAATGGGGAGCTTCAAGTTCGGACACAAAGGTGGGAAGATTCAGGAGTTCAAATCTCGGAAGAATCGTACCGTCCGCTTAGTTGGGCCAGTCAAGGGTAAAGAAGCTCGTCGGAACGTTAACACTTTTCGGTGGAAGACGAAAGTCAGGGATAGGAAGCCAAGACTCACGGTGAGACTGATAGTCAGGGACTTTGGTCTCAGCCGTGTCATTGATGTCATCAGGATCCTAGTAGTACAGAAGGTGCTACGCATGGCAGCTAGCGTCGACGTGACGATCAAAGAGTTGGAGACGAAGGAAGATGGAAAGCAACTCGGGAGATCGAAGATTGATGGCATGTGGAAGCATGAACTCTGTTGCGGGCGACAGGCATGGAGTCCAGTTGAGAAGCCATGTGGTCAACACCCTCTCATCAGACTAGAGGGGGAGATTGTTGGGGTCCAGTCTAGATTTGGTAATTTTTTTGCCCAAATATGGTCAAAGATTTGATTTAATATAATTTAAAAATCTATATTATATGTAAGATTTGATTAGATTTCAAATTTGTATCAAATAATTAATTTGACCATATTTGGATATCCATAATTGGTGTTAGATTATTTTAGGTGGAATATGATTCTTATTTTAAGGTTTTCTATTTAGGAAATTCTATTATGACCTAAAATAGGATTTCTTATCCTATAAATATAGGAGGAGGGTGGAGGCACAAAGGAAAGCACAAGTTAGAGATTTGGGGTGCTCGTCCACAGTAAATCTAAGAGAAAGTCTGTGCTTTGCTCTTAGGACTTCTCCATCCAAGGCAGAAGGAAGAAAGAGATCTGATCGAGAAGTCATCGCCTTCGCTCAGGGAGATTGCTACGGGTTGGTGAGTGATTTCAATTGTAATATCTTTCTTTTCTTCTTGAGTGTGGTGAGGGGGTTGAATCTATTAGGGCAAAGGGTTCAACATTGATTTTGTCAATTTTGTAATTTTACCTGAGTTATAAAGGTTAGGATTTGTCCAGGTGACGTACTCACCGTCATATACTTGTCTTTATCTGTGCTTGGTGTTTATTAGACATGGGTTGGTTATCTCAGGTGGGTTAGCCTAAAGTTTCCTCTGCGGCCACTCTCAAACACGGTGTCGGAACGCATGAAGGGCATGTCTGATTCCCAACAAATTAACTAGTTATGCAAAAGCTTTATTTAATAATAATTAATTGTAGGCTAAGGCCAGACAAATATCAGGAGGGTGTTCTGCGGTATCACTAGTAGATGTAAGATTAGTAACGACAATTGCGTATACAAGTTCATCCTCCTTGATCTTGTGTATAAACTCTCTCTTGTTCACCATGTGAACCGCTCTCTTGCTTATGTTAGACATTTATGATCCAAGTTTGGGCCTAGTTGAAAATTTCTTGAATTTAGATGGATACAATAGGACCTTTTTATTATTATTTTCATGAGTAAACATATACTTGTTAGTCTTCCCAAAACTGCTAACGTCTAGGTCATAAAGTTGTGGTCTTCCTTATAACTGAGTGCAAAATTAATAGGAAGGACATCACACCATATTCTATCTTTATAGGACGAAAAAAGTGTACAGACCAAGCATCTTTGAGTGAATGAGTATGCAGTCTTGTCAACCCACATGACACTTTAAGGCTCAAGTCCTAAAGTCGTTTTGGTGATATCGTTGACACAACTCTCTCTATCAATCATAAGCTTACAAAACTTGTTAGCTTTGATGACGATGTGAAAAATGTGAGTATGTTACCAGTCTACCCCAATGATGCTGGTGAAGCAAGCATGAACCTAACCACATGTAAGGGTTTAATTGAGGATATTAAGTCAAGTTCATAATCATAGCTTCTTCCTCAACTATATGTTGGCTTCTTGGAGTTCAAACTCTTTAATTGTTGCTTGAGTCATTCGACTCCCTACCAAAGTGCAAGTTCCTAGATGCACACTAATGAGCAAAGTGTTCAACACCTTGACTTTTGTAAAACTTGGTTTTCTTACCCTCTCCCATAAAGGTTTTCTCTTTTTCTTGCCGGTAATTGTACGTGGCTTAGTGGGTTGTTCATAATGTCATTTAGGTTTTTCCTTTTGTTGGTAAGTGTAATGCCCTGCTCCGCATGGTGCATTACGCTAAGTCGGATTGAAACGAGGTATTGGGTTGGTTGTATTTCAATAAGTCAGATTTGGGAACAAGTATTGATTTGGATTTTGGTTTCATATGCAGGCTTTTACGCGGGACTTTCTAAGGTCAATAATTCGCACCGATGTGGGCAGAAGCACGGAGTCATAAATCGTGCAAGGGAATATGTAGATTCGTTTATAGCAGTGCAGAAATAGCTAGACTTGGCTATGGTGTAATCTTTTTTGGATTCGCTCGGGTCGGATGATTGAGAAGCACGAAATGCTCACATGGTTATACCAGTTAAGTAAATCGTGCTTTGCATCAGACTATGGAAATTGGGGATAGACTGTATCGACTCAGGCAAAGCGATAGGTGGTGACGACTCAGCAAGAAAGATAGGCAGATGAGTATAAGGTGGGCGGGCTCTTACCCTTCTCCTCTACTCCTTCATGCTTAACAAAATATATCAGTTGCGTGCTAGAGATATCATTGATTTAACGTGCGTGGTTCAAAGAAACATAAGTCGTAACATAAGTTGAACACTAAGATAAAACATCGAAACAAAGTATATTGAACCGTTGTAGAAGCATGAAAAATACGATGAGGAAGTATACGCGTATACCCTCAACATGCAGAAAGCCTGCATAAAATAGAGCTCCAGCACTGGGTGGCATAAAATATGACTTCAGAGCCATTGGCGTACAACAGAGCTCCAACGCTATTTCAGCAAAAAATATAGCTCCAGAACAACCCGTGTAATACAGTATTTCCAGACTACTTCAGCGTAAAAAGTTTACTACATCGCCACTTCGGCGTAAAACCTATCTGCTTTTAATGCAGCAAAAAGTTGTACGAGGAACTCTTCGTATTCCTCGAATGAACCTGTCAGTGGAAGCAGTGAACCTGACTCCTGACAAAGGAGTACTGCACGGCGATCGAGAGAACGACTGTAATGATGATTCTGCACAGAACTCCAGACTGTCGTCTAGTGACATAACCCTTAATATAAGACGTCGTTTACGCATTCAGGAAATACGTTGCCTATTCTACACAGGCAGACACGAGCTTTACACTCAGGATGAGACGAAATCAACCACCATATCAAAAGCTGTTCTTCGTACAAAACTCGAGGCACGTCTCTGTAATTAATGCGCGAGATGGGGGCATATCTCTGTATTTAATGTACGAGATTTGGTTCTACTGAGCTACAATTAGGGCTAATACGTCCACATCACCATCCCCACACATTACGCCATTCAGGCTATTTTCAGCTATAGGAGCACGCCGTATGCTATCTCCTTGGAATACGCCAACCAGGCTATTTTCAGCTATAGGAGTACGTCGTATGCTATCTCCTTGAAATACGCCAACTCAGGCTATATTTGCAAAGCATCAAGCTTTACGCGGAATTTGGCTTCTACGCCAATATGACAGCTACTTGGCTTCTACGCCAACTTGACAACTATTCGGCTTCTACGCCTACTTGGCTTTTACGCCATCAGAACAGCTATTTGGCTTTTACACCAACGAGACAGTTATTTGGCTTCTATGCCAACCATCTCTACGCGAGGGGTAGTTACCTACGTGGCTTGCATGCCGTGATCTTCGATGAGCGATTATACGCATTATCTCATAATGGGACATGCATCACACGCCGATTCAGGAGATCATTCATACGTGGGTAGCAGTTATTATAACCGTCACGTAAAAGGTGCAGCTCTCTCCGCTGTTCGGTTTCTACGCCGATTACGATCAAAGTCTATAAATAGAGACCTCCGGCCACGGAGGTCAAAGGTCGAAGATTTTTCGAGGTTGAATCCAAGGTAGAGAGAATTCAGGAGTCACAGACAGAGGTCAAGGTCAAGAAAGCACCTATAGAGAGCTTTGGCAACGAGAGTTCAACCTTCCTGCAGTCTTTGAAGCTTCTTTTATGTTCTTCTACAGCACTTCTTCGTCATCGTGTGGTCCAAGGGACAAAGTGATCGACCGCAGATCAGACTCCTATAGTAATATTTCCCCAGAATCAATTTTTTGTACTTAACATCCTCGTATAGGATTAATTGTACTTCTTTTTCTTGTTTGTAAACCAAAGAAAGGGTTTCGTATAAACCTAGTTTTAATTTCTTTCGTTTATTATCAAACACAAGATGGTGACTCTGCTGGGGACTACTTTCTCATCGGACGAGAAAGCCCTTGCTCAACACGATGTTGTATCCGTAGGATCAACGAAGAAGACCTTGGTCGTCCAATTCGACCAATCGGCTTACGAAAACATGCTTCAAGCAGGGGGTAGTTCTCATTCCTTCTCTGTCCCAGACAATAGGAAGTTGTGTAAAGTATGGATGCCCCGGACATCCTCTACCATTCCTACAGACTCTCTCTCTCCGACCAACAAGGTTGTAACATCGCAACCTGCGCGCCCAGCATTTAAAACTTTATCTCCCGTCTATGACGTGGCAGACAAAGCTTCTGGTAGTGCCTCAGTGCCAACCCAGAAGTCTACTCCGCGCCCTGCGCGTAAAACTTTGTCTCCCGTCTGTGATGTGGCAGACAAATCTTCTGGCAATGCCTTAGTGCCAATCCAGAAGTCTACACCGCACCTCGCACGTAAAATTCAGTCTCCCGTCTGTGACATGGCAGACAAAAATTCTGATAATGCCTCAGCGCAAATTCAGAAATTCCAAAAGTGCCCTGTGCGTAAAAATATGTCTCCCCTCTTCAAGAAGGCAGATGGTCCTTGCAGTCACCGCAAGGGAAAACAAGTGGCGGATTTCCCGACCTTTCGGCTTTTACGCCATCAAGAGAAGAATCTGCCCGCCCTTCAGATTACGTGAAATGCTGACGGCCGATTGAGGACTTCCTCGGTTTTAGGCCAACCTGTGCAAAGCTCTAGATTACGCCAAGATAAGCCTCTCAGCGTAAAGAAGACCCGCTTCACAGGAATATGCGTTCCTCAGACGAATGACGGATCATACGCTACTCACATGGCTGAACTGTTGTATTCTTATGGCAGAGAGAGAGTTATGATCCCTAATATCCGTGCCCCAACTGATGTAAAAAGGCAAAATAAGCCTTTTTCTTCTCCTCCTGTTAATCCTCCGGACTTGCGTAATTTCCTGATTCAGAAGCGCAAAATCAGGGGATCTTCTAACATGCCAATTATACCCCCTAGGGAGCATTGTTATAATAGTCACAAAGTTGTAGTTAACTATTGCTGTTCTAAAGCAAAACAGTTAGTTTTCGACCGGTTGAACTACTCTTTGTCTTTACAGGAAGAAGAGCCGACATTCGCATCAGTGAATATGGCTTCATACATTCCTAGAGGAAGATCAAATTCAGGACGTCATCCCTCTAGAACTCCAAGCCAAAGGAGATTCGACAGACTCCTTGAGAATATTGAAGCTGGTGTGTTTCGAAACACCCGTTCGAGGTCACGACAACCGACTTTATATTCTTCTGATTCCAACACTGGGGGTCGCTAGTTTCCCGAATCGGATGCTAAAAGTATAGACTCAATCTCTACAGAGATCTATACTAACCCCTCAATAACATCCAAAGAAATGGGAGTCTATGCCATCGGAGATGAACGTGAAGAGGGTTCCCCATCAGGGAATACTGAGCAACCCATTGCTGTATTGGAGACATCATTGAAAGAGATGCATTCCATGATGGAGAATATGCACCAGATGATGTTGACTCAACATACAGCTGCTATAGCTCAAGCATCGGTTCCTCCGACTCAAATACGTGTGCGGGTAGACCTACCACCATCAAATGCGAACCAGGAACCTGTTCTAAATCAAGAGTCAGCGGCTCCTCCACTTCCTAACTCAGAGAATATATTGCCTCCTATTGGAGTTGTAATACAACCGATCTCTCACTACTCTGCGGTCCCTTTACCAGCTGAAGATCCAATACAGGCAGTACAGGAATTGAAAGCCCAATTTGATGCCTTGAAGCATAAAGATCAGCTTAAAAAGTTGGGAATCAACCAACCATACCCAGCTATCTGGGACGAGATCCATTTTCCACCTAAATACAAACCACAGGGTATGGTTTTGTTTGAGGGAAAGACGTCATCGAGCCAGTATATGAACTACTTTAGCATGATGACGGTGTTGTTGCAAGGGAATGACGCCCTTCTCACTCGAGTGTTTAAAGGCTGCCTATTTGGAGTGGCCTATCAGTGGTACCGTAGTCTTACGGACAACTGCATTACTTCCTTTGAAGATTTCAAGACTCTGTTCTTCGCTCGATTCTACGAAGGAGGGATGGACATGTCTATGTCCTCGCTCATCGAAGTAAAAAAGAAAGAGAAAGAGAACATTCGTACTTTTATCGAACGTTTTTGTCAGGCCACTTTGCAGATGCCTCCCGGAGTTCCGGATTCTGCCTTGGTGGACATTTGCAGGAAGAACCTTCTTTCACTGATCTCGGTGTTCACAGGACCATATCAGTTCAATGATTAGCCCTCGTTTATCATCTCAGCGGTAGCCACTGAAGACAACAGTCGGAAGGCGCATGATAATAGAATCAGGATCTCTACCTCTGATAGAGGGAAGAGGTCATCCTCCAATAACGACCATCCTCGTGGTTCCAAGGAAAAAGAAGCTTTGGCGATCAATACGTCCAGGCAACGTACTCCAGGGACTACGTAGACGAATCCTGGGACTTCTAGGCCTAAGAAAGAATACTCTTTTGACGACGACGATATTCCGAGCATATTCGATTATCTGATCAAATGCGGCAAGCTCACCCTCCCCGAGGTAAAGCGACCTAATAAAGTCGGCAGTACCAATAACCCTAAGTACTGTATTTTTTATAGGTGCATACATCATCCCACAAAGGCGTATTATGTACTAAAGAGAAAAATCCAGGAGTTGATCGACGCCAAGGCCATCACTCTGCGTAATAGCGAGAAGACGGTCACTGCCAACATGATCTCACTCCAGTTTGGCAATCTGCCTCCTCAAGAGGTCCCGGATGGTGTTGTACCTATTTTTCTGACGATGATGAACATTATTAATCTTCCTCCGGCCAGGGGTCAAAATCATGACCTGGTACCTTTAACTACCCAGCACGGTAAGATTATGTGGGTTCATCCTGATCTGGTGTCAGAGATTGAGAAAGAGACTCAAGCTGCCAAGGCTAAGTCTAAAAAGAACTCAAGACGTAAACTATGCCATATGGTTGCAATATCTCCGGCATCAGAAGAAGAGGTTTTGGCTACCGAAACCCGTTCAGGGAAAGCCTACCTCAAGGACTATGGAGGAAATCAGGAAGATGCAACGGCAGACACTTCAGCTGCCAAACTTCCAGAGCCTGAACCTGGCATACCAGAGGCAGGTCCTTCTAGACCAACTTCGGCAGACAAGGGCAAGCAAAAAGAAGTGCATTTTGATAAACCTTTGAAGAATATTCAAAACAAAGGTTTGGAGAAACCATATAACTTCGACATCCTGGCCCAGTTGGCTAACACACCAGCCAGATTGTCCATTTTCGAGCTTCTAAGGCTATCCAAAGACACTCGTTAAGCCTTGAGTGAAGCGTTAATGCAGGCGGGTGTATGCTTGACTCATCTTAAATCCTCCGACAAAGAACCTGTGGCATGCCCTCAATGCCATAGTGTGATGGAAGTGGTCCCTAACATCACTTTCACTCAAGATGACATGCTGTTGAAATATAACAAGCATGACAGGCCCCTATATTACACCAGATACATCGGTTCCATGGAGGTAGACCGGATTCACATAGATCTGGGATCGTCGATCAGCATTATCCCTCATAGTCTGGTCAAACCGCTGAGGATTCCTACAATCGAACTGGCTTACACCACCACTACAATCGTGGGCTTCAACGCCAGGAAAAGTAAGCCGTTGGAGAAGATTCGTCTGAGGATCCAGATTGGGGACCTTAGATCAGTGGCTACATGCTACATCATCTATTCAGAGGTGTCCTACAATATTGTGCTGGACAGACCATGGATCCACGATCACAATATTGTTCCTTCGACTCTACATCAATGCTTCAAATATGTAGATACCCAAGGAACAGTAAAAAAGGAATTTGCTAACCTTAACCCGTTCAAAGGAGTAGAGTCCTACTATTCCGATGCCATGTTGTACACCCAAGACTACATGGAGGAGGTGTTAGGTAAGACGGAGGAGGAATCCCACCGGGAGCCAGGAGAACCATCTGCTGAGCAACCTCTGTCAATCTAGGTGAAAGGGCGGACTACCCGTCCGAAAGTCATGGAACCCATGACTATCCATTTGAACAAAACCAAATCGGGAGGAGGAAGTGACCCTATAGTGATCACTTTGAACCAGAAGCCTCCACCTTTGGTCATCAACCTCAGGCGTAACAAACAGCCGACTGATGTAAATACAACCGGGAACGTCGTTTCTGACGATAATAAAGATTCTCTTTTCCAGTATACTGACGCTCAATCTCCAAATCAGGAATCCTTCCCCTATAACGATATAGAACCTATAGCACAAAAATTCTTGGAAGCTATAGAATCATATCATCCGTATGTGTGGGAAGTGGCGTCAACATCTAATGTCATCACGATATATGGGCCACATGAAGATTCTATCTTTATTATCCCGCCTACTCGCAGCAATCAGCATCCAATAGTCTTCGGTCGCATGCGCAACAAATCGATTGTGCAAGAAGATTCTCACGAGCCCGATGCTGGGAAAATACAAGTTCACAGATATAGCCCACAAGCTTTGAAGATTATGTAAAGTATGGGTTATGACTTGAAGTTGGAACTAGGTCTCAACTATGGGAAAGGCAAACGAACACCGTTGCATGGTGATCCCTACTGTCAACGAGCTCATTTTGGGTTAGGGTATACCACGTCTTTTACAAATTCTGAGTCAAGTGAGGATACCTTTTCCTCTTCTCAGGATGGCTAGTCGTCCTCCGACTCATATGCTGATCTCGGACAGGTATTATCAGTAAATATGGTGTTGACAGATTCTCTCGAAATAGAGGAACAAGAATCTGAACCATTCGAAGATAAATCCTGGGCTCAGCAAATGGATACACAATGGGAACTCTGGTTCGAGCAGAGAGAATCGCCTACTGAAGATAAAATTATCCAAATCGATGTTGGGGAAGAATTTTTACCAAAGCCGATATTTATCAGTAACAATCTTTCCGAAGAAGAAAGGGAAAAAATAATCCAGCTGATAAAAGAATATATCGATGTCTTTGCGTGGAATTATAAGGATATGCCAGGTCTTGATCCAAAAGTGGCTATCCATAAGCTCAACATACTGCCCAATTCGAAGCCGGTGAAGCAACACCAACATCGGTTCCGTCCGGATATGATGGATGCCATTGAAGCTGAAATCAAGAAGTTAATAGCCTGTGGGTTCATCCGGGAAGAACAACATCCTGACTGGGTCGCCAATGTTGTCCCGGTCTTGAAGAAAAGCGGGAAAGTACATGTTTGCATCAATTTTTGAGATCTGAATGCGGCCTGCCCTAAAGATGAGTTCCCTCTTCCCATCACAGACGTCATGATCGATAATACGTACGGTTTTGAGCGCATGTCTTTTATGGATGAATTCTTAGGATATAATCAGATTAAGATGAATCCTGAAGATGAGAAGCATACTACCTTCCGGACACCATTGGGGGTATATTGCTACACGGTCATGCCTTTCGAATTGAAGAATGCCGGAGCTATATATCAGAGAGCTATGAGTAACATATTCCATGAGCACTTACGCAAAACAGTGGAGTATTACGTAGACGATATTGCTGTCAAAAGTCGCCTCAGGGATAATCACATCCGAGACATGAAGACAGTATTCGAGTTGATGCCCCAACATCAACTCAAAATGAATCCTACAAAGTCCTTTCTCGGTGTATCCAGTGGCAAATTCCTGGGATTTGTCATTACCGCTAAAGGCATTCAAGTGGATCCTGATAAAGTGAAAGTTATCTTAGAAATGCGACCACCCCATAATCTGAGGGAACTCAGGGGATTTCAAGGTCGTCTGGCTTATATCAGGAAATTCATATCCAACCTCTCTGGAAGAAGTCAACCTTTTTCTTGCCTGATGAAGAAAGGTGTGTCATTCGTATGGGACGAAGTCTGTCAGCAAGCGTTTAATGATATCAAACGCTACCTCACTAATCCTCCAGTTCTGGTGCCTCCTGTCATAGGAAGACCATTTTTGTTGTATATTCGAGCAATGGATTATTCTTTGGGAGCTCTCCTCGCACAAAAGAACAATGAGGGTCTTGAACATGCTATCTACTATTTAAGCAGGATGATGGTCGGAGCTGAACACCGGTACAATCCAGTGGAAAAAGAATGCTTGGCCCTAATGTTCGCCATTCAGAAGACGCGACATTACGTCACAGGCCAAACTATTCATATCATCTCCAGGATCAATCCTCTTCGAGTATTGATGAACAAGCCGAGTGTTCTCAATTTCTGACTCGTAACTTGGGCGATGTTATTGACGCCGTATGATATGGTTTATGTCCCTCAGAAGTCCATAAAAGGTCAAGCCTTGGATGATTTCTTAGCTGCTCATCCGATTCCGAAAACCTCTAAACTATACGAGAACATTCCCGACGAAGTTACAGAATGTAATTCCGCAATGGAAAGTGATACATGGCAGCTATTCTTCGATGGTGCCTCCAGGACTGGTCCCAGGGAAAACGTGGTTTTAGGAGTAAGAATTGTCCTGGTGACTTCTGATAAACTCGTCATCTATCGAGCATATTCCCTTAGCGAACCCTGCTCTAATAATGTGGCAGAGTATAATGCTCTACTAATCGGGCTCCAAGTCGCTAAAGAATTGGATGTTGAATATCTGGAAGCTTTTGGTGATTCTCAGCTGATCGTCAATCAGGTCAGAGGAATATATAAAGTCCGCAATCCAGACCTCATTCCTTATCACCAAACAACGATCAAGATTGCCATGTCTTTCAAAGGATTCTTCCCAGAGCACGTGCCCCGATCTCAAAATTTGGAAGCTGACGCTCTGGCCAGCCTAGCTGCAGATCTAGCTATTCCTATAAGAAGGCAGAATTCGGTGATCCTTCTTAACAGAGATTTATTCTGTATGAAAAATAATTTTTACATAGAACGCTGTCACTACCACAATTTTTAGGAAAGGGTATTTTAGTCTTTTCCTATTTAATTAAATATTGTGCATTGTAAATAATTATTATTGTATTATTTAATTATTGTTAGATGTTATTTAATTATTTTGGACTTATATTAGTGGACCCAACTAGTTTAGTTTGGACCCATGGACCAACATGAATTAAATAGTTAGACTTGGCCCATTTAGAAAGCCTATTGTTAAGGAGATGGATTAAATTAATTAAGTCATTAGACTAGAAGCTTCCTTCTTTAATTATTTCTTCATGAGAGGCCCCAAGGGGTACATTGGACATTTTATAATTGCTTGGGGAAGGGGTAAGGCCGGCCTATATTAGAGGGGGAGAAATTTCTCTCTCCTCTCATTCTCATTTCCAAATCTAGATCTAGAATTCTCCACTCCCAAATTCCTTTCATTTCCATTCCAATTCTCTACCAAATTCATTCCAAATTCTTCTCAATTCACCATTAGAAAGTTAAGAAGCAAGGATCTAGAAGGAGGAAGCAAGGATCTACAAAGAAGAGCAAGGATCTACAATTTGGAAGCAAGTTCATCTCAATTGGAGGTTTCATTGGGAATCCATCTCCCAATAGGTATAATTCAGTTTTTTCTATTAAAATAGCTTCTAAATCTGAGATTTAATCATGTAAAATCAACCCATATGTATGTACTACCCATAGGCCTTGATTTTGTGTTCATAGGAGACCCATGGAGAAAGTTATGGTGCTTTTTGTGTCAATTTTAGGAGAATTCCGAATTGACATTTTGTTGTGTGTGTCAATTGATCCTATAGATCAATTGGGCATGTGCTTATGTGTTTGGGGCTAGTGTCGTGTCCATAATTGGGCACGTGTAGGTCGTATCCCAACAATTTTGTGATACGTGTCATTTTGGGGGTTTTCCCTCCGACACGGGACTTTGTACATGTCGTATTTTGACACGGACACATAGATCTACTTTTGACACTTTGATTTATTTATAAATAATATTTGTAACTTATTTGTGTCCTTCGGGGTATAATTGGTTGTGTGTTGGACTCGTGTCGCATGCGTATCCTAGATCTAGTGGGATACGGTGTGATACTCTCCAATTGTGTGTATTTATGAATAGATCTAATTATTTATGTTTTAATTCTTGAATTATAGTTAGTAAATATATATGGATGTTATATATTTATTTTTAGTGTATTTATTATAGTATTTATTGTAGCATAGATCTATATATTTTTATGTGTACTAATATGATGTATAAATATGTATGTAGTTTTCTTTACATGCATTTATATATATTACAACTTATGTTAATAAAATAAATTATATATAAATATTTTATAAAATATATTTATGTGCTTAAATATGTAATTATATTAATTATAATTATTATGTAATTATTTGTATATTAATGAATATATTTTTATGTGTGCTTCTAGCCATGTAAAATATGTACATTAATACATGCAATGTGTTTGTAACTATTAGTATTTATTGTGTAGGATTATGTATATATATAAGTATATATTTATTTAATTGTTATATATATATATATATATATATATATATATATATATATATATATATATATATTGATTTATATTGATTTATATTTATTAATATATATATATAGTTATATATTAATTGTTTTTTTTCGCGACAACGGCTATTAATGACAGATGCTGTCATTAAAGCAGCAGCCGCTGTAGCAGTCTTTGGGCATTAATGACAGTTCTGTCATTAATGCAGCGGGCGAGAATGAGCAGTTTTTTTCAGCGGCAGTTTTTCTGCGATAGTTTGAACTGTCACCAATCAGTCAGCAGTAGGTTTTATATACAGCGTTTTGGCGACAGTTTTTTTGTGACAGTCGGGACTGTCACTATAGGTCTGTTTATTGAAATTAATTGTTTTTCACACAGTTTTTCAGTGACAGTTAGGCAGTTTTGGGTTTATACTTTATATATTATATTTTTATATATATATGTATATCTAAATGTATTTGTTGTGAGATATAATACTAGTATTGTTATTATTTTATTTATATATAATATATTAGTTTATATATAATATATTATGTATTAGAGTAAATAATATACCTATATGTATCTTGAGCATTACTTTGTGTGGATACCAATTGGGTTCAAAATCTTGATTCCTAAATTGTTGTATTTAATATTCTATATTATGCATTATTATTAATATTAGTATTGTGAGGTTTATTTTGGATTCACGTATCCGAAGATACGGTATCATAATATTTAATGACGTAGTCTTATGACTTAGAGCTTAGTATTTTGATCCAAGTTTTTGGTGCTAGACTTGTACAACCTAGAAATAGATAGTTGACCTTGGGTTGACCATAGTTGACTTTATTTGACTTTAGAGTTGACCACAGTCGACTTTTGACTTAGAGTTGATTTTTGACCTAGAAGTTGACTAGTTTAACTTGTTCTCTTTTCGGGACCTTGTATTGATGTTGTATTCCATATCTAGGTCTTCGAGGCACCGAGTCAGACATCTGTGAGACTATTCATTGGACTTCAGGCGAGTACATTCTCTGATAGTTTCTCAGTTATGATATCCTCTATGTTCACTGTATCTAGTGTAGATATCCATGTTCTCTTGACACTATGGTTACACGGATTGGTATATCCGGATCTCGTCATGAGATATTATTCCTTGGTATATGGTGTATATGGTGCAAGTATTGTTTCATTGGTTATCTTGTACATGTACAGACACCGGTTCTCGGGGAGACTAGCTATCTTCTTGGGGAATCTCGTGCCATAGCATACCGTGGTTGGATCTATTATACCAGTCGGCGGTGGGGAGTATTAGTATAGATATGTGATCAAATCCCTATTGAATAAAGTACTGGTAAATGAATAGTGTTGATCATAAACCGCACTTATGATTAGCCAGGCCGCATTGCATCTTGCCCAAGCCGATCACATGTTAAGCTAGTACTCACACACTTAGTCATTAGTATTATTGTTTCATTGGCATATTGTTCATTATTGTATTTATTTCCAGTATTTCCTTATCGTACATATATCTCTTATATCTATTGTGCATCTTGTTTATCCACAACTATTTACTGTTATATAGTTTTTATCATTAATTAGAACTGCTGTTAGAGATGTACTATGCTCCTTTCCTGACTGGATATATTTTTCCAGATGACACTAAGGAGTGGTACCCTACCTTTTATGGACCCCAGGATGTTGTGGGTTTAGATTCTGAGACCCTGGCTCAAGAGGGACTTATCTCAACTGAGACAGTTGACCCTGGAGTTGTAGCTTCGTAGTATTCTTTTGTACTGGATTTGTCTCCAGCTTATTTTGTTGTTCTTCAGACTCATTGATGTATTATTTTAGACTCATGAGTTGTATTGTGACTATTCTATTCTTTATCTGATTCGTGCTCATTTCTATCTTAGTTCTGTGATTGAGTATACTATCATTATTGGTGGTTCATTATATTGTTAGATAGACTATCTAGACAGCGTTCTACTGCCGATTCTGCGGCGTAGGCTGGGCGTTGTTTCCGACTAGTACCCTTACACCGGGTGCAGGTCGTGACAAACGCAGTTACTCTGTGAATACGGTTCCTCCTAAGAGAGACTGGAGAAGTCCCTTTATAGACTTCGTGTCATACAGAATCTTACCAAAGGATCCTAAAAAAGCAGTGTCTATCAAAAGATGATCATTACGCTTCTATTTTGATGCTTCTTCATAAAGTCTATATCGCCGAATATACGATGGACTACTGCTACGATATCTTTCCGATGATAATACAAAGCGGGTTATTCGTGAAGCTCACGATGGTATATGTGGAGCACATCAACCCGGTCCCAAGTGACAGGATCGTATCAGGAGGATAGGCTACTACTGGCCTACTATGATTGCAGATGCCGTAAAATATGCAAGACAGTGCAAAGCCTGCCAAATTCATGCAGATTTTATACATCAGCCTCCTGAGCATTTACACCCTACGATTGCATCATGGCCTTTCGAAGCATGGGGTATGGATATCATTGGGCCTATTCACCCGTCTTCTTCTAGGGACTACTTCTCCAAATGGGCGAAGGCAATCCCCCTTGCTGAGGTAAAGACATACAATGTGATCAGCTTTATCAAGCACCATATCATTTATTATTTTGGGATACCCCGAAGGATAATTCATGACAATGGGCCTCAATTCATCAGCCAAGCGTTTCACCGATTTTGCGATATGAATCGGATACAAAATATGGCCTCTACGGCATACAATCTGGCTACCAATGGTTTGGCGAAAGCCTTCAACAAAACCATTATCAAACTCTTGAAAAAGTTCATCTTCGAACAAAAAAGATTGGAATGAGAAGCTGGGAGAATGTCTCTGGGCATACCGCACAACGGTACGAGCACCGACGGGTTGTACCCCATTCTCATTAGTCTACGGGTGTGAAGCAGTTCTCCCCATTAAAATCCAAATTCCATCACTCAAAATAGCAGTGGCTAACGAGTTGACTCAGGAAAATAATGATCGACTACGGCTTTAAGAGCTAGAAGGATTAGACGAGAAACGCCTTCAAGCTCAGCAGCGTATTGCGTTCTACCAGGCATGCATTTCTAGAACTTTTAATCGAAAAGTGAAGGAGAGAGTGTTCAAAGTTGGCGAGCTAGTTCTAGCTGTGAAGAGGCCAATGATCATTACACACAAAAGCAAGGGTAAATTCTAGCCCAAATGGGAGGGCCCTTATGTGATTGAAACGACGTTTTCAAATGGCGCTTACAGATTAGCCAAGCCTAATAAAGATCTGATAATGGCTCCTATCAATGGCAAATTCCTGAAGAGGTACTACGCTTAATCTCCCTTGCTCAAATGAGTATGGTGAAGATCTCATTCTGACGATAATACACAAATTTAGTTGGATCATATTCTATCATGTTATTATGACCTCTGAATAGATATGTTCAACTAATTTGGAACTTCAAAACCTATCACGTCCATATTACCTCTGATAGTATTTTGTATACAAATTTAGTTGGAGCATATTCTATCATGTCCATATAACCTCTGAATAGATATATCCAGCTGAAGCTTACCGAAAGTATATCACGTCCAAATTACCTCTGATATCACTTTTACCCTAGCCTATCATTTATATTAAAAAATGATGGGTCCACAAAGTCAGATAAAGTCTCTTTATTATATCCGGGAAAGAGCAAATTATATAGAAAAGCAAAAGTACATCATTGGGGAGGAGAAGTCAAATCTCGAATCTGCTGCGCCAAGGTGGCCATCCTCTCATTCCTGGAGTCCAAGATGTTAGCGCGAGCCCGTTCTAGTCGTGCCTCGTCATCACTCAGGAGGGATAGTTCGGACCGAGCATGTATATAATCGGCACGAATGACACCCATATGTGCCAAGTTCCGCTGAGTTGTATCCATTCGGCCCTTCAACACATCTAGACCTGCCGATGACTGGAGAGCCCACTCCTTTACCTGAGCGAGCTTAGCTTCCAATTTGCGGACCCTCGCTTTATTTCCCACATGTTCAGCCTTGCACTGGGTTAGCTGAGGTATAACCTCCTCCAAGATGGCTTGCTCTATATCCATCTCCTGCTGTTGTGCCTGGATGGATTTGTTTAAGCATTCCATCTGTTCAGCAAGCTTCGCAGTCAAGGAGTCATACTCGGCCTGAATCATATCATCGACGTTGCCTCGAGATAGTTGAAAATATTCGTTAATGGGTTGTTCTAAACCATTAACTATTTGCTCCAGCGCATCAGCTCGTCCAGCATCATTGAAACCTCTGATCGGCGCTATCGCAAGCTGGGAGGAAGTCAGCAGATTATCAAAGCTCATGTTCTTCTCTAACACCATGGAAATCAACTCCTTCAAACTGCGGTAGAATAGGCTGGTATAATTTTCAATCAGCATATCGAAGACCGGGTGCACGCTAGGAGTAGCTGCGATACCGAGAAATCTTCTTCCAGGGATGACCTCGGAGGATGTTGCCACGGCTGTTGCCTCTACAGATGGCGCTATAAAAGAACAAACACCAGCAACTGTTGAAGTTGCTGGCGTACTCAATGAAGGAGGCACAGTCGCAACGATGGGCTCATCCTCCTCTGAAGATATCTGAACTGCTGTTGACGAGACGACACCCGAAAACATTGCAGACGAAGGAGCAGCAGCTTCAAAGCATGCCTCTGAGGTATCAAACACCGCCGTTTCATCGGCAAGATCCGCAACAAGGTCAAAGGTTTCGTCAACTCCACCCTCCCCCGAGATGTCTGCACCTGAAGAAGACAAGAGAAAGTTAATATCAATTTGATGTTAATTTTCCTAAAAAAGGCGTAAAGACAACATTTACCCATGGCCGATGGTATATATGTCGCGTCTGCAGCCTGAATAGCTAAATCATCTCGTAATGATGCTAGACAAGCTATCATACCTGGAGAAGAGGGTGCATCAACTGACACTGGCGGGTAGTCTTCCCAGTCGTCACCAAGATCCACTCGAGGCTCATCGGGTAGAATCTCGCTGGAGATACTTACAGACGAAGTAAGGGTTACTCCCATAATTTGTCTGGATAAAGGTATCCTTAATAGGCTCGGCCTCGAAGGCGATCTCGTAGCACTACCAGAAGCAGTAGTAGCAGCAGCGATCTCGAGCAAAGAATCTTCGGCACTGCCAGCCGGAATTATGGAGGTTCCCTCTCTAAAAGGTGAAGGACCTCTGATTAAAGAATCATCCCCAACAGGGGAAACGATAGGCTCACTCCTAGGAGCCCCCCTGGTGGAAGCCCTTTTCGGACCTCGGGCAATCTTCTTCTTGCGGAGAGAAGGCTCTTTCAAAATCGAAGCCTTCCGTTTCTGGGGGATAACGAGAGGCTCTGCTGGCGGAGTTACAACGCCTCTCGGTATTGTCGTCAAGAACTCGTCTGCCCCTGCGGTGTCCTCATTCTCATCCGAGTAAACAGACGGAACCTCCTCCCTTGCAGTAGACCTATGGGAGGGCATCCTAAAACTTCCATGCACATCAAAATCGCGATGGAAGCCATTTATGGACGCATAGAACTGCACATATGAGTGAAGGATGCGCAACTCCATAGAGAGGGAAGTCGCGGGCACGGCAAAAGTTGTACCAGTACAGCCCGTGATAAAGTACCGCCATCCTCTGGCTCCATCAATAAGGCCACCTTTGGACTTGAAGCCGGTAATGGCATTTCCCACATGCAGCTGATCGTACCCAAACTGTCTGGCGAACCGACTGAGCAAATAAGGTTCCAGGTAGCAGTGGTCATCGCTTCTGTACAGCAAATGGGAAGGTCTAATGCAGACCAACCAGTAGAAGGCTTCAGGAGAAAGAATGGTCCTCCCATGGCCCTCATTCTTAAGTTTCTTCCCCTGTTGATTGATGTGTACAGGGGGGGACGATACAGAAGAGTTTCCAACTGTGGGCAACATTTAACGCCCGCCGGCAATCTATGACGGTCCCCACATTCTAAGAGAAATTCTTGTAATTCAACAAGAAGTTATTTCCTGAACCGCTGGCAGGACCGGTAGACATCACCATGATGTTGTGAAGAATTAATCATCCCATCAGATATAGGAATGGTAATTCCACCCTGGGAAAGCTTTCGCATTGCGTCTCATCTGCGAGTAGCCCATCAGTAAGGGCCCTCAGGCCTGCTTGTATTCTACATACCATAGCAGGAAGTAGGCCCAATCTTGCTCCGAACACCAAACGCACTGCAGGCCATAAGGTATTGCGATGGATGCGGTCTGCAGACGCGATGACAGACACTACCCAGCGGCGAAGCCAGACAGAAAGGAAGCCAGCCAATTGAGCTTCCCTTGTCAGAGGCTTGCGACAATGCCTCATATAACTGAAGGCTTTCGTGCCTGCAGGGTAACCCCCTATCTCCTCGTCAAGAACATGATCTGAAGCCCCTGCGTCTTCAATAAGGTCATCGACCGTGTTAGCATTGAGCATGCTCAGGAAGTTCAAGGGCCTATATCGGCTATCTACCACCTTGTCTGGCTTCGGCTATCTACCACCTTGTCCGGCTTAATATTTCTGGCCTGGTGGAAGAAGAGATAGGTTGCCCACTTGTTGATGTGAGCCAAATCAGAGGGCTCCTTCTAGAAAGTGGTGCAGGCAAGATAGTGGCACATCAGCTCCTGATATACTGCCACTGTCCGAGGGTTTGTATCCCTCAACTCCCTGTTTGTAGGGACGTACTCTTCATAAGGAGCGTCCCACATCGGTAGCTTTGAAATCTCTGCCATCTCATGAAGGGCTAAGCCCACTCACCCAGCGGAGTGGCAAAAGTCCCAGTGAGCGAGTTGTATCGCTCCATCAAGGCTAAAAATAAGTTAGGATTGACAGGCAGCCAAACACTTGTGGTGCTCACAGCCGCGAACAAGCCAATACTTTTCAGCTTCGTCTGGAAGTTTTTTAGGGCCCAGGCAGTCAAACTGGCCCATCGAAGATTCCCCGGGCTAAGCCATCCACTGGTCCGAGGGTTGACCCTGGGGTACATTCCACCTTGCCCCATAAAATTATTGCAGAAGGTCGATATCTGGACCGGTTGGATCAGCGAAGTATCCTCGCTCGGAACACTACCCGACAGTAATCCCCTAAAGGGCATAACAGGGCCCGAGGGACGGCTCATATAGGCCCCCCCCCGTCGTATTCCTTGTTGTATAAGATTTTCCCCGGTCGGCCGTGAAGATCGGGAGTTAGGGTCCATGTCATCTTCCTAGGATGTGTGGCATGGAAGAACGCAGAAATAGGATAATCCCTGGGCATCCTGGGCAGATACATCACCGTGCCCTCAACAGTAAACACCCAATCCTCCTTCTTGGGCTTGGTCTGGGATTGTTTGTCGATAACATCCCCGAACAAGAAGTCAGATTTCTTATACTCTGTCCCGTCTATATATGTCAGGGGCTCCCCACTGATCATACTCAGCAGCATGCGTTCTCCCTGGGACAAGATAAGGGTTCCCCTTTCTTCAGGATAATTAGCTCCAGAAATGGAGAATGTCACATGGGACAAGTCCTCCAAATAGTTTGAGTTCAGCATCCCGGCAGCAGAGCCCATCACCTCAGCCAAAGGAGGGATCTGCAAGTCCACTAGAAAACGCAAGAGAACAAGTCAGTTTTTATACTAGACGTTATACTCTTGCAGTTTACGCAAAAGATTATCAGTCTGTGCTTTTACGCCAAGACTGCAAAAATTTGAGTCTTACGCTAGAACTTATGTTCGAGGTGTAAAATTCAAGGTTGGCAGTAGACACCAAAATCTAACAGTCTAAGCTTTTATGCCAGATTGACAAAATTTGAGTTTTTACGTCGGAATTCATATCCAGCGCATAAAATTCTAAGTTTGCAGTTCTACGCCAAATTTCGACAGTCTGAGTTTTTACGCCCAAACTGCAAAAATATGGAGTTTTTACGCCGACACATTAGGAATGTGCGCGTAAACAATAAAACATCTTCGTGCATCGTCCTCCTCGAAGAGGCTCTCAGCACAAAAGATGACCTTGCGCGTGCACGTACAACGTGTGTGAAGGATTTTTCCCGAAGTCTTTACCTGTAATATCCGGAGCACAGCTCGACGGAGGAGCGCTGAGTTCCGATCGAGGCTCGTTTAGTCTAATGGGATTTGCTCGTGCTTGAGCAGTAGAGCGGGAAGAGGAAGCGACCTTCTTTCCCTTAGCAGTGGAAACCTGTTTAGGTGCCATGGCAATTCTGAGTTCTCAAGAAAGAGACGAAGAAGAAGGGTTCTTGAAAAGCAAGGATTTTGTGAAGACAGATAAAAAAATTCTCTCTCAGGAACTTAGGCTATTTATAGAGTTCGGATAACTCTTCGAATCCCTAACCAAATTCGATATTTAATATTCGGTTATGATTTGGGACCACGTCAGCCCATCATATGAAAAAAAAAAGAAAAAAAAAGAAAAGAAGACGAACAGTCAATGGATCCAGATTCTATGCGCAGAGCAGATCTATGATTTTACGCTAAGGAGCTTTTACGCTCGAGAGGCTACAAATCTACGGTTGTACGCTCAGAAGCTATAAGTCTATGCTTTTGCGCTCAGATGCTTTTACGCTCAGGAGCTTTTACGCTCGAGAGGCTACAAACCTACGGTTTTACGCTCAGAGGCTACAAATCTATGATTTCAAGCTCAGAAGCTTTTTACGTCCAGAGGCTACAAATTATTCTATGCTCAAAATTTACAGATGGCCAATGGTAAGGGTTTATGCAGAAAATGCTCCTTCTTGGCTACAAAATATTCCAAGTGCCCAAAATACACAGAGTTCAGCATTGAAGATGACTCTTCTTCTTGGTCCATTTGGAAGTTCATCCAAAGTCCAGTCAGAATATTTTACAAAAGTTCAAGTATGGCCTGTTCGACAAATATTTCTCGCCCTATTTCAAGGGATTTTTGGGAAACCATTCTTGAAGACGATGATCTGAACAAGAATTCTTCGTATCAAAGAAGTGACAGTTCAAAATTCTACGCGACTCCTCGTCCAAAATAGCATGACAGTTTGGATCTTTAACTCAAATGCTAAGCAGCTTTCTACGCATCTTCTGCTACGCGTAAAAGACAAGATGAAATCAGATATTCTTTTATCGGAGTCGGCATAAAATTATTCAGACATATCGAAGCTGCACACTATTCAAACTTCCTCACAGCAAATATGGCAAATCATCAGATGCGTAAAAGAAGACAAATCATATTAAATCATGATTACATATGATGGAAATCCAGTTTACAAAGGGTTTTTTTCATCTTCATGATTACATATGATGGAAATCCTTTTTCTACAAAGGGTTTTCTCTTTCTCGTTTAAGATCACACCAAGAATCTGCTGTGTCAGGTTATCATATTGGTGTAGATCTTTTTCCGTATTCTACGGCACTTCATCGGCTTCTTGGACCGATGAACAAGAAAATGGTTCATGGCGGAAGGATACACAACTGGGCCTGTCTAAATTATTCAAGCCCACCCTCCATACGCCATGGCAGGCATGCCCTAGAAATTGTGTTGGGGGTTCAGACCCAACTCAATACTGGAAGACAGGGCCAGACTGTCTACCATCGTCCAGCACCATAATGGGAGAAAATATAGCTAGCAAGCTGTGTGGCCAAATGAGACCCTTCCTCTCTCCTGGACGAATCGCCATATGAAATTGCTGATCATCCCGAGCAAAAGAAGCTATGATATCCTTCCATGATCCATCATTGCAGAGGACATTTGCTCGAAGACACCTCTTTTTACGGCTCCTTACATGCTGGAAGAACATGATCTTCTTCTTCCTCAAGCCAAACCGACGAAGCTCGACAACCCTCTCTCTCTTTGTGGTGAAGAAAGTGTGGGAAAAATAGGTTAACTCATTCGCCTTTATATAGGCAGAGGATAACACACCAAATCCCAACAAACTCCTAAAAATTTGCTGAGAAATCAGCCTCACGGAACGAGTCAAACTTGACCGTTTCATGCTTCATTCAAAGTATTTCAAATTACGAGGAATTTGAAAACTTTGAAGGGGGTCTTGTAGAAGCATGAAAAATACGCTGAGAAAGTTTACGCGTATACCCTCAACATGCAGGAAGCCCGCATAAAATAGAGCTCCAGCACTGGGTGGCGTAAAACATGACTTCAGATCCATTGGCGTACAACAGAACTTCAACGCTATTTCAGCGGAAAATATAGCTCCAGAACAACCCGCGTAATACAGTATTTCCATACTGCTTCAGCGTAAAAAGGTTACTACATCGCCACTTCGGCGTAAAACCTTTCTTCTTTTAATGCAGCGAAAAGTTGTACGAGGAACTCTTCATATTCCTCGAATGAACCTGTCAGTGGAAGCAGTGAACCTGACTCCTGACAAAGGATTACTGCACGGCGATCGAGAGGATGACTGTAATGATGATTCTGCACAGAACTCCAGACTGTCGTCTAGTGACATAATCCTTAATATAAGACGACGTTTACGCATTCAAGTAATATGCTGCCTATTCTACACAGGCAGACATGAGCTTTACGCTCAGGATGAGACGAAATCAACCGCCACGTCAAAAGCTGTTCTTCGTACAGAACTCGAGGCACGTCTCTGCAATTAATGCACGAGATGGGGGCAGATCTCTGTATTTAATGCACAAAATTTGGTTCTACTGAGCTACAATTAGGGCTAATACGTCTACATCACCATCCCCACACATTACGCCAATCAGGCTATTTTCAGCTATAGGAGCACGCCGTACGCTATCTCCTTGGAATACGCCAACCAGGCTATTTTCAGTTATAGGAGTACGACGTATGCTATCTCCTTGAAATACGCCAACTCAGGCTATATTTGCAAAGCATCAAGCTTTACGCGGAATTTGGCTTCTACGCCAACATGATAGCTACTTGGCTTCTACGCCAACTTGACAACTATTCGGCTTCTACGCCTACTTGGCTTTTACGCCATCAGAACAGCTATTTGACTTTTACGCCAACGAGACAGTTATTTGGCTTCTACGCCAACCATCTCTACGTGAGGGGCAGTTACCTACGTGGCTTGCATGCCATGATCTTCGATGAGCGATTATACGCATTATCTCATAATGGGACACGCGTCACATGCCGATTCAGGAGATCACTCATACGTGGGTAGCAGTTATTATAACCGCCGCGTAAAAGGTGCAGCTCTCTCCGCTGTTCGGTTTCTACGCCGATTACGACCAAAGTCTATAAATAGAGACCTCCGGCCACGGAGTTCAAAGGTAGAAGATTTTTCGAGGTCGAATCCAAGGTAGAGAGAATTCAGGAGTCACAGACAGAGGTCAAGGTCAAGAAAGCACCTATAGAGAGCTTTGACAACGAGAGTTCAACCTTCCTGCAGTCTTTGAAGCTTCTTTTTCGATCTTCTACAGCACTTCTTCGTCATCGTGTGGTCCAAGGGACAAAGTGATCGACCGCAGATCAAACTCCTATAGCAATATTTTCCCAGAATCAAATTTTTGTACTTAAAATCCTCGTATAGGATTAATTGTACTTCTTTTTCTTGTTTGTAAACCAAAGAAAGGGTTTCGTATAAACCTAGTTTCAATTTCTTTCGTTTATTATCAAACACAACCGTGCATCAAGAACACGAGTATCGAACGAGAATCATAAGAAAGCTTCATGTGTGAAGTCGGCAGTTGTGATTCAAACCACAGAAGTGTCAAGACATGATACGATATCTCAAGCATTATACGGAGTGTGGGAAACATAAGTAGTTCAGTGTTCCATAATATCGTATCCAAGCTGGGAATGGAAAAATATTTATTCACCAGCTTGAGGGGGAGTGTGGAAAACATAATTTGGAACTTGTATTTTACACATGTATGGTTAGCTATTTGAGGAAGGTGTAAGAGCTTGTATTCCTAGAACTTTGACACATTTTACACGTGTGGTTAGCTACTTTAGGAAGGTGTAACAGCTGGCATTCCTAGAATTAGGCTAATTTAGTTAAGACTATCCCATGAATCATGGGATATGGTGTAACAGCCTAGCACATGTATATAGGTAGTTTTTTGTACATAAAGCTAACCTTTGTGTATTATTTGAGATATATAAAACAGAGAGAAATTACTTTCCAAACTTGTTTCTTCGTTTTCGTCATGGTATCATAGCCGAATTAGGCTCCTTACAGTTCAGTCTCGCGCCGCCGACCGACCTTCAACGTCTTATCGCACCAGCCTTCATTGCTGAAGTCGGGAGTGTTGGAGAATGTCAGAAGTCACAGAGACAACTGAGACAATTGGTTCATCACAATCGGAGGAGATTGTTCGACCTCAACAGCCTGGAGAATTGCAGGATATCCAGAATGCATATAAACTGAATGGAAAAAAAACTCTCTCAAATGGTCTCAGCTTGTCCATACTTGAAGGGAAGGGAAGGGAAGGGAAAGTTGAGACATCTCACGGTACGAGACCTAAACCAGGAGATCCTCGATTCGAAGCATGGGATAAAGAAGATTCGATGATTATGGCATGGCTGTAGAATTCAATGATTCCTGAGATTAGTGATACATGTATGTTCTTGACTACTGCCAAGGATATTTGGGACGCGATCTGACAGACATATTCTAAAGCTAGAGATGCAGCTCAAGTATACGAGGTGAAGGTGAATATGCCAACCAATTGAAATCCCTGTGGCAAGAACTTGACCATTATAGGGTGATAAAAACCAAGTGTCCTGAAGACGCCGCTACTGTAAAGGATTTCATCGAGCAAGATAGAGTCTATGATTTTCCTGTTGGACTCAATGTGGAATTTGATCGAGTGAGAATTCAAATACTTGGCAAAGATGAAGTACCTTGTTTCAATGAAGTGGTGCCACTGGTTCGTGGTGAGGAAAGTAAGCATTTATTGTTGAAAGACCTGATCAATTGAAAACCCAGAATCATGATAACAAGGATAACTTGTGGTGCACTTATTGTAAGAAAACACACCATACCAGAGAGCGATGTTGGAAACTCCATGGAAATGTCAGAATAAGTCCATCACTTATCTTAAAATATGTTCTCCATGTTCCTAAATTATCTAATAATCTTGTCTCTGTTCAAAAATTCACTCGGGATTTATGTTGCAATATGGTCTTTCATCATAGTCATTGTGTATTTCAGGACGAGGATTCGGGGAGGATGATTGGACATGCTAGAGAACGAGATGGCCTCTACTACCTTGAAGCACTAAGCAATTCAAGCATCATCAAGAGCAAGCTATCTCATTCCTTTATTCCTGCCCAAGCCGTTATTTCTGAAAGTTCTTTATCCAATAAAGAAAAAGTTTGGCTTCACCATCGCCGACTTGTAAATGACTATTAAAATTATGTTTCCCTCCTTGTTTAAAAGTTTAGATGTCGAGAATTTTCATTGTGAAGTGTGTGAACTTGCAAAACATAAACGCGTACCATTTCCAGTTAGTAATAACATAAGTTCTATTCCTTTTTACCTCATTCACAGTGATATTTGGGGTCCTTCTACTATTCCTAATGTTTCTGGGGCACGATGGTTTGTGTCATTCATTGATGATTGTACTCGTGTTACTTGGATTTTCTTGCTTAAAAACAAGTCTGATGTTAGTAGTGTCCTCCCAAACTTTCACTCCATGGTCAAAAATCTATTTGGGATCAATATCAAAAGGTTTCGGTCAGATAATGCTAGAGACTATTTCAATCAAGTCCTAACTCCATACTTTCAGAAGGAAGGAATAATACATGAGTCGTCTTGTGTAAATACTCCACAACAAAATGGGGTAGCGGAGAGGAAAAATGGTCATCTTCTTGAGTCAACCCAAGCCTTCATGTTCCAAAAAAATGTGCCAAAATATTTCTTTTGGGGGGGGGGATGGGGGGTTGTTCTTACCACTACACATCTTATATATCGTTTGCCTTATAGAGTCTTAGGTTTGAAAAGTCCAATAGAAATGCTCAGAACATTCTATCCTGACCCAAAAACCACGAATGACCTTATTCCTAAAATATTTGGGTGCGTGTCGTTTGTCCTTGTTCATAGTCAAATAGGGGAAAAGTAGACCCGAGAGCATTAAAATGTGTCTTCGTGGGCTACTCTTCGACTCAAAAAGGGTACAAGTGTTACCATCCTCAGTCAAAAAGGTTTTATGTTTCAGTAGACGTTACCTTTAATGAAGGGTGTGTGTGAGCTGCTTTGGTTGAAGATCATCTTAGAAGACTTAAAGATTAAGTGGGATGGTCTAATGAGACTCTATTGTGACAATAAGTCAGCAATCAGCATAGCCCACAATATAGTACAACACGATCGAACAAAACACATTAAGATAGACAGACACTTCATAAAAGAAAAATTGGAAAGTGGATTGATCCGTACACCTTACATATCTACACATGGTCAACTTGCAGATGTGCTTACCAAGGGCTTAAGTAGTTCAATGTTCCGTAATATCGTATCCAAGCTGGGAATGGAAAATATTTATTCACTAGCTTGAGGGGGAGTGTGGAAAACATAATTTGGAACTTGTATTTACACATTTTACACATGTATGGTTAGCTATTTTAGGAAGGTGTAACAACTTGTATTCCTAGAACTTGTACACATTTTACACGTGTGGTTAGCTACTTTAGGAAGGTGTAACAACTTGCATTACTAGAATTAGGCTAATTTAGTTAAGACTATCCTATGAATCATGGGATATGGTGTAACAGCCTAGCAGATGTATTTCCTTTTATGTAGGTAGTTTTTTGTATATAAAGCTAACCTCTGTGTATTACTTGAGATATATAAAACAGAGAGAAATTACTTTCCAAACTTGTTTCTACTTTTTTTCCAGGAACCTCCGGTCAACTCGGACCGAACCCACGAATGACCGTGGCTTGCGGACATCCAGTGGGACTCGCACTCCTGGGCTCGAAGGAGACACAATGTCAAGATATGTCCAAGATGGCGCTCTTGTCGCCAGTGACCTTCATATAGATAAGATGCGGTGGGCTATCGAATGTTTCAGCTAGGAGGATAAATGTCGCCTTGCTTCGAGCAAGAGTGTGCACATCGGCTATATATTCAGAGTTGCTATTGAGCGAGGCGATTCAACGTGTTTCATGCGTTACGGACGCGATTCGAATATAACATGCTTAGCAATCGAGACGACCGAATATGATATGTTTAATTACCGATGCGATCGAGTATAACATGCTTGTCTGCTCAAGGGATTCAATGTTTACGTGCTTACATCTTCAAGGTTTAAAATGCGTACATGCTTTATTGCTTTTGATGAATGCCTCAACATGAACTAAAATTTATCTAAGTTCTAAATGAAAAGATCATCATATAATCTGTATGCTTCACATGATTACTTAGTGTCAGTTTAGGCGAGTAGATTATCCTGCTCTTCAGTACAAGATGCATATTGATCCCCCAACCCCCAGATACGAAAGATCGCTCAGATGTACCATAGGCGTTGGAAGCTTAGGTTCGGCAACATGCAGATGCGTGATTGATATACGAAGACATGATATATGAAACGGTGGAAATTCTTTAAAAGCAAGAGAGATCAATGAGTGTTGTAAGCCAACTTGGCATATTCAATGGGGCTATTCAAAGCCTTTGTAATCACTGCAATTAGCAATAAAAGAGCTTCGCTTCGTATACTTTGTGTATTTCATTATGACTCTATAAAATCTTTCGCTGCAACTCGGTGTTTTCTATGAAAACAATTATGTTTTATCTTCTTTCCTTGTGCGAGTGCAATATAGACTCACACGACATCACGTTCGGGGGACGATTATCGACTCTACGGAGTCGGGGCATGAAAGTAAGACTTATTGTAGTTGAAGCCTTCTTAATGTTGCTCAAATTCGAGAGCTATTTGATAGGCATCTTCTACAGTAGTCGTCCACAAAGGTCCAATTTCACGCCTAAATTTGGATCTCAATTCAGATCAAAATCGTGAAAGCGTGACTTAAGGATCGTCAACTATCTCACATCGAGACATCAATCCATCGAACCTAGACATATAGTTATATACTGACAAGCTACCCTGACGAAATGTAGTCATATGGTCCATAAATTGGTCTCTATAGAATTATGGGAAGTATTTTTCATGAAGGATCTCTTTCATAGATGTGGGAACATCAAAACGGTAATAAACGGGTTGAACGGTTTGAGTAATATCTTGAAAATTTGAGAAGAAAATGTTGCACGAGATGCAACGGACGGGATTAACAAAAATAGTAAGTGATGGTTATGTTAGCTGGATTTTGTGTCAAACTTTGAGTAAGCGAACGTCGAGTTCGTGGTCGGCAGAATCACCGCGGAGTGGAAAGTTCGGAACATATGTCGAATCAATATAGAGAAATTTTGATGCGATGAGTGGCCCAATTTTTGAGTGGTATATGCCATGCCACGAAGTGATCAACGCATCAGATCATTAGTTTGGACAGCGATAGAATGCCCGGAATGAATTGGAGTAGTGTCGAGACTCGTTAAGGAAATTGCAAGGCAGTGTGTGTGACTCGGGTATTCTTCGATGCATTATGTTCAAACGACTGGAACAGACTCTCGAGTTAAAAAAATATTATGTAGGATGAGAATTTGGAAATTGTAAGACAGACAGTTGACCGAGAATAGCGAAGGGAATTATACGTCGAGGCAACGACTGAATCGGTTGGACGAATATTTCGAATCGGAATAGAAAGTCGGATATTTCTAAGCGATGCGAACAAAATAAGGGAAAGATGATGGGATCGCTTGGATAGAAATTTGGAATGCCATAATTAGGTCGCATGAATCAGAGTTCGATAAAACGGTTATAGATGCATAGAGTTGAGCCGAAGGAAATCAATAACGGCTAGGTGCGCACGTGCGCAAGGGATCGATGCAAATCTGGTAGTAACAAGCGTAGTCCGTAGATTTGTAAACGCATGAAAATTGTTTGTCGAGCATAAGAATTCGTTTGAGAATAAAGGATTTGAAACTAATTCGTGTCACATAAAACATCGAGGAATTGATCGTTATTGCTTGTAACTTTTGATCGGTAACTAGGTTATGTGATCGAGGCATAGACGGAGGTGGATATTAGCGAAATGGTGCAGGGAGCGTGAGCATATTTCCTGTGAAACACAAACATATGCGACGCGAGTCAAGTTGACATTAAAGCAGATTTCTAAGTTGACCCTTACGGTATCGGAACGAACGTGGCGTATCAGAATGGATATAGTTGGAGTGACCTACTGCAAGGATTGGTGCGCAAGTCATCGGGACTATGCGACACATCAAAATGCAAGGAAATTTATATAGATACGGAAGGATGAAAATGGGAGCAAGGATCATAAGGGGTTGGGACCTTTGAGAAAACTCGATGGGACTTGACGTCAGGATAATTTACAGTATCGTTTGAGCGAAATAAATTCACAAGGATGTAAGGATACAAAACGGAGCAAGGCTACGATTTGAGAAGTTGTGAGTAAGATACAAGAAATTATACCAATCGATCGAGAATTTACTTGATGGGTTTAAGGCAGAACAATAGAGTTAGCAGGATGAGCTAGCGGGATTGGCAGTTCGATTGAGGATTGTTTCACTAAGTATAAAGTATATCGAATATCGATCAAATGGTAGGAAGACTCGGACCCTAGACAACTAGATGTTTTCTTGGGTAACGAATATATTGGCAGGTAGTGAATGCGTATACAGAGTTAGAAACATACTCTCAGATTTGGATAGAATCTCATAGAACTTGTCAGAATTGGTTTGGCATTGGAATAAGATATAACATGGTTCTTAGTAATTGTCCATCATTGATGATCCATAATTATCGAGTGTAGCTTCAGGACAGATGACCCTAGAGACTCAACCGCCGAATCAAAGCAATCGTTGGAGACCCATTGAATGACCCGGTTGAGGACACATAAGAGATTGGATCGAGGATAAATATTGAGTGGTGCATGTTGAGGATAAGTCTAGGCGATCGAATAAAAATTTCAGAATTCGATGGAATAGCCTTCGGCTGAAAGTAACATAGCAGAATTCTTGATGGTGATTTTATACTCGATAGAGTATGTAACATTAGATGCGTCGGATGAAACGTTGGTGTCGGATAGAGTGATGCCTTTGAGCATCATCGATTTTATAGCGAGAACCGGATAGTTAGTGTTGGTTATCGATTCGATCAACGTCAGCGATATATGTCGGGACGGTGCGATAGGAGATCTGAGTATTTTGATAAATGAGATAGGCATGAATGGTCAGTTTAAGTTAGTCCCTTATGTCGGGAAGATCTAATACGTTGTCTGGGTAAGTTGCCTAGCGGGGATGAACCTAGACGTTGATGCATCGATAGTTCGGAAGGATGACCATGAGAAATAGATGGCGCAACGTTAGTATGATTTGAGTCAGAGAGTGCTTTCATATGTTGGAATCAGTCCATATCAAGCAAGACTTTATAAATAGTTTGACAAGAGGTGGATAACAGTTGGACGGGAGTGTGTTGCGAAAAACTCATTATGCGCAGGGGCTTGATGCAACGCATGCACGGGATTATTGATGCGAAAGATTTGAGGAACGAGAAAGTGTTGCAGAGGCTTGTTACGATCGGATGCGCAACGACTTGATGCAATACGCATGTCAGAATTTCAGTATGAGACATATAGAGATGTGATACTGTATGAATCGCGTTGAGCGCAGAGATTTGTAGCAGAAAATTAGATGTTCAGAAATAGTACGCATTCGAATGAGTTACGGAAATTGACGCTAAGGCCGGTTCAGTCTGGAGTATGAAACAATTGGTATTTCGGAAACAAAGACGCACCCGTAACTTGTCTGACTTCGCTATCACTAAGCTTGGCTGAAATGCATATATTTCGGGGACGCCAAAAATTTGTGTATGAATCCAAACTAAGGGATATACTGAACTCTAATGGAGTTGTAGGAAAGCGATATGGAGTTAAGAAATTTGTACAAGCGTTGCGTCGAAACAGATAAAGTGAACTTGAGGCAGTGTTTGAAAAAAAGGTTTGGTAATATCGAGAAGGAACGAGTATAGGATTTTGTTCAAGGATGAGCCTTATTTTAAGTGGTATATTATGTAATGTCCCGCTTCGCATGGTGCATTACGCTGAGTCGGATTGAAATGAGGCATTGGGTTGGTTGTATTTCAATAAGTCAGATTTGGGAACAAGTATTGATTTGGATTTTGGTTTCATATGCAGGCTTTTACGTAGGACTTTCTGAGGTCGATAATTCGCACGATGCGGGAAGAAGCATGGAGTCATAAATCATGCAAGGGAATCGGTAGATTTATTCAAAGTAGTGCAGAAATAGTAAGACTTAACGATGGTGCGGTCTTCCCTGAATCCGCTCGGGTTGGATGATTGAGAAGCACGGCCTACTCGCATGGTTATACCAGTTAAGTAAATCGTGCTTTGCATTAGACCATAAAAATTGGGGATATGTTGTATCGACATAGGCAAAGCGATAGGCGGTGACGACTCGGCAAGAACGATAAGCAGATGAGTATAAGGTGGGCGGGCCTTGACCCTTATCCTCTACTCCTTCATGCTTAACAAAATACATCAAAATTGTGCTAGCAATATCATTGATTTAACGTACGTGGTTCAGAGAAACACAAGTCGTAACATAAGTTGAACACTAAGATAAAATATTGAAACAAAGTATATCGAACCATGCATCAAGAGCACGAGTATCGAACGAGAATCATAAGAAAGCTTCATCTGTGAAGCCGACAATTGTGGTTCAAACCATAAAATTGTCAAGACGGAATACGATATCTCAAGCATCGGATGAGAAATTGTGCCACAGAACTATCGATCAGGGATAGGTCACCATGGAATACTGTGTCGAGAAGAGGCATGGTGACAGTTTTGGGGACCTACGGGTCGCCAAACCGGAACATCGATCGGAAGAGTAGCGGTGCCACAAGTATGGTTTAGTGGAGCGAGTCGACACGTAACTCGCCATACTTATATTTTGATAGTAGGGCGAGTAGACATGTACCTCGTTGTACTTACAAAGTAAAGCAATGCTAGTATTTCATGGGACGAGAAGACTCGTACCTCATCGTACTTACTTTCGAAATGTTGCATGGATAAATGGTCATGGACATCCTGTGCATGGGCATGGTATTCCTCGAACGAGATGTACCGGAGCTACCCAGAAATAAGACCGGGTAGCACGACCGGAATTGTTCGTCCTAAAAGGAATTTGAGAGCGCTCTCCTAACAGGGTATTAACGGCGCTTTCAGGCGGGTTTGCTACCTAGCACTGAAATGATTATTGTGTACCTTAGAAACGACATTGGGAACCTACGGTCAACTCGGACCGAGAGGTGCCACTAATGACCGTCGCTTGCGGACTTCCAGCTGGACTCGCACTCCTGGGCTCGAAGGACACGCAATGTCAAGATATGTCCAAGATGGCGCTCGTGTCGCCAGTGACCTTCATATAGATAAGATGCGGTAGGCTATCGAACATTTCATCTAGGAGGATGAATGTCGCCTTGCGTCGAGCAAGAGTGTGCACATCGGCTATATATTCAAAGTCGCTATTGAGCGAGACGATTCAACGTGTTTCATGCTTTACGGACGCGATTCGAATATAACATGCTTAGCGATCGAGACGACCAAATATGATATGTTTTGTTACCAATGTGATTGAGTATAACATTCTTGTGTGCTTAAGGGATTCAATGTTTACATGCTTACATCTTCAAGGTTTACAATGCGTACATGCTTTACTATTTTCAATGCATGCCTCAATATGAACTAAAATTCATCTAAGTTCTAAATAGAAAGATCACCATATAATATGTATGCTTCACATGATTACTTAGTGTCGGTTTAGGCGAGTGGGTTATCCTGCTCACTAGTACAATATGCGTACTGATCCCCTAACCCCCCAAGTACGAAAGATCACTCGGACGTACCATAGGCGTTGGAAGCTCAGGTTCGGCAACGTGCAGATGCGTGCTTGATATATGAAGACATGATGTATGGAACGATGGAAATCCTTTGTGAGGAAAAGAGATCAATGAGTGTTGTAAGCCAACTTGGCATATTCAATGGGGGCTATTCAAAGCCTTTGTAACCGCTGCAATTAGCAATAAAAGAGCTTCGCTTCGCATACTCTGTGTGTTTCATTATGACTCTATAAAAGCTTCGGCTACAACTCGGTGTTTTCTATGAAAACCATTATATTTTATTTTCTTGCCTTGTACGAGTGCAATCTAGACTCGCACGGTATCACGTCCGGGGGACGATTATCAACTCTACGGAGTCGGAACGTGACAGTAAGACTTATTGTAGTTGAAGCCTTATTAATGTTGCTCAAATTCGAGAGCTATTTGATAGGCATCTTCTACAGTAGTTGTCCTCAAAGGTCCAATTTCACACCTAAATTTGGATCTCAATTCAGATAAAAATCATGAAAGCGTGACTTGAGGATCATCAACTATCTCACATCGCGACATCAATCTGTCGAACCTAGACATATAGTTATATACTGACAAGCTACCCTGACAAAATGTAGTCATATGGTCCATAAATTGGTCTCTATAGAATGATGGGAGGTATTTTTCATGAAGGATCTCTTTCATTCCAATCCATGTGCATAGGGACTTGTCCTAAGCGTTCTTTATCTTTCTCAGTAAAAGACCAATATATCCTAGCAGAACTAGTAAGTTTCATTTTGGCAAATCATATGCGTCTCTCATCACACATGTCATGCCATTCAAAATAATCGTTCATGTTAGACAACCAATAATTAAAGGCGTTAGGGTAATGACGACAGTCAAAGGATGGGATTTACCTTGACTTTCTTAGTGATGTCGTCACCTCAAAATCTATAGGTTTGGCCTCTTGGACGATATTCCTCATCAAAATTGTCGCGGGTATCGCGGGGAACCCTAGCTCTATGATCCTCGTGCCCATGTGGATGTAGGATTAGCGGCCTATGCATCTCGTCGGGCTGTATGACATTCTAGGTCACTTCATGTTATACTATAGGTGCATTTGGTCCAATGAATATCCGAATGAGATGGATCTTGTATGACTATTTGGCGAAATTGTTCAAGGACATATATCGCTTTTATTTGGTTGATCCTAGCATTCAAAGCTTCTATCCAAACATCAAGTGCATTAAATCTAAGAATTAATTCAACTATTATTTTCTTTCTATAGTCATTTATCGATTGTGTTATAGCCCTATTAGAGTTTGTTATAAATGAAGATAATTTTATTAAATAAATCAAGATATATGTTTGAATCTAAAATTCTTCCGTAAATCCATAAACAAACCTAAACCCAAAATCTGATACCAAATCTTACACAGAACATGAACTTAAGTTCAATAAATCTATTTTTACAATTATGATTTATCAGAGATTTAACTAGTGAGCAAATTCTTTGTATTGATTAAACATAAAAATGGTGAAAGAAAACCTAGTTGTCATTATTGATTTTTGAAATTAACTTGTGACTAACTCAAAAGAGCACAATTTAGCTGCAAGCCTTCCAGAAAGTCGCAAACTTCGACTACAAGGGAGAGTTATTCAACACGTGCTTGAACTCCTCAGGATTTGGTACACAGCTCCTTATCGAGGAGGAAGGTCGCACACGTGCACACGAGAATGTCACATATATTTGATCAAAATTTGGAAAATTCGATGTTAGTTCAACGTCTTCGTCAATTGCTTGGCTTCCATCATCAATTAAATAAGATTGCTCGAACGGTCCTCCAAGCAAAACAACGTCAGTGAAGACGTCGGCAAAATTTTAGTAGAATAGAAAATTAAAAAACTCACTCAATTCATTTGTTTGACACTCGGGTTTAATAATGAATTCTATTCTATTCGTCTAATATTTTATTTACAATTCTTTTACTCTTTTTACAGCCGTACAATTCAACTATAAAATAATACAAAATAATTCAAAAATAAATAATTTCTCATCCAAGCTGGTTGATTTTATTCTATTCATCATATATTTCCATCTACGCCACTAAATGCCGTCTTCTGTATCCAAAGACAGACAGAGACAGACAGCAACGGCAATAGCCCCCACGCGAACATGTTCACAAAGGCAATATTTCTCGGTGCAAACAAAATTTTACATCTTCAAATAAAAAACAAATTGCTATATTTTCATACACAAATTCACAACAACGTCTAAACAAGCACAACCACAGCCCATCTCCTACGTTTCTCACTGCAACAAAGATAAAATGGACCTCTAGTTGTGATTACCAGATAGAAAATACAAGACAACCAACGGCATAATACAGAACACCACCCTTCCGGATGACGGTATTTATTACAAACCAATATATATAACTTCAAACACCAGCAACACTTGAAACCCCCAGCGCCACACCTCAATGCTTATTTGTTCCAGAGTTGGCTATGTACAAAGTGTACTTCTGTTGTCCGGTCGATCTGCAGATCATGCAGAATGAAGTCAGAAAAAAAATGGATGCTATTTAAACTGGTCACATAATAATCTTAAAGAGTAATATACATCAATTGGAACCAAGAAAAACTTTGTAATAGCCAAATTGTCATTATAAGTTATAACATAAGGACAAGCCAAGAGCAGACTATTTGTTAGCAGTGTAGCCTAGGTTCAACTCAACCTAAGAACAAGCCTGATTAAAACCTCATTGAGCTTGTTGTGTGAAAGGTTGATTAACCACAGTAGGCTGGTTGCCGCAGAATGGTTTAATGGCTTTGATGAGCCCACTAAGTCGTTTAGTGAGGCTTGATAGTAGTCTATGAACCACTTCTTTCCAAATAGTACATGGAAAAAGAAAGTAGATCTTTCTTAGTTGAGGTAAGTCAATTGTGATTTTAGAATCACACAGGATTATTCCTTTCTTATCCCCTTCTCCCTTTTGACACGGGGATGACCCAAGGGAAAAAGTGATTAATATGAAAATTAAGAATTTAGGAATTTGAGAAAAATTGGACACGAATGCTTTTAAAGATATGTGAACAATTAATTAGTATAAAATTTATCACAAATAATTTTAATAAAATACAAAAACAATAATTATGAATACACGATTTTGGAATAGTGCATAGTTGACGTCGGATCTCGATGTTGGACTTTTTTACTTGAACCCAATTCGCGACGACGTCGGAGGCGGAGAAGAAGTCAAGACAAGAGAGATCCACTTTAGAATTTTTGTTTCGCATCATACAGCTTCCAAAATAAATTTCTCATTCTTCAATTCTTCAACAAATAACTTTATTTATAGATTACAAAGCAATAAAAAATCCTCTAAATACTTATGTATTAGATAAATCAAATTCCTAACCAACTCAAAGAGAAACAAATTTCCTGAAAAATCCAAAAAGAAAACCTAAAATCCAAAAATGTTCTCCATCATTCTTCCGGCTTCGAAAAAATTCACCTCCTTGTAGATCATCTAAATGTGAAATCCGAAAATTATGTTCATAGTAATGTCCTCCAAATCGGCCATGGCGGAGGTCTCTCCTTCGGTAATCTAGTCAACACAAAGACTTCTGGAAAGACGAGAAAACTCTATATTGGTAGTAGAGGTTGTGGAGATGGAAAAAACAAATTGCTTACTAGGCACAAATAATATCAAGCACCTCTATAAATGGTGGTTATCTCAGTGCGTCCAAAGAAGAAAAATATTCGTCCCTACAATCAAATATTATTTCATGCAAACTATTGCAATTATTTGTAACAAACATATAATACAAATTGTTAGTAGACTTGATTATTGGAAAAAAGTTTAAAATATTTACAAGACCTAATAGGTTCTTTAAATTCATTGGATTCATCAAATGACCTATTTAATTCTCCTAAGGTTGATATATAAAGGTCAAAATTTATTAACGTTGTAAATCTAGACCTAGACTTGGATCTATCTGGTGACTCATCTATGACCGGCTTAGTAGGTTCTACTACTGGATTTTCTAAGAATATATGATTACCGTTAGCAATAGCTTAAGCCTTAGTATAGTTGAGAAATTCATCGAACAAGATTTTCATGTCGGCATGCATATCTATGTTCAAGCTATCTATCTTGTCTTATGTAGTACTTTGTTACGAGAACAACAACCCATGAGAATTTATGAGAAATTTTAAAGTACTTTGTTACGAGAAATTTTATATAGACATTTTTTATGGGTCTTACCTACGTATAAATTTTTTTTCTAAACTATGATTTGGCTCTGATACCAATTTGATGCGGAACAACCCATGAGAATTTATGATTAGTATAAAATTAGAAATTTAAGAAAAATTGGGCGTGAAAGCTTTAAAATATCTATGAACAATTAACTACTATCAATCTATTACAAAGATTATAATAGAAATGCAAAACATAACAATCGACTTGTAATCAATGAAAATACCCGATTTTGGAAACGTGTAGGTTACTTGGATCTCGATGATGAGGCTTTTGTACTCAAGATCCAATTCGCGTCGACGTCGAAGGCGAGAAGAAGACGAGAGATCCACTTTACGGTTTTAACTTTGCATCATACAAACTCAAAACTTAGATTTCTCATTCTTCAATTCTTCAGTGAATAACTTCTAAACTTACATATTATTTATAGACTAAAAAAATTGAAAAAAAAGAGAAAAGAAATCACTAAATACTTGTTCATAAGATCATTCAAATACCGATAAAATTCTTCTTATTTAGATTACTCCTAACAAACAAAGTGAACTTGTTCTCCATCACCTTTTATTCCTCATCCGTGTTCATTGTTTCTCTCTCTCTCCATGACATTAGTAGATAAAGTTGATCTCTTGCGTCCTGAATTGCTTCTTGGTACAAGATGCCCGGCCCCTCAAGCAGCTACTTGCATTTTAAATTAACTCAAGGTGGATGGTGAAATGGTTGTTAAAGAGTCTTACGGGACTAAGCTATGATTCATTAGGCCTTGAAGCAATGTTCCACTCCCCTTACTCTGATTGTCCTTATATCTCTTGCCAAATAAAGAGAGCATGAGGTATTTGCTTATTTGTCTTACCATTTGGAAGATATGAGCTTGTAAAGTACCGGTGTTGCATGTGCACTGCATGAGCTCGAAGCAAACTCGAGTGGTGGGAGCTTGGTTATATCTAATATACAAACTTAAGTATCGATAACTCTCTTGAACCATAAGTTAGGAATGGGCATGGAACTTGTCGATAGACATTGCTTGAGGAGAAATAATGTTTTGTGGGTGTGTTAGGGGACCTTGTAGCAAACTCTAGCAAAAAAGAGATTGGAGCTAACCTAGGATGCACGAACACTCCAAAATTTTGGGCCATGTCGTATCGGATGCGTATCTTAGACACAAATATATGTGTAGTGGTGGTGGGGTGTGTGTGGGGGGGGTGGGGGGGGGTGTAACGACCCGCTCTGCTCAACTAGAAGAGCCGATTCAAACTACGCAAGTGCGACGACCTGTCCCGCCTAGCACGACGAGATGACTCGCTTGATGCAAAGGCATTTAAACTTGGTTCTTCAGAAGAGGTTCAGACTTAGAACTTTCAAGGTGCGCTCGGAGTCTCGCTCGGCCGATGCGATTCATCGCTAAGGTGGATGACTCCGATGAACCTGTCTTTACTTAGCCTACACAGTTAAAAATACGGATTGTACATGCTAGATCGCTAGGCAATAACCCTTACATTCTAATAAAAGAATTCAATGCACCTAGCTAAGGGAATAATCCCATCTTATTTTACTTGGCATAGAACATGGAAATGAAACTTGATATTATAGTTCGACCCGCGCACTGCCACCTTAGTTTTATGCAAGTAAATTCGTTATGTTTCGAATAAGTCAATGTTGCACGATCAAGTATAGTACTTTACCTTCTTGTTTGCAATGCTTGTCACGATCTGATAACACGATACATGTCTTGATTCATCTAGTTTGGCCGAAAGACTATCAAATAGTCGTTTCGTGCAAGTCTAAACATGAAAGTATTCGGAACGGTTAGGTCGCCAAGGCAGTGTCCGAACTAGGGGACTGCAGCATGACAAGTTAAGCAAGAGTTATGACTAGACATCTCATGGAGTAATACTCGTTCAGGATATGATCAGGCAGTTCTGGACACCAATTCGTTTGTGAACATGGACAAGATTTGAGCAAGTTTGTGATAAGAGAATCTGAAAGACTTGAGGATACGTGTGATCACGGGCAACTTGTGCACAAGGATTTTCGGGTTCCTGTGGCAGTCGCCGGGGTTGATCCGATCCGGACGGAACAGTAGGATAGTCGTTTGAATTGGGCGGAATGCGTGCAGATGGCTCCATGGTACCAACGTTGCACCCATTCGTCCAGAGACTATAACTCGTCCTTTATGGCTATGCAAGTGATCTTTCATATATATTAAGTTGGTTCAATTGCGGCAATCCGCGTGCAAGTCATTGCATTGAAACATGTAATCTGAGTATCTAAGTATAACACATCTAAACAATTTGAGTATAACACATCTGAGTAATCTGAGTATATCATTCACATGAGGCAGAAACACGCTCGTGACACTTGTGTTTTCTTATGCGATTCTTTGATTTTATTATATATATTTGTGCTTGGTTAACTTGTTTTATCGTGGGCAGGGAAGAACGAATGGTAAGTTGGTAAGTCTCGTCGTATTACTCCTATCTTATGCGACATTATATTTCTACAACACGAGTTAGGCTTTATAACGCATGTCATGAAACTGATTCTAAGGCAAGATTAGAAAGACAACATAATAGATGGTGCACATAACTAAATGAACGTGTTTGGTTTTGTTGAGTGGACGAGAAGCCTCCCCACAAGTGTATTCAATGTACTGATAACCCACCAGATTGCTTGCAGGGTGCAGAAGAACCTCATTCGGTGTAGAGATTCCTCTCGTGCGTGCTAAGGCGTAGAACTAACTCTGGAGCCTTGGAGCGTTGCAGCAGGAGCTGAAGCACATATACATGACGTAATGTATTGGAACATCGACTATGTATCATCCCTAAAGTATAAGCCGCTTGGCATATTTATTGTTTCGAGAGAGCTTAAGCGAATTGAAATCTCATCCTAACGCCGCTTGAAATAATTCTTCATCATCAATAAAGAGCTTTTTTACTTTTGAAAATGAACGTTTGGTTTTGTTGAGTGGGAGAGAAGTCTCTCCACAAGTGCAGTTAATGTACTGATAACCCACCAGATTGCTTGCAGGGTGCAGGAGAACCTCGTTCGGTACGGGGTTTTCCCTCGTGCGCGCTAAGGCGTGGAGCTAACCTGGAGCCTTTGAGCAATACGGCAGGAGCTGAAGCACATATACATGACGTAATGGAACATCGCCTATGTATCATCCCCAAAGTTGTAAGCCGCTTGACACATTTTATTGTTTCGAGAGAGAGCTTGATCGAATTATAATCTCGGCCTAGCGCCGCTTGTAATAATTCTTCATCATCAATAAAGAGCTTGTTTTACTTCATACTCGCGTTTATTCTTATTCCGCTGCTTCGGGACAATCTATGCGACTCTGTGGCTTAGTTTTAATCGGCCATTTCAGGTGCTTGCCTTGCACGGACGCAACTTAGACTCGCATGACATCACCCAAGCGAGGACGTTCGGCCCTGCAGGACCAGGACGTCACATTTTGGTATTAGAGCACGACTTTACGTCCTTGGTCTCGTATCGATTCTCTCAGCTTTGAACTTCGTTCGTTGCAGCATCTCTCTCGATGTTTCCGTAGGATGTTCCATACAATGAGTCTAAATATTTTGAAAATTCACGCAGATGGTTAGTTGAACGAGATAGGTATGCGAACGCCTTTGTGCTAAGCTGTGTCGGACCTTATGTGAGTAAACTCGTGCTAGAGTTAGCAAGTTACGTGCGAACCAGAATACATCTACGCTAATGCTAGCAGGCAAGTGTGCGAGATTAGAATATTGTTCGAACGGGATAGCTATGCACACAGTATTTTGGCTAAGTTGTGCCGAGTATTGCACACCTAGACCCTTTAGTGCAAGTTTACGAGCGAGATTGGAGTATCGTTCGGACGAGGATGAGTCGGACTTAGAATGTAAATCAATAGAGACGTCATCAGATTATCGCTAAGGCGAATATATAAGATCGTGCTCGGATTTTGAGGAATGATTCGAACGATTACTCGTGTCGATAAGCTATAAATCAAATATATGGAATGTATGGATGACTATCGATGGAGGTATATACGAGACTTAGATTATCGAGGCGACGCAAAGGGATCGTGCATGAGTTTTGAGGAACGAATTGGTTGGATATGTGAGTGAGCGATGCGAACGCGACTGCGGACTTATTTGGATGACTTGATCCCTGAGTGGTGTATGCGATAGCCTTGGGGACGAACAAACGAGTTGAGGGTAGAGTGAGTTTTGAGGATTTGCCGAGTATCTCGAACCCTGAGTGGTGTATGGATCGTCTTGGAAATGTTCGAGCGAATCGAGAATTTTGGGGTAGCAATGAGTCTATCAGCAAGCGATGTGATTGTGCAAAGCCTTAGTATAAGTGATGCCTAGCTAGTAGTGAATTCAAAGGTCTCGTGCGAGATTTGGTTTGAATGATGGAGAATGTGTCGAGCAAGCGGTAAGGATTATATCGGATAGGGATTCAGAGTAATAGAATTAATATCTTGGTCGAGGAAACTTAGCGGATCGTACGTGCGATTTCGGATTTAATCAATGGAAATAAGGTTTGTGTCGAGATTGGAGACTCGAGGATGCGATCGGAGTTAGCGCGATGGAAGATAGCGCGCATGAAAATTTTGGATTGAGAAGAGTATCGCTCGATAGAATTTAGCTTGCGTATAGATATTGTGGTTTCGAATTTGAATGAGTTGATATAGTTGGAAGATAAGCACAGACGGATACAAGTTAAGGAATTGTGTGGTTCGGTGATTTGAGTTATGTGATAAGGGATTTGAACTTCTTGGACGAGCGATCTTGAATCTAGTTCGGAAGATAGTATTCGGCTGAAATGCAAACGAGTTACGCAAAGCGATGGTTATGCGAAATACTTGAGGACATTGAAACGCGTCGAGGATAAACAGACTTTGGCTCAAGGATTTTCTAGTTGGATGAATGATAGGTAGATTATCGAATTAAAGCTTTGAACTTAGCTGTTTTGAGGAATGCTAGATGCGAACTACGGATTGATCGAACGATAATATTGAAGTTCCGACGATTTGGCTAGGCGAATGTTGATGTCGGCATGAACGGTTATTAGAGGAACACGACTTAAGGAAATGACGAAATGCTTGAGGATGGATCTTGGATCGATGCAACGGGATTGATTTTTAGGAAGAGATTTGATATAAACTGCAACTTGGATGACATAAATGCGTAACAATGAATGACTTGGTGATTTTCGAGGATTGTTCTAGTATATGGTTTGACAATGAATCAAATTAGAGAATACAAGTGAATTAATGGTGCGTGTCGAGGATAAGTTAGTCTGAAATTTGATGCAAATAGTGCTTGATGGTTTTGTGAACGAATACGTGAATTGTGATGGACAACTTATAGTTTATGATTTAGATCGAAGATTTAGAAATTAAATCGTGACTTGGTGGTCTAAACTTAAAAAATAATGGATAAGTGGATTCTATCGAACATATTTGAGGAGATAGACTATGCGAATCGCTAGGTTTGACGTACGACATTAATATATTGAGGATTTGACTGAACGGACTTATCGTAGGACGGCTTTGCTGAAACGAACTCGGACCCTTTGAACTGAATGTTGTGAATACGAGTAGGATGATCTATGCTTGATGTTTAGAAATCTGAGTGAAACGAGCTTGGATAGAATATCCCGTACGAACGGACTATGGTTTGACCTTAGGAATTGGGGCAAGCATCGTGCAACGAATTTGCACGATGAGAATTGTAAACTCGAACGGTATCTATGACCTTGTGAGCGGACCTAGTAGTTAGGCAGACGACCCTATGTTATAAGATGAACCGGTGTGACCGACTTTAGAGTATCGCTCGGGTAGACGATAGAACTAAGGCAGCAAAACTTGTAGTTAGGACTTGGATGTTAGTTGTTAGAGGATTCGTAGGATGTAATACTTATGAATCGGAATTGGTGATGCAAGTAAAGTTGGGAGAACGAATTGAATCGTTGCTTGAAAGACGTACTTGATGGTAGTGCAATGCTTGGTTTTGAGTTGGATTTGAATTAAAGTGGATTTTGGTCGACTCCGCTTGAGGTATCGTTGTGATTTCATAAGACGAGAACACTTGAGAAATGAATCGTGTCATCTCGAGGATTAAGATAGATGATATAATGAAACGAACTAGAGTTCGATTTAGTCGAGTTAGTGAAACGATCGGAGTTCAAAGTAAGATTTTTCACGAATAGCTTGTCCGACTTTGCTATTGCTAAGCTTGGTTGAAATGCATGTATTTCGGGAACGCCTTAAATATGTGCACGATCTAGACTCAGCGATATGCTGAACTCGAATGCAGCTGCAAGTGAACATGTTTAGATGTGCATGGATGAGTATAATGACTTGGATAAGTTAGCCTCAGCCTAAGATTTTCGTGTATAGTTCTACGATAAGACGCAATGGAAACCGAGTCAGAGAATGTGACGATCGAGTGTATATAGTCAGCTCGAATTGAGTGATAGAGTCATTCAATGAAACGGACTAAGCACGCGTGCGATGCGGAATGAGAAAAATAAATAAGTTGTGTTCGAACGGGTCTAGTGATACGAAGAAAGATACTTGGGTTAGATTCAATAGTAGTGCGGCTCTGCGCTAGGCGCAGTAGAGATTGAGTCAAAGAATGCAACGATCAAGTTCAGTAGAGTTCGGTAGCACCGAATGAGAGTCGTTTAATGGAATTGACTATAGCATACATACGATATGAATTAAGGAATGGTAGGATGAGTTTCGCTCAGTAAGTCTCGTGGACGAGACTTGTTCTGAGTGGTGTATTATGTAACGACCCGCTTCGCTCAACTCAAAGAACCAATTCAAACGGCACAAGTGCGACGACATGTCCCGCCTAGTACGGCGAGATGACTCGCTTGATACAAAGGCATTTAGACTTGGCCCTTCAGAAGAAGTTCAGACTACTTTTCAAGGCGCGCTCGGAGTCTCGCTCGGCCGATGCGATTCATTGCTAAGATGGGTGACTCCGATGAACAGTGTCTTTGTTTAACCTACACAGCTAAAAATACGGACTATACATGCTAGATCGCTAGGCGATAACCCTTGCATGTTAATAAAAGAATTCAACGCACCTAGTTAAGGGAATAATCCCAACTTATGTTACTTGGCATAGAACATGGAAATGAAACTTGATATTATAGTTTGACCCTAGCACTGCCACCTTAGTTTTATGCAAGTAGAATTCATTATGTTTCGAATAAGTCAATATTGCACGATCAAGTATAGTACTTTACCTTCTTATTTGCAATGCTTGTCACATAGTTTCTTGCCACGATCTAATAACACGATTCAAGTCTTTATTCATCTAGTTTGGCCGGAAGACTATCAAATCGTCGTTCCGTGCAAGTCTGAACATGAAAATATTCGGGACCGTTACGTCGCCAAGGCAGTGCCCGAACTAGGAGACTGCAACATGAGAAGCAAGAGTTATGATCAAACAGCTCAGGGAGCAATACTCGTTCAGGATATGATCAAGCAGCTCTGGGAGCCAATTCGTTTGTGAACATGGACAAGATTTGAGCAAGTTTGTGATCAGAGAACCTGGAAGACTTGAGAATACGCTTGGTCACGGACAACTTGTGCACAAGGATTTTCGGTTTCCTGCGGACGATCGTCGGGGCACCGGGGCTGATCCGATTAGGACGGAACAGTAGGATAGTCATTTGAATCCGGCGGGATGCGTACAGACGGCTGCATGGTACCAACGTTGCACCCATTCGTCCAGAGACTATAACTCGTCATTTATGGCTATGCCAGTGACTTTTATATAGATTAAGTTGGCTCGATTGCAGCAATCCGCGTGCGTGTCATTGCATTGAAACATGTAATCTAAGTATCTAAGTATAACACATCTAAGTAATCTGAGTATATCATTCACCTGAGACAGATATACGCTTGTGACACTTGTGTTTTCTTATGCGATTCTTTGATTTCATTATATATATTTGTGCTTGGTTAACTATCTTTATCGTGGGGAAGGAAGGACGAATAGTAAGTTGGTAAGTCGTGTCGTATTACTCCTATCTTATGCGACACTATATTTCTGCAACACGAGTTAGGCTTTATAACGCATGCCATGAAACTGATCCTAAGACAAGATTAGAAAGACAACATAACAGATTGTGCACATAACTAAATGAACGTGTTTGGTTTTGTTGAGTGGACGAGAAGTCTCCCCATAAGTGCATTCAATGTATTGATAACCCACCAGATTGCTTGCAGGGTACGGGAGAACCTCGTTCGGTGCAGAGTTTTTCCTCGTGTGCACTAAGGGGTGGAGCTAACTCTAGAGCCTTGGAGCGTTGCGGTAAGAGCTGAAGCACATATACATGATGTAATGTATTGGAACATCGTCTATGTATCATCCCAAAAGTTGTAAGCCACTTGGCACATTTTATTGTTTCGAGAGAGCTTGAGCGATTTGTAATCTCAGCCTAGTGTCGCTTGTAATAATTCTTCATCATTAATAAATAGCTTATTTTACTTCATACTTGCGTTTATTCTTATTCCGCTGCTTCGGGACAATTTGTGCACTGTGGCTTAGTTTTAATCAGCCGTTTCAGGTGCTTGCCTTGCACAGACGCAACTTAGGCTCGCGTGGCATCACGCCCAAGCGAGAACGTTCGGCCCTGCGGGACCGGGGCGTGACAGGGGATTCCTTCCCTTATACGAATATAAATTGGCGCACGCACGCACATACTGCATTGGGCCAATATAACATTTTTGTGAAAACCCTTTTCTTTGTAGTTGTTAGTCTCGAGATTTAATCAAAGATGGCAGAACAGAGGTCAGGAACAGAGGTTAACGCAAACTTTACAGTCTACCCTATGTTAGATCTTGAAGTTGTAGTCGATATCAGAGATTTACGCAAATAATTTTGCTCTCTGAGTACCTTGATTGCAATGGATATATATATATATATATATATATATATATATACACACACACACGGATTACAACTCCACCTGGATCACAAAACTCAAGAACCAAAACACGTTCTTCCTTGCAAACGTAGTTGCAATTGGGAAAGAACGTTTACAACTAGAAGAAGAGAGAAGAAGAAGATAAGAATAAAAACTATTCTTGCTGGGATGGTGAGGACCATCGTTGCTCAAAGCAAGATTCGCTCTTTATCGACGATATGCTCCCAGAAGCCAGTAAGTTCACAAGAGAATTTTTAGAACACTCGTAGTCACCTCTGTGTGTTACTCGAACGGACTCCATGTACTTCTCTTATTTTATTTTTTAATGTCTCCAAAAGGAGGCATGAGGACTCTATTTATAGATAAGGGTGAAAACCCATCTCCACTCCTAGCCGATGTAGGACTAAAATACCAACTTCCAAATTAAAGATTGATATTCCAAATCCAGCAATCAACGTAGTCACGTGCAATCTACGCAGTCCGCGCATGCGCACAACAACAGCGCAATAGCACATGCACAAAGACTCGCAGACACGCAGCTGCGCATAGCCGCATATGCCACGTATGCACATAACGCATAATCGTGCATACGCACCACACATGCAACCCGTACAGCAACCGCGCATAGCCCGCGCATGCACTCGCTCATGCACCCATGTTAGCAACCGCGCATGCAACTCGCGCATAAAACGAGCGCACGAGAGCAACATATGCGCACAAGCGTCATGCGACGATGCTGACGTGCTAAGTGCAAAGTGCGCCATCAAAGCACCATTTTGCGCTCTTCAGCCCGAGTCGCTTTGGGGCTTTAGCTCCTAAGGGAATTTTTTCAAGAGAGTGACAAAAAACATAAATATTTTCTTGAAAGATTTAACCTTAATCCTCCTAGAAAAATACCCTTACATGGCACCCACATGTGCCCCACCACAACCCATGTGCGTACCTCAATAAAAAACAAAGCCCTATATTGAGATACTCACTTGGAGTTGTAGCCAATGTGGGACTATCTTTGCTAGTCATAAGGATAAAACTCCAACAATCCCCCACATATCTCAAAATATATGAGCTGAGCGTTCCTCACAGTGAATGCCCATAATGCATTAGGATGGATGTCGCTGACGTCTTGAATCTTATCGCATGGGTTAAACAACAATATGATACAAGAATAGACTAAGCCTTGAGTTATGTACCATAGCTACTATTATTTCCATTCACACAATGATATCAATTGTGCCTTCTGGTTGCACATTAAAGGCCATGTGCTGACCTGGTTTAGGTGTATGTACTTTGGACGTATACAATTTTTTCTCAAGAGACGGCTTACATCTCTTTTTATACACTCTAGGTGAGTTCTTTTAAAGAGTCCTAGCATGAAGTCTTGCGCTTCCTTGGGGTGCTACGCTGCTATGACATGGCATAAAGTCGAGGCTTTACATCTTTTACCTCATCGTGGTGTCATACCACTGTAGCATTTACCTCATCGTGGTGTCATACCACTGTAGCATGAGGACACCAGCCTCTTTGTTGTGCCGTACTACCCAGCATAAAGCATTGTGCTTCCTTGCGGTGCTACACCGCTGACATGACTCGCAAAGCCGAGACTTTACATCTTTTACCTCTTTGTAGTGTCACATCACTGTAGCATGAGGTCACCGACCTCTTTGTAGTGCTGACTACCACTCTTCATTCTACAACATTAGGCTACATGCCTATATGTGGTGCTATGCCGCTGTGACATGGCCCGAAGCCGAGACTTTACCCTTTCGAGGTACCTCATTTGGCATCACCACAATGTAGCATGAAGTACTACACTTCTTTGTAGTGTTGTTCTACACGTGCTTCCTGTAGAACACGCCGAACATTCAAAATGTCCGAGAACTCATTAAGGTGTAGAAGCCATCCTCCAACATGACTTGTTCTAGACAAAGGACAATTAGTATATCACAGTGGTTATGGGATCGTATCCCCTCAATGTCTCAAAGAAATATCCATTGTACCTGATATTTTTCAGGTCAATGGTCCTCCCTTGAACCAAAAGCTAGATGCCTAGTAGGTTTCTCTTTGAACTAATAGCATAAAACTTTATGGTAGGATTACAGAGACATAATACCAGAGGTCCTTCAAGCCCATTTGTCTTATTGTATCCTCAACCAGCTGGCTCTTGAGGCCTTTTGTGAATGGATTCGCCATATTCTCCTGGCTCTGAACATCAACCATTGTAATGATTCTACGCTTACTGCGCTCATTCAGTGCCCTGTGTAGTAGCCGCACGGTCCTCTTCTTATCATTGAAGAGATTATTTGATGTCACTGCTGCAGCTGCCTGGTTGTCGCAATATACCGATATCACCGAGATCTGTGGACTAACCACAGGAAGATCATTCATGAGCTCCCGAAGCCAGTCTGTATCATCCGCTGCAGCTGATAGTTCATGAAACTCAGACTCTATAGATGAGTGAGAAGTAAGAGCTGCTTCTTCGACTTTCACGATATAGCAGCACCACCCATGGATCTGCTTCTTTGACTTACACGATATAGCAGTTTCACCCATTGAGAAGACACATCTTCTTGTGGATCTTTTCGCTCTTTTCTTGTGAGTACCAACTGACATCAGTGAAGCCTTCCCCACTACTGCCAGGAACCCACTGCAGTACAGAGCAACCCCACGGCAAAAGCTATGTCAGATCTGGTGGCACTTGATGCTTACATCAAGCTTCTGATGACACTAGAGTACTTCAGCTGTCTGACGCTTTCTCCTGGATTTGACTTCAGCTTCTGGTCACACATGTAAGGAGTATCGATCCCTGGAGGATCCTGATATCCATAGTATGTGAGCATCTTTCGATACATGAATGCATACTTCGAGAAGTCGTTGATGGAAGTAGTGAAAACTCCATCCCGGTCTTTGTGGAGAATAGCTAGAAGTTACAGATATCTGAGTGTTTTGACTCTAGAAGATCTGTACTTCAGTTCAATCGTCTAAACAGCTTCCTGACAGTCTTCGTCTATGCACAGACTTCACATTCCTCTACCTCCTTACCCCCACATTTGGAGATAAGATCTAGACTAGACATTTTTAATGCTATTACATGGCCCATGTCTTAGTCTACTATACCACAACTCAATAAAGAAATTACATTTATCAATATCAGAAGGAGTTTTAAGTACAAGTTTGAACATCCCTTCGATGCTGAAAGTCTTTTCGAAGTATTTTCCCTATCATGAGATCGCCATTTGTCCAACATCGATCTCCATCCTCAAGCTTGCATGGGACTATAGAATTCCTGAGATCAGGTCCTTGAAAATCATGGTACGTGCTACATGCACTCAGTGTCAGTCCGGAGCCACTATCCCGGTCCCCAAATCTTCAGCTTGAGGCTTGTTCGCCATTGAGACCTTCTTTAAAGATAGGCTTGTCCTTGGTGAACAACTCTTTCTTAGAGAACACATGGCCAGATGCACCAGTGTCCACCCACCAGTCAGCAACCACGCTAGATGACTTAACCTGTGCAACCATAACAACCAAAGTTAAGTAATCAAAGCATCCAAGTTAAGCTATACCTTGCTATTTTGCTTTGGAATTGGATCGACAATCCTCCTTCAAATGGTCCTTCATGCCATAGTTATAACAAACCTCGTCAAGCTTGGCTTAAATAAAGATGACTTCATAATGGGCTATTACACTCCTGGAGAACCTATGCGCGCTATATAGTCGAACCCATGCGCATAGTTGGAGCAGAACCTATGCGCATAATCCGAAACGCATACGCACAATCTGAACAAAACTTATGCGCATAAACTGAACAAATCCTATGCACATAATTTGAGCAGATCCTATGCGCATAATCCGAAAAGAATGCATGCGCCTAATCTGAACATAACCCTTGTGCACAATTAGTTGCGTATATCCTGCCGAGTAGAAACTATGTGCATATACTAGTGTGCCGCTTTGCGCGCAAAGGTTAGCCACACAATGAGTCATTCGCACAAATGACATGATCTTCTCATCTGTCTTGAGATGCTTCTTGAGAGACTCCTCATCCTCTATAAGTTGTAATCTCCATGCACTATCGACGCTTCTGCCATATTATGTGCATCATCCATTTTGGATAGGTTGGCCCAATACTCATCCCACATTTGACAAAGAGTTTCTTCCTCATCTAAATATTGAAGTGCTGCCAGCCAATCTTCTCAAGTTTGCTAAAATTTGCACCGAGAAGGATTGTACGGTAGTTCTTCATCTTACTCGGATCTTGTTTTGAGATTGTTAGTCCCGAGGCTTAATTAAAATGGTAGAACAGAGGCCAGAAACAGAGGTTCACACAAACATTACAGTCTACCCTCTGTTAGATCCTGGAGTTGTAGTCGAGATCAGAGATTCACACAAATAAGTTTGCTCTCTGAGTACCTCGATTCCAACGGATATATATATATATATATATATATATATATATATATATATAGTAGCCGATTACAACTCCACCTGGATCACAGAACTCAAGAACCAAAACACATTCTTCCTTGCAAACGTAGTTACAATTGGGACAGAACGTTTACAACTAGAAGAAGATAGAATAAAAATTATTCTTGCTGGGGTGGTGAGGACCACCATTGCTCAAAGTAAGATTCACCCTCTATAGACGATCTATTCCCAGGAGCCAACAAGTTCACAAGAGAACTTATGGAACGCTCGTAGTCACCTCTGTGTGTGACTCGAACGGACTCCCTGGACTCCTCTTATTTCATTTTTTGGTCTCTCCAAAAAGAGGCCTGAGGACTATTTATAGAGAAGCCATCTCCACTCCTAGCCGATGTGGGACTAAAATACCAACTCACAAAATAAGGATTGATATTCCAAATCCCGCAATCAACGAAGTCACGTGCAATCGACGCAGTCCGTGCATGCACGCAACAGCAGCGCAGCAGCACATGCGCGCAAACTCGCAGCCACGCAGCTGCGCATAGCCACATATGCCGCTCATGCACGTGTATGCACATAATAGTGCATAACCGTGCATATCGTGCATACGCGTATACGCAGCAACCACGCATGCAACCTGCGCAGTAACCGAGTAGCAACCGAGCATGCCCTCGCTCATGCACCCAAGCTAGCAACCGCGGATGCAACTCGCGCATAAAACTAGCGCATGAGCGCCATCCGACGATGCTGACCGTGCTAAGTGCAAAGTACACCATTAAAGCGTCACTTTGCGCCCTTGAGCCCGAGTCTAGCTCCTAAGAAAAATTTTCCAAGAGACTGACCATAAATGCTTTCTTGAAAGATTTAACCTTAATCCTCCTAAAAAACTACCCTCACATGGCACCCACATGTGCCCACCACAACCCATGTGCATACCTCAATAAAAAGCAAAGCCTTATATTGAGATACTCACTTGGAGTTATAGCCAATGTGATACTATCTTTGCTAGTCCTAAGGATAAAACTCCAACAGTTCTAATATCCTCTTGGGCCTATATGAAAAAGACAGGGTCGGTCGTAAGTTCAATTTGACTCTGATACCAGAGCTTGGACATGTCACGTCGGCATAGCTCACCAGCCTAAGCCCAGCTCCAGATTGGCCGGCCTTATTCAGGCCTCAAACGGGAATAGGCTGGTATCCAGTCCTTGCTAAGTCATGGAAGGTTCTATAAAGGTCTAATATGATGGTATCATTATAGGAGTATATGTGCTTGCTTCTGTGAGTTCAACACTAAAGCCCATGCTTAGTCTAGTGCAAGCCAAATAATAACAATAAAAGAGGAACTGAACAGTTTTCAACAATCTACTGTTGAAACGTTAGAGGTTAGCATTGCCGAAAATAATCAAAACTGGGCATGGCATGCTGTTGATTTAGGCATATATTAAATATTCCAGTAGATTTATAGGTCTTTTTTGAACAATATATTGAATAAGGTGTGAATTTACCTCGAAAGAAGGTTACATCAACAGTCTTTTCAATTAGCTTTCTGATCAGTCACTCACAAAATCATCATAACTGAAGCCTTCAGATATTGTGTCGAGTCTCCTGTCATCTCCTACAGAAAGCAAGAAAAGACATTAGCACTCGTGATCACGAAATGAAAACTAAGAAAGATGACTTTGAACTTTTACAATCACCTCCAGGAGAGTCTGAAAAGTTATTTACTTCGGGTGCAAGAAATGGAGACCTACCATAATTCTCTAAAATATCTAGAAACAAAGGAAGAAAGAGAGTTATTTACATAACCTTTAACAGAGAAGAAGAGGGAGTATAAACAAGTTAGTGTCTTTTATGTGGAGCCCCGACAAACCTGCACTTTGAGTGAAGTCATTTGTTAAATCTGAAAAGCTTAAGTTTCGAGGTATCTGACTTAAAAATCCAAATGATGATGAATCAATGTCCAGGAGAGGTTCATTCAATTGTTGTCCAGTCATTTCACGGCTGCTAAAAGATGCTCCAGGTGCATCTCCAATTGGTAGACGAGTTTCCACGTAACTGCCATCATTACAGAATGTAAACTCAGAATTATTCGAGTAACTTGGTTCGGACTTGATTGTTGTCTCGTTCATCCCATTAGACCTTTCAACTTGGGAGCTCTGGGTTGACAAAAGACTTGGTGAAACATCCATTCTTCCAGAAATAACTGAAGAACCATTACCAAGATGGACGCTTTCATTTCCTGAGGGCCCACCATTCATGATAGCACTAGAAGATCCTCCATTGCCGAGCAAGCTGTCTTGCCTTGATGAACTAGATGCTTGTTCAGATAAATAGCATGATTGGTTCTTATGCACTGCAACAAGTTGCAAAAGGAAAGAGTTTATTTTGTTAGTCAGAAATAATAAGTACACAAGCATTAACTCATAAAGAACATCCTGTAATCATCAAACACCATGAATACTTGGAGGGAGACTAAGGACAAAGATGGATATTGTTTGGGGGAAAAGATGCACGGTCTAGTAAGCACCGTTGACCCCTCTCAAAAGAGGGTTCAGTAAAACATTTCACCATAAAGCTCTCTTAGAACATCCTAACAAATTAAGTGCCTGATATCACGTACACGTAGAAAAAGCAAATTGCATCAATATCACTGTAGTGTCACTGTAGCACCATAATCAAGTGATAGTACAAGCCCTATCTCTGCACTCAATTCACCCGGATTGCCAAAGAGACGTTTGTGAATCACAGAACAGTACCCGCTACCTATATGGTGAAATCTGGTAATCATGGATGAAACACTGATTGGGTAATGGATGAATTGGGGTTTTGTGAAGGAGGACCAGTTCAGATTTGGTCACGTTATGCTGAAGGAGGTTCTGCGGTTAAGGCAGTAGCGCAGTAGTGAAAGTGAAGAAGGGGAGGTTTGCATACACTTGAGTAAATGCAGCCCTATAAAAGGAGTCGGAAGTCCTGCAGTGCAGCAGACGGGTAGCAAGGATGCTATATTTCTGCAGGATAGCAGGAGGCTGACTAGGAGGTGAAACAGGAGGGAGTTTTTTGTCTTCTCGTCGGGTTCAAGGATGCAGAGATGATGCAGGCACATATCTGGGACCTGAAAGGTTTTCCGACCAGTCAACCGAACAGTTGACCAATTAGTAAACTGACAGTTGGTTCCAGAAAGACGAGGGCCAAAGCTATTTTTTGCAGGTTCTAGATTAGATTTCTTTAGATTTTGCTCGAATAAATCAAGAAAATCTATGCATATATTTTCTTAGGATTTGTTTTGATATTTGTTTTTGATATTTAAAATTAGAATTAGGGTTTTCTATTGCTTGCTTTCCAAGACTTATAAGCCTATATAAAGGCCTCCAATGTACTTGAAAATAAAATCTTCAATAATATTTCAAATAATACTCAGATTTATTTCTTTTCATTGATGGGCTCGAGGTTCTTGTTCGTGGACTCAAGGTTCTTGTTCGTGGACTCAGACATCACTCGTGGATTCAGGCAAAATCTTCAAGGCGACATTTTGGTTTCGTTAGTTATCCCTCATCGGCATCATTTCGGCGGTGCCACCCTCATCAATTACGCTTTTGCAACTGTAGGGGTAACCCTCCATACAACAAGGGAAAAGCTCTCTGGTCGGGTTCTGCAAGACACCAGCAGCAAAGAAACAGCAGCAGCAGCAGTGAAAAAAGAGAAGACGGAAGAAGAACAGGGTTTTGCTAAGGCTTCACACATTTGACTTCTAATTCACACTAGGGCTTCATACCGAACTCTCAAAGAAATCAATACAATATCTAATTCATTCAGGAACAATCCAAATTTTATAACATTTCTATAGGGTTTTAAACTTGGGCAGCACGTCAATCAAAAAATAAAAAGAAACCAATTAAAACAGACCCTCAGACTCGAACTAAACTGACTAAAACCCAAATAAACAAACCAAGATCAATAAAAAGCACACAAACTAATCCGATCGACTGGATTCCATCAGGTAACCTCCAGTATCCAGTTTGGACTCTCTCATACAACTTATCTATGAAACTAAACCCCAACATACGTAAACCTGCATTCAGATCTTTAGAAGGGAAAGAAAAGATGATCAGTTATGTACTCAGAAACTAGTTTACCTATAATAGGAAGAGAAGGCATAGTAGTAAAAGACAACTTCTCTGTAACTAAAAAGAATATTGTAAAGAATAGAATGAAACAGACATATTATCATGAAAGTGCTGACATCACAGTGAGATTCTAGTTGTCTACATATTGATTTTATTACTGAAAAGTATTGTTAAAAAACAGCAAGCAATTTCAATGTCGTTAACAACTGACATCATTGAACCTACCAAAATGCGATGTTTTGTGACTTAAATAGTATTAGCACCTAAGAGTTCCTAAGAACAAAATAAATTAACTGCAATTACTTAGAAATTTGGAAGGTTAGTTTATGATAATAACTGAAAGATTAAAAATAGAGAAATTAAAACCAATGAAAGAACATTGACAAATTTATGTATACATAAAGGTGGAAGAAAACATACTTGCGGAAGAACTAGATCCATTGGAAGCAGGTACAGAAGCAACTCCAGATGAACCTAGTTTATGCATGAGCTCAACCTGTTTCTCCAAGAGCTTATTAAAAATTATTATTTGGTTCTTAAGCATCAATCTAACATGATATGCCTTGAAAAAATCCCGATTCTCTTCTTCAAGCTTTTGCCAAACTGAAAATAGAGCAGAAGACATAGGAAAACCCAAAATTGAAGCAACGTTTTTTTGTCATAGAGAGAATATAAATCAGAACTATTTATCTTTATATGATTTAAAACAATCTTCTGTTTTTTGTAAATAAAAATAATAATGTTGTAAGAAAATTATATGCACTGTATCTAAATTAATTACTCCCAAAAATAAATTTACACTAATTACGTATCCTATATCTAAAAATATTGGACATATATCAATTACAATGATTTTTTTTATTTTATCTACTAAAGGAACTGTTGCATCAACTCATGCATTCATGACATAGTAAATTTGACATCAATTGATTCTCTTGCATTGACGTGACTTCAACCATCTATGGGGTCGGCTATAGAGCTAAAGCAAAGCTCATAAAGGAATTGACAAAGTTTTAATGACTGGCTGTTGACCTTAATCAACCCTCTATGTCGGTGCAAAATTCGTAGCCAAGGTTGATCACTATCAACATGAGAGGGTCATGCCATAAAACTTACACGGGCATTTGGCATGTAGGAAGACCTAGCTTTTAGATATGCAGTTTAAAATCATGTAACCAAGGAGCATCCTCCGTTTTCCATACCTTTCTCGCTTTGCTTGTCTTATTATCAGAAATGGTTAATGCCACCTAGTTCACTAGGCATTGAGCCCCCTCCTAACCGCCTAACTCCCTCTGTCTTACACAACATAATATGCCGCTGAAATGGATATTGCAATGATGGATAAGTAGTAGGAAAAGAGTTGCAACAAAGAAAAAAGAATACCTAAAGGAATTCATCTAAAAGAGAAGTAAAGATGGAACTGACATGGAGAACCTTTCAGATGAAGCATTGCATGAAAGTGATACCAAGAAGCTTTTGGATCACCATTTTATTGTTGCATCTTTATTTTTGAGTTATCATTTAGTGTCATTTTATGTCAGATAAAGGTTACCATTTTGGGAGTACCATTTGCTTATGGTTAATATCAGAAACGCTTAATGCCACCTAGGCCACTAGGTGCCAGGTCCTCATTATTAGATTTAACATTGAAAAATGAGGTGCATGAGTAACTTATCGTTCACTCTAGGGAGATGAAAAAACTTGAAATTGCATTAGCAAATGTGCATGCATGTAATTCCTTGTATTGGTAACATCCGTCACAAAAGGAACGAATGAATAGAAGAAATCTTAAGTTTAAAAATGTAATTCTTCCTGTCTTCAGTTTTTCCTTAGGACAATTCCTTTAGGTAAACTAATTTTCATCCTTTTGCAACTCTTTCCATGCTACTTCTCCATTATTGTAAGTATTAGTTGGTAGCAAAGCTATGGTTGCAATGGTCAATTGTCCTTCACAAGAACCCATGTTGACAATCCCACGAGTCAAGAGCTCGACTTAAGGGACGTGGAAATGGACGAGTTAAGAAGGCAAGTGCAACTACTCCAACAACGTTTGGAGAGCGTGGAGACTTTGCGATGTGATAATCTTTGTTCTATCTCAGGCATCAAGCTTTAGATCATGATGAAGAAGATATTAACTCCTTCCATCAAGGTTTGCATTGACTATTGAAGAGGAAATTCCTCGCCTTCAAAGGGGTATGGAGCCCCAAAAAATGTTTATATCGAAGTTGACATACATGACTTATCATTTCAAGGACATCTTAGAAGAAGGCAAAGAATTAAAAGCAAGTTTTTGACGAGGTTGAAGAGTCGAATGAAGATTTGAAGGTGATAAAGAAACCAACAAAAAATTTGATCGAACAAGTAGAAAACATAGATTGTATTAGGATTGATAAAATTTACTCAACTTATGGTGGCAATAGACAATTTGGAATTTAAATTTATTTTATATGAAAAGATCAAAGGCAGGTTCTTCATATGTTTAGGAGAAGAGAAAATATTTATGTAGTTCTTGTTTATGAGTTCATGGTAAATGGTAATATCCCCTACTTTAAAGCTTCTTTTAAGTTTTAAAGCTATATCCTAGAAGAAAGTCTAAAGAGAAGGTATGGCAGGAATTGCCAACTAACTAGGAAGTTTCAGGCACCTTCATGTTCAATATTGCTAATCTGTCATAACATCATGGATCCAACGAGAAATTGAACTCATATATTTTCTCCAAGCAGGGAGAAATTACATGGATAACCTTCCAGATGTAGCATTGCATGAAACAATACCAAGAAGCTTTCGGGTTACTATTTGGTTGCTATCTTCATTTCCAGAGTTACCATTCATAAAACCTTTATTATTGGAGTTACCATTTTAATTTATGTGCATGAGTTACTTTTTATTCATTCCAGGGAGATAAAAAGTTACATAACTTGCATCCGTATTAACCAATATGCATGCATTTAATTCTTTATATTTGCAACACTTTTGCCATGACAATGAAATGAAATCTTTATGTTTGAAGATGAAATTCTTCCTTGTTACTAGAACAATGCAGGAGGAGCAAAGAAAAGAGGTTGCAACATAGCTTAAAAAAAAGTTACCTAAAGGAATCTGCCTAAAAGAAAACTAAAGAGGGAAGAATTCCATCTAAAACATAAGACTTCATCGCATTGTCATTTATTCGTTCATTGATTCGCTCCTTTTGACATAACAAATCATTACCATTATGAAGTATATACATGCATATGGGTTGATGAAAATTCAAGTTATCAAACTTCTCATCTTCCAAGAGTGAATGACAAATAACTCATGTACCTCATTATTTAATATTAGATCTAATAATGAAGGATTCATGAGACCAAATGGTAACACCCATATGAAGATGCAACAACCAAATGGTGAAAGTTCTTCGTATCATTCTCCCCTCATTGAAGAGAACCCCTTGAGTTTAAGAGATGAACATGACATAACCTTGCAGCGTTTTCAAATCATTTCATTTCGCTATTATGTATTTTCCAACCCTGTTAATGATATCCATCCACTCTACCCCCATTGAGTTTTAATAAACTCTTAGTACCATTTTCTTGATAAACCATGGTAAATCTGATTGAGAAGAGTTATGAGGATATTTTGGATCACGATACAAATAATAAACTCAAAATTCCACAAGATAACCAAAGGAAGGGTGGTATCCAACTATTGATATTTGTTGTGTAAGACAACTTGATTAGAGATGATAGACGGGAATAAAGGCACATTGATAGTTATATCTTCCTGAAAATATTCCTTTGTATCTTCACATGAAATGAGATTTTGATGTGTGATTTGAAATCTCATGATAAAAACTCTTCGTTATCCAGATAATCATCATATAGTGGCGGAAAGTTCCCATTAACCATTAGTATTTCCTCCACATCATCAAGATTAAAATTGAAGTTAATCATTCTCTTCGAAATTAACAAAAATCCATACAAACCTTATCCTGATGAAGATATTGATGCTTATAATCAATTTGTTTCGACAACTCATTCATTTCCATATCCCTTAAGTCGTGCTCACGGGTCGCATGCCAGTACACGTTGGGTGCTTGTCGATGATAATTGGCCATTTCAGCAAAAGCTCTGATACCAATTGATACCAGAATAATGGAGGAAAAGAGTTGCAACAAAGATTTTTAAAAAATTCCTAAAGGAGTCCACCTAGAGGAAAACAAAAGAGGTGAAGAATTTCATCTTGAAAAATAATATTTTATTTCATTGTCATTAATTCATTTACTGAGATGTCATGACAAAAAGATTACAAATATAAAGAACTAGATGCACGGATATTGGTCAATACAAATGCAAGTTATATAACTTTTCATCTTCCTAGAGTGAATAAAAGTTAACTCATGCACATAAAATACTAGTGGTAAATAAAATAAGGCTTTATGACACAAAATATTAACTATCAAATGAAGATGAAGCAACCAAACGGAAATAGACAAGCTTTTTGGTATTGCTTTATGCATTGCTTCATGCATGTAAAGCATCCTCTTAAGAAGTTTGGTTGGTGGGTCGGGTCGGAGGGTCGAGCACAAATTCCCACCCTTAAGCATTGGCCATATGGTCAGCACTTGAGGACATGAGACTTGAAAACTTGTTAGTGGTTTGAATCTCCCTAGGCTCACTATGCACATAATTATAAAGAGAATGAACCAAGATATCCAGGTAGTGGCTGAGCCAAAATCCAAATATGGAGGAACAGTATACCTAGGTAGATAATGGATTTACCGATTAATGGCAATTAGCCAACTAGATTGTGAGACGGTGATCAACTAGTGATAATTGAGGAAAGAAGGATACAACAGACCCAAAAAATCGACAAACTACACCTAGTAAACCAGACCCGAGCCTAGGTAATACAGACAGATGTTATGTTCAAAACATTAACACAGTAAAAGTCTAAGCAATTGATTGCCTATGGTAGGTTCAAGATTCTCAATATCATCCCTGATCCTTGAAACTGATGCCTATCCTAATATGCATGCCTATGTTGCATGGACATGGATATGACACGGTAAGGACACGATGACATGGACAGAACACCTATTTTGGTGTGTCCTAATGGATTTTGGAGTGTCCAAGTTGTATCCAATATGTATCTGACACAACAAGCCCACATGTTTTGAGTCTCCATGCACGAGCACGCACACACACACAAAACATTCTCTAATACAACAAGATTTGCTTAGTGTCGTCTCCTTGCCTTTTAAAAAATGAAATCTTAACATTAGACTTTACCTGAAACAGTATCTATGAAAAAATGACTTACAGGATCATGAAATTGTCCATCATTTAGTCTTATTTTATAAAAAGGCTTAATTCTCTATTATGAGCAAACTAGACGAACGCAGAAATGTGTATACGTGCAAAAGCAAGAGTTCACATCCAGTATCGTAGAAAAGAAGATGACAATTAATCATAAAAGTCGATAGGCAGCATACCCAATTCAGTAAAACCAGGTTCTATTTTTGCTTGGTACAAGAGAGTTTCCACCACTTCTTTCTGGTCCATATACAGCTGAAGACAGCGTTCAATTAGATTTTGCACCTGAAACAAATATCAGGATGTAAGATATTTGTAGTAAGATGCTAGTCTACTCATACAATATAAGGTACTATTGCATGATATTCAACCTTTCAACAGAAATTAACTGAAGTAATTATGTAGCCAACTGTGATTTTCCAAGATGATACAATCACCACCATCATCAAACACTCAGAACAGGTCAGCATCCTAAACCAAGATTTTCCACATCCGAAAGGGGTCTTTTGCAGAGCATGCTAGATAGCTAATTGATCAGATAAAGTATTAACTAATGTGCTAACTGTGAGCTTGAATTCAACCAGCAATGACTCAAAATCCTTGGCCAATGTGGCTATCACCAAGATGGATGTCGCGGTAGGTGCCAGAGGCACAATGCTTTCTTAGGAGCCAAGGTCCTTCATGGCCTACACGCAAAGTGCAAAAGCAAGGCTCGCGCTTGAGAAAAGCGAGGCACATGAATAACAAGAACAACAACAAGAGACCCTCGACCTCGAAACTGATCGTTCTCTATTCTAGGCAGGGCCGGCCCATGGGTAAGCCCGGAAAGCCCCCGGGTTTGGGCAACCCTCCTGCTTGGGGCAACCACCCAGGCTAAAAAAAAAAATCTCCAAAGCCCAATTGCCAAATACCAGTCCACTGCCCACCACTCCACGTGAGATCCCTGTATGGCTGTATCCAAATGAGTAAAGAACCAAAATCTCAAATCCCTCTTTCTTTTCCTCCCTGGTTGAAGAAACACCTGACCCCTCTTTCTTCTAATCCCCTGGAAGGCTGGAACCAGTCACGGTCAGTTTCTTCGTGACTAGGTAATGTAAGCTGCTGCTCATTCTACATTGTTCTTTGACTTTCATGCTTTTCTTTGTTGCTGGATGATTGTACTCTGTTGGTGGATTGTTTCTTCTTTTAGGGTTTGTATGGTTTTCTATTATGTTTTGTAACTGAACTTACTAAAAGAGGTAGTAGTACCCTTGTTAGAGTACTCATTCTCTTTGATTTTGATTTCAAACATAGTTAAGAATTTTGCTAAGAACTTAAGAAGGAAAAAGCTGTTGGTTTAAAATTTAATTTAATGGTTTCCTAAGAACTTAAGAAGGCGAAAGATTATTTACACAGATAGAAGTTTAACTCTATACTCTAGCTGGCCTCTTATCACATTTAAGTGTGATATATGAGAAAGATCTTATGTTCAACAGACAACAGAGCTAACATATGCAATACATACTAGATCATTATTTTACTAAAACTTGCACCTCCTGCCAACAGCTTTGTTGTTGTCGTCGTATCTTTGCTTAAAGGCAGCCGAAGTAACTATGTTTGAAATCAAAATCAAAAGAGAATGGTTTAAAATTAATGTACATGTATCTTTGATTTTCTGTTAAGACTTAAGAGTTAATTTTCATATTGTATTAATTGGAAGAAAGTATGACTACTTAGTTTAGTAATTATGGTTTGAAATAGAATTGTGATGTTGTATTTGTGTAGGTACTGTGACGAAGAATGAAAATGATAAGGATCGAGTGAGATTCCGACAACAAAATTCCGGAGCGTATAATAGAAGGGTCAAAATAATAGAAGGGTCAAACAACATAAAGATGCAACGTCACAATCACTACCGGGCTCAATTTCTAAGTTGTTTAATGCAAGAGCTCAAAAATCTCAACATTCGAGTCAAGTCGAAGAAGCTAATAATGAAAGTGTGGATGATGTCCTTGAAGAGCCTAGCAATGAAGGTGATGATGTAGCAAATAATGAATCTATGAGGGATGAAGATGCTAATGGAGAAGCTAATAGTGAAGGTCATGTAGCAAATGAAGAATCTAGGAAGAAGCATAATGAAGATCATATTCTTGAAGATCGTGTGGAGCATATGAATGAAAGTGGTAATGAAGAAAAAAGAAGAAGTATGCTCGACCTTGAGAAAGACGTTGATTTAAATGAAAAAAAAGTTATTTGGAGACCTTAGAGAATTGAAAGCAATATTGCCCAAAGAAGTAACAAAATCAATTGACATCCTTGACTTCATAAGATCTTATTGGGAAGATGGTGGTTTTCGGAATGCTTGGGTTACTTATCGAATTTTTTTGTCTATACCAGTCACGATTGCTTCGACGGAAAGGAGTTTTTCTAAGTTGAAGTTCATAAAAAATTATCTCCGGACCACCATGTCACAAGAAAGATTAAATAGATTAGCTATGATCTAAGCTACTAGAGAAGCTTAAGTATGATCACTTAATTGAAGAATTTGCTTAAAAAAATGCAAATAAAAGCATTTTTTTTTAACCGGATTGTGCTAGTTTATAATGTATCATGATTGGACTTATTTTTGTTGTTGTTATTTTTGTAATCAAGATTTTATGGTATAGTTCAAGCTAAAAGCACAATGTAATCTTAATTTTACCAATTTTTTTTTATCAATATGCCTTTATTGTAATTATTTTTCAACAAGAGTCAAGGGACAACTAGAATTAGCTCCGGGTAGGGCAACCAACCCCCCGGGCCGGCCCTGATTCTAGGTCACACTTGCTCGCAGCAAAGCAAAGAAGCTTCAGCAGTGGTTGACTCCCAGATCGGGAAGGTCGACAATATTGAGTCCTTGTATAAGGTAACACATGTTCACAACAAAAGCCAGGCACCACCTCCCTTATCACTGCGTTCCTTAACTAGGCGCACTTCTAATAACTATGATCTTGCCATAAAGCCTCGGTCTTACTTGTCGGTAGGTTAGTCCTATCATTTCTGGGCATATAATTTATGAGGAGTGACCCTCCACCAGGTTCCTTATTCCAGAAAGAGTCTGGATGAATAAGTATATCCCAACTAGCAAGCACATACCAAAATCTAATTCAACATGCAAAACAAATAAACAAACAAACATCAGGAAAAACTATCAGAATAATGAAATAAATTTCCTTACAAGCTGTATATCTTGCCGAGACACCTTTCGCACTTCGCCGCTCGACATTCTCTCTTCTTTCAGCTCCTACAGCTTATATTACAACTTGCCACAGACTCAGCACTGCCCACTGTAAGATGAGAGGAGTATTTGATTCTTGATCAGAATATTTTTTTGTGTATTGTTCAAACTCAACTTGGCCTTTAAATAGCCATTTACAAGTCTAACAGAATGCATAAAAGTAGTACCCTCTAATCATATTTTAACTAAGTGATAACAAATCAAAACAAATCAAAAGCATATATCAAATAACAACATTCCTAAAGACTATGATTTATTGAAACCCAAATAACAACCTCCTCAACCCCCTCAACAGGATTAACTCTAACACCCACTAACCACAGCCCTCAGCTATGATCACAACATGCATCGCCAAAACCGTCCTAATCACAATACAAAGAAGTTGTATAAAAAAGATTGGAATTTTTCACCTCAGAATTAGATAAAGACTCCAACTTTATATGGGTAAAAGTAACCAAACCGAGAAAGAAGAAAAGGGCAACGATCATATATACAAACAAATCAACCCATGAAGAAAATTTGTAGAAAATAGCTAAGTTTTGTATGGAGATGATACCTTCCAATCGCTAATTGGATCAAAACTTGGAGGAAAAGGAGTGGGAAAGCTAGAGAGAGAAAGTGGAAGAAGGACCTCTTTCTTTCTTCGAGGGAGATGTGATGAGAGAGAGAGAGAGAGAAGAGAGAGAGAACAGAACCTGACATTGGGAACCTAACCTTTTTTTTTGTTGTTGTTGGGGTCCACAATTGTGCAAAAAGGAAAAGGAGGATACATAGAATAACGCAAGTGTGTTCTTGGTTTGGTCCACAATGCAACCATCTTGAACTTTTTTACTACGTGGGATAGAAGGGAGGGAGGGGGACTTGGGACGAGGCAAACATTTGCAACAAACAATCTACATGGTAAAAAGTAATGTTATAGCTATTATATTAGTAACTAGAGGTCGTTGTCAGAGTCGGTCCCTCGGGGAAGGGAGAGGAGATTTTAGAGTTAAATAAAAAGACACTAATATAAACGTATATAATAGAACTAAGATGTTCTATGGACCATATTTAATTTAAAATAAATATGATGTAGTGATTATCTGTTAGACTTACACACTATGATTTGGTTCGTGAAAAGAGAAGAAAATAAAATAAATTTTTTATTCTTTATTTTACTTTACAAATATTATATTAGTAATTAGAGGTTGTTGTCGGAGACTGTCCTCGTGTTCGTGCTCGTGGGGGGGCAGAGAGAGGGAGAGAGGGCTTCAGAGTTAAACAAAATGACACGAATATAAACTTATTTAAAGTAGAACCAAAGTGTACCATGGAGCACATTTAATTCAAAACAACTATAATGTAGTGATTATCATGTTAGATTTACACACTAGGATTTGGTTCGTGGAAAAGGAAGAAAAGGAAATAGATTCCTTACTTTTTTCTTTACTTTAGAAAATTGTAATTATCATCGATTTTTCTTTCCGGTGTTTGAAAATACCAAAAGAATTGGGAGAGAAAATAAATAATTAAAGGTAGAAAAGTGAATCCTTGGGTGGGTGGGTGGGTGGGTGGAGAGAACAATTTTTTTCCCTAATTTTCTTTCCATTGGAAATCAATTTCTTTTCCTCCTACATTTTTTCGACCAAAAATAGAAAAGGAATAACTTTCCTTTCCCAATGCCATGATTCCGCAAAACCAAATAAGGTTTGGAGGTTCTTAAGTGACATTTGGTATACGGAATACTATATAGTCATGAATTATATATTTTCACAAATCAAATTCCAAGTAATTAAATTTCCTGAAAAATTATATTTCCATCTTTGGTAACTATATAGATATTTCTGAAAAAAGGATAAAAAAATGGAAAAAAAAGGATAACGAAAAAAAAAACACAAAAGTGAAAAAAAAGCGAAAATAAAATATCTTTAAAAATTAAAAAAGAATAAAAGAACGAAAAAAACAACAAAAAATAATTTTGTCCGAGAAAAAAAAATATACCCATATATTCTTAAGGGATAGGATTCACATATTTTGTGGGTAAAGTATTTACACGAATATTCATCATTCTCGAAAATAAATTTTTTTAACATAAACCAAACATAAGAATAGGTTTCCACCATAAATTTGTCCGGAAAAAAAAAATTCGTGCACCAAACGCCCCTTAGTTCTATTTTTTGTGGCAACCATTTTTTTGTTATATTTATTTTTATTTTAGTTACTTTTTTTTTACTTAATTTGATTTTCACGTTATGTATGGAAGGCCATTACTGAAGTTCGTCTCGGACCCACATGAATAGAGGTCAGACCTAGTTGTTGTACACATTTGTTGTACACATGTTGCATATGCAATTTTCAGTGAAAGAAGAATATGGAGAGAGAGAGAGAGAGAGAGAGAGAGAGAGAGAGAGAATTATGTTTTAGATTAGTATGAAAATTTGAGTTAGTAGGTGGTTAAATAATTTTTTTTAATCTATAAATAATGATATTTTTATAATAAAAAAGTGTTACACCAAAAATTAGTAATATCCTAACATTTGTAGTATATATAATAATAATAATTATTATTATTATTATTATTATTATTAGGGGATGATTGATACAGTTGAATCGATCTGAGTTGAGCTTGTTAATGCCTAAAAAAGTTTTCGCGGAACCAACCAGATCAACCAATTCAACAAAATAGTTCCTCCACACTACGAAACAAACAACTTTTGCGAAATTTTTCATCACAACCAGATTTTATGAAATTGTCAGATTTTGCGAAACCATACTCTCCGACCAGCGTAGAATTGCGTAATCTTACTTTCGCGACATAATGGCTTCAATATCCTCCGTGGCTCTGAAGTTATTTTTCACAAAATTATAATATATTGCTCCACTACATTTTAACTCCTTAACAGACTCTATGGCATACCAGTTTCATCTGATTCCGCGAAAGTAACCCTGAAACCACTTCTGTGGCAGTGCTGCTTCCCCGTCTTGGGCAGTTCAACCCATGTATTGAGTAGGGTTGTTAACCCCCCCCCCCCCCCCCCCCCACTATGGAACCAACAAGTTATACCCAAAAATAATTTCCAAAAGGAGGCTATAAATAGCAAGTATATGGGCTATATGTAAACACATCAACCCCCTCCTAAAGAGAGATTCAAGCACATTAAAAACTCTTCATAGTTCTTGAGAGAGAAGAGAGCACCACTTGTAGTGCCCCGTTCTCCCGATGCGGGGAGCGCGGCTAAGAAAACCTGTCAGTATTGGTTGATCGGGACAGAATGAATCAAGATGCTTTCCTCGTTATGGATTGGTTTCTTCGAAATCAAGTCCCATATTTAGCAGATCGTGTCTCGAGGAATGGCTCAGCGACAGAGTCGCGAGGGACCTTTCTGCTGCATTGGTTTTCGTTGCTCATTTTTTATGCCGCTTTGTTGCTTTCGTGTTGGTTTTATGAATGAGTTTTCTTAAACGGTTTCGATGGATTTTATTTCTTTCGTTCTTTGAATTTCGCATTCGAATCGAATTCTGGGCGAAAGAGAAGAGAAGGTATTAATCGTCTGTTCGTGCCAATGCAGGTGATCGAGTAGGCGATGCGCGAGCGGAGCACTAAAGCACCATCTTTCTCCTTAGCGATTCACCAACTAGTGAGTGACTTTATCTTTGGGGGATCCTCATTTTCAAGTCTTTACACTTAATAAATTGACTCTCTTGTTTGTGTTCCGGTTGATCGATACCTTAATAGAAAGACTCAAGATAAAAGAAGTAGGCTTGAACACTTAATGCATGTCACACGAAATTACCGAACAATCTTATTGTTGCGTGCTTGTCCGCTATGAGTGTACTTATATCATATTTTAGTTGTAGTTAAAATTTATTCTTCTATAAATGTGCAATGAGTAATACATGTTTTACAATGCGATCACTTAAGCAGATAGACTATGCAATCAGATTATGCTAAGTAGATTCATTTCCTTCACATTGTCTTGCATGCTTCATTTAATAACTTAGTTTTTAGATGTCGCGTGGTCAAGGACGACTTGTGCACAAGATTATGGTTCTACAAACAGTTCTTGGGGCACTGGGACCGCTTCAACCTAGGTGGAACGATGCTAGTTGAAGTCCTAGCATATGATGAGTCGAGACGTCCAGTAAGGGCTAGCTACCCGAACTGGAAAGGCAGTTGCCTCATCTAATGTCCAACCAATGACCCACTATATTTTGCTTTAACTGTTCAAGTTAACAATGTCTTCTTGGCAGGAAAGAACATGGTAAGTCTCGTACAGGTCGGACGACTTCGGCAGTGGGTAAGAGTCACTGAATGGTGACCCATTTTATTCTGCCATTCTATTTCTATCGCATGCTTGTAACTTGGACTAAGGAAATATAGAAAGACCATATAATATACTGTATTTAATACATATTATATATATAGTAATATATATATAATTATATATATACATAGATATACATATATATATATATAAGAAGAAAAGGAATTTTATATATATATATATATATATATATATATATATATATATATATATATATATATATAATAATTAAATAACAGAAAATAAAAATGCATAAATAAATAATACATATTTATTATACTGTATAATATACTGTATTTAGTATATATATAGTAATATATATATATATATATATATATATATATATATATATATATATATATATATATATAAAATAAAAAAAATAAAAATGCAGAAAGTAAATACATATGTATATACTGTATATTTACAGTATTTATAATATTAATATTAATATAATATTAATTACATATAATAGTATATATTAATATATATATATATATATATATTAATATATATAAATATATACATATATATACATAGATATATACATATATACATACATATACTTAAATATACATATATACGTATAGAGAGGGTGGGGGGGTATACCTACTGACAGGGGGGACCCAGGCGTCGTCGCCGGCGGGAGCACGGCGGCGGAGGAGGCGGTGGCTGGCCGTGGCAGTGGATGCAACGGCAGCTGCTGTCAACAGTCACAGCAGCTACGGCGGCTTGCAGCAGTGGCAGCGGCGCGGGTGGTGGCGGAGGCGGCGGTGCAGGGTGGGGGTTCGACGGAGGGGACGTCGGCGAAGACTCCGGTGGAGGTGGCGGAGGTCAGAGGCGGTGGTGGCGGTGGTTTGAAGGGGTCGGGGGGGGCTCGGTGCTGTGGTCGGGGGTCGGGGGGGTTGCTGTGGCGGAGCTGGTGGTCGGGGCGGTGGTCGTGGGGCGGTGGGAGTCGGTCGGGACGGTGGAGGAGGTGGTGGCGAGTCGGGTGGTAGTGGTGGCGGTGGTTCACGGTGGCGGAGGGTGGCGCTAGGGGTGGTCGGGTGGTGAAGTCGGTTGTGGGGGTGGTGGTCGGGATGATGCTGTGGGGGCTCAGGGCGGCGGAGGCGGTGGCCGGAGGGGGGTGGCAGTGGTCGGAGGGAAGGGGAGGGAAGTGGCGACGGGTTCGGCGGTGGTCCGGTGGGCGGAGTGTGACCGTGGTGGTGGTGGTGTGTGGTCGGAATGACGGGGGGTGCTCGGGTATTTATAGGGGTTTTGGGGAGTGGCAGTTTGGTAAATAGGTGAAAGTTTAGGGGCTTTTATGTAATTTTGGATTTTTAAGATATTTTTGCAGCCATTTGTGGGTCCCACATGACACGTGGACGGTCCACATTCACCAGCCAATGAGGTGATGCCACCTCACACTGGAAATTTGCATAAAAACTCCTAAAATTTCCTAAATTGCAAATAGGTCCCAAAATTGGTATTTTGCGTAATTACGCAATTTGTCTGATAAAATATCCTGTTCCCAGAAAATACTAAAATGCTCAGAATTGAGAGAGAAAAGCTGTGGGAGGGTCCTGAGGGGGTGGGGGTGAGTCTGGGCAGGGGCAGGACCTGGTTTCTGGGTGATACGGGTCATCGTATTTATTATTTAATAAATACTGCGCACGGTGTTCTCTAATTATTTAGAGGCAGGTAGGGCCATAACTACGGTGTCAATATACTAATTGTAGTATATTCAAAGTAGAATATTATCGTATTTTTGTTTAGGTAAAATATGTGCCTGTTGGTCCTCAATCTCTAGGGGTACAGAGATGGGTAAAGAGCAAGAAATAAAATAGAAAATAAATACGGACTTTTGTAACGATATTTGTGCGTCTCAAACGAGGCTCAAAATAAAGCATCTGGGAGTTGCACAAAATTCAAAAAAATAGTCTAACATGTCTAGGGCAGGTATGTGAATTTTGTTTGGGAAACACAGCTAGTGTAATGCTCTAATTAATTGTGTAAGGTACAGGTGCACAAACAATAGGATATGTAAACAAAATAAATTTTAAAAAATTACAGAAATTCTAATTAGCTAAAATAAATCCTAAATTACTGAAATCTGGTCGAGGGAGTTTACAATCTACCCTCCTAAGAATATTTCGTCCTCGAAATAAAAACAGACATATAATAAAATGAAAGATTGATTTGAAATATTAGGACATACCCTGGTTTGGAAATAGATGGGGGAAACGCTGTCGAATATCCTCTTCTCGTTCCCAGGTTGATTCACCTGGTGCATGATGTCTCCATGCAACACGAACTAGAGGGATAGTCTGGCCTCGCAACACCTTCTCGCTACGATCTAGGATCTCTACAGGTTCCTCCTGGTACGATAGGCTCGGGCCGATGGTAATCTCTGAATGGTCCAGTACATGACTCGGGTCTGGAATGTACCTCCTCAGCTGAGATACGTGGAAGACGTCATGTACTCCTTCCAGGGTCTGAGGTAGGGCTAGCTTGTAGGCAACTTCTCCGATGCGTTCTAATACATCGAAGGGTCCAATGTACCTTGGACTCAGTTTTCCTCTTCCTCCAAATCTGATAGTACCTCGGGTGGGTGAGATTTTCAAGAACACATATTTTCCCACTTGGAACTCTAGAGGTCGTCGATGAACGTTGGCCCAGTGCTTCTGTCTGTCTTGTACAGCTCGTAGGTGTCCTTGTATCTTCTTTACTTTCTCCACCGTACGAACAACCAGTTCTGGTCCCAAGATCTGTCTTTCGCCAACATCGCTCCAGCATACTGGGGAACGATATTTCCTGCCATACAATGCTTCAAAGGGAGTCATTTGAATGCTCGCTTGATAGCTATTGTTGTAGGAAAACTCCACCAGGTGCAAATGATCTTCCCATGATCCGCTGAAATTAAGCATGCAGGCTCTCAGCATATCTTCAAGTGTCTGGATGGTGCGTTCTGATTGGCCATCTGTCTGCGGGTGGTACGAGGTGCTAAACTTAAGGCGGGTACCAAGACTTTCTTGCATACTTCGCCAAAAGTAAGATATAAACCTCGTATCTCTGTCAGACACTATGCTGACTGGTACTCCATGCAGACGCACTATCTCCTTCATGTACATATCCGCCAAGACTTCAGTAGATTATCCGACTCTAAAAGGTAAGAAATGAGCAGCCTTTGTGAGTCTGTCTACGATCACCCATACAGCATTACGACCACTGGGACTTCTTGGAAAGCCCATAACAAAGCCATCGTAATGTGTTCCCATTTCCACTCGGATATTGGGAGGGGTTGAAGTAGACCTGCTGATCTCTGATGTTCAGCCTTGACTTGCTGACACACCAGGCACTTTGCCACAAAGCGTGCTATCTCTCATTTCATTCCATGCCACCAGTAGTATTGTCGCAGATCTCTGTACATCTTTGTGCCTCCAGGATGTATAGAGTATGTTGAGCTGTGAGCTTCTGACATCAGCTCCTCACGAAGTTCTCCATTTGGAACATAAAGACGTTCTCCACATCTTAGGGTCCCATCTTCGTGTATGCGGCATCATGTCTGGATTCCAGCCTCTGTTTTTTGGCAAAGCCTCTGAAATCTTGCATCTGTTGGCAGTGCAGCCTTGATTCTTTTGACCAATGTTGATTGTAGCTGATAGTTTGACAATTGGCCGTCAATTCTTGGCATAATGACCTTTATTCCCAACTTTTCTAGATCTCTCAATAGACCTGGTTGGGTGATCATAAAGAATGTCGAGGGTCTTCTGCTTAGTGCATCAGCTACTACATTAGTCTTTCCTGGATGGTACTGCAGATCGATCTCGAAATCCGTCATCACTTCAAGCCATCGTCTTTGTCTCAGGTTCAGGTCCTTCTGAGTGTAGACGTATTTCAGGCTCTTATGATCGGTGAATATCTCCACTCGTTCGCCGTATAGATAATGTCTCCATAGCTTCAGGGTGAAGATGACTACGGCAAGCTCCAAGTCGTGAGTGGGGTAATTCTTCTCATGAGTCCTCAGTTGTCTTGAGGCATAAGCTACAACCTTCCCATGTTGCATTAAGACACAACCCAATCCTTTTCCGGATGCATCGCTATAGATTAAAAAACCTCCGAATCCAGATGGTATGGTCAAAATGGGGGCAGTAGTCAGACGCTTCTTCAACTCGTCGAAAGCTGTCTGGCATTCCTCAGACCAGATGAACTCCTGGTCCTTGCGGGTAAGACGGATAATTGGCTCCGCGATTCTTGCAAAGTTTTCTACGAACCTCCGATAATATCCGGCAAGTCCTAGAAAGCTTCTCACCTCTGAGACGTTGGTCGGGGTTGGCCATGTCTCTACAGACGAGATCTTTGCTGGGTCCACCGAGATGCCTTCTCCTATGATCACGTGTCCCAGAAAAGTGACATGATCAAGGAAGAACTCACACTTGCTTAGTTTAGTATAAAGGCTCTCACGTCTCAGCGTCTCTAGCACTAGTCTCAAGTGCTCTTCGTGCTCCTCGTGGCTTTTTGAATACACCAAGATGTCGTCGATGAAGACTACCACGAACTGGTCCAGATATTGGTGGAAGACTCTGTTCATCAGGTTCATGAATACGGCTGGTGCATTAGTCTGTCCAAAAGACATCACCAGGAACTCGTAATGACCATAGCGAGTCCTGAATGTTGTCTTTGGAATATTTTCTCGCCGTACCTTGACCTGATGATAGCCTGATCTCAAATCTATCTTTGAGAATACCACAGCTTCCGTCAGTTGATCGAACAGATCATCGATCCGTGGCAAGGGGTACTTGTTTTTGATCGTCAAAGCGTTGAAGGCTCTGTAATCAATACACATGCGATATGTTCCGTCCTTCTTGGGTACAAACAACACTGGTGCTCCCCAGGGTGATGCACTAGGACGAACAAATCCCTTAATTTGTAATTCCTCCAGTTGCAGCTTCAGCTCGTCAAGCTCCTTCTTCGCCAGTCGGTACACATTTGAGGATACCGGTGCAGCTCCGGGTATCAGCTCAATAGTGAACTCTACTTCTTTGTCAGGCGGTAGGCCTGGCAATTCCTCCGGGAATACATCTTCGAATTCTGCAACGATCGCTGGGGGTTCTATCTCCATCGCCATGTAAGCTCTAGGAGTCTGGCCTACTCCTTGCTCGATGGTACCTCGTGCGTATTCAAACTCCGGGTGTCCTGGTGGTCTAAAGATGATACTATCTTTTCGGCAGTCTAGGATAGCATTATTCTGGATTAACCAGTCCATGCCTAAGACGACGTCGAAATTTGGCATTGGGAGTACCAAAAATCGCGCTCTTAGCTCTCTACTACAAACAACTACCGGGCATATTTCAATTATGTTGGTAACTGGAATAATACCACCTCCGGTAAGAATTTTCCAGCACTTGGGTAGCGGGGAAGTGATTAGTTTGTGCATGGCTACGAAACTACTAGATATGAATGACAGGGTAGCGCCGGAATCAAATAATACGGTTGCAGGTATTGATGCAACTAAAATGGTACCTGCGATGGTTTCTCCTTCGGGTTCTTCGGCAATTGCAGCTAAAGCAAAGGCTTGTCCATGCCTTTGTCCTCCAGATTGTTGTCTGGCTTTGAACTGGCTCTCCTGGGTGGCCAGGGGTGCTCCCTTCTGATATCCTCCTGATGTGGAGGGTAGCATCTTTTGGGCGGGTGTTCCTAATTTCTGCCCGTTCTGAGGTACTGCATCTCTGCATTGCGGGCAGTCACTCGCCATGTGTTGGCTAGCTCCACAGATCATGCATAGCCCGTTCTTCCTTCTGCAGTCTTTGATATAATGTCCCTTCTTGCCACAATAGTGACAATTCGGGAGCTCCTTCTTCTGGTAGGGCCCCGTCGTCTGCTGCGTCTGATTTTGTGGACGACGGATAGGGCCTCCTGCCCCTTGCTGGTTTTTGGCCGGGAAGGTTGGATTAGAGCGTCTCGCTCCTCGGCCAATAGCTTCTTGCACCCTTGCTTCTGTAAGAACCTCCTCGTAGGAGATCCTTGACTGCGTTGTCGTATACCTCTGGAGCTCGCAGGTGAGGCCATGGTGGAATCTTTTGGCCTTCTCCAGCTCGTTCGGTATCAAGATGGTACCGAATCGACTTAGTCTGCTGAACTCCGCGTCGTAGGCGTCAACAGTCATGTTTTCCTGTTCCAAATGCAGGAACTGGGAGTATAGGGCATTTTGGACTGTTGCAGGGAAGTACTTGGCATTGAAGTGCTCCAAAAATTGTTCCCAAGTTTGATCCTTGCCGATGCTACGCTCTATGGATTCCCACCAGTGATGGGCATTGCCTAAGAGTTGAGCTCTTACGGCGGTCATCCATAGGTCGAGGGTAAGTTGCGAGCCTTCTAGCAGCATTTCTGTATTGGAGATCCAATCTGAGATCTCCTCTGGGGATTCGCTGCCCTTAAAGGTTCTCGGGCTCATCTGTCGGAAGCCTCGGACTGTGCCCACTGGTTGGACAGGTGCTGGTACTGGGGCAGTCGTTCTTTCCAAGGCCGTCATCAACGTCTATCTCAAGGCCTCAGTCTGTTGCCACTGAGATTGTCTCAGGGCTTCAGTCTGCTGCCACTGAGTTTGTATCATAGCTTGGAGGAACTGAAACATTTGAGTTTGTCCCTCCAGCTGCGGCATCTGGGCAGGGAAGACGGGAGGTGGAGGCAGTGGTGTCTCCGCCTGGGAGGTTTGCCCTTCATGCTGGGCTGGTGTTCCTGTCTGGGCAGGATTCTGGGGAAGGTATGGAGTCATTGGGTAGACCAGCATCCTTCTCGGGGATGGGTCTCTCGGGGTGGATGGGGTTCCCTGGACATCGGGCGAGGGGTCTATTGCTGGGTCAGCCCCATCAATCGCATGTCCTCCGGGTATGTCCATATTTCTGAAGAAAATAGAATAATTAGAAAAAGTACAAGGAATTAATGATTGATAATCAAGCAAGATGCAAAAAAAATTTATGAATGAAGTCAGAGTGGATGAGAACTAGTATTTCTATCCTATTGCAGGCTTACTGGGCATGTCATCATACCACTAGCAATAAACTTGACTTGCATGGGCCACCACTAAAACCATGTCACGCCCCAGTCCCAAAATGTAAGGAACAAGGCCACGTGGCATCGGCCAGCTGACACGTCACTAAGGGTTTAATCCATTTTTATGGACCCAAAGGAACGTGCTACGCTGTCCTAGAATACTACAAGTCTAATACAGGCAAGTCTATCTCATCCACAGAAAATGTCAGGAAATAGTGCTGAATATATATATAATGCTGAGTCTGAAAATGTAATATTACATATCTTGTGGGAACAAACCCACTGCAAAATATAATAATAATACAGAAAACAGGATAGACTGAGTATCGTCTATCTAGCAAAACATCTCCATCGCCAAGAGAGCATCTCCTAGAATCAGGTAGATTCTGATGGTGTCTCCTCTAGCTCTTCCTCGGTGGCATGCCTAGTCTCCTGTCCTGGACCATACACCGTGGGGTAGTAGGCCTCGTCTAAATCTGGAAGGGAACCAGGTCCTCAGTGGGACATAACAAGATACAGGAAAATAACATGCCATGAATGTAAATACTGAATAAATAAATAAATATAGGGTGCTAACCATCTAAATGAAATGCAAGTAAAGACCTTGTAGTACGCATGGGAATGTGTAGGTTTGACATATGCTGACTTAATTCACCAATCGTGTTGACTGGCTAGTATATGTGTCATATGCCCCCGGACACACGGGTAGCTCTGCAATCGACCATCTCCGAGGAGCATGGTACGAAGGATAAAAGACTCATGGAGGGGGTGTCCCATACGTCTACTAGTTATCTTTTCCGCCCAATGTAGCTAAATGTCAAGTCGTACTTTTCCTGAGTTTTCCTGATTGTGCTAAGCCGTGATGCGTGTCACACGTACTGGTAGCTAATCAAATACGCCGCTCGCATCCTAATATGTATTACAACCATGTTGCGTGTTCCCGTGATAGGGTCTAGGAGGATATTAGGATACCCTCACAGATGTTGGTAGGTCTTGAAAAGACTAAGTTAATTATTCTACAAATCAACGTATCTGTTGACTGTACCTGAGGCAATCTCAGGTACTCACAGTTATATGAATTCAGGAAACATAGCATATAACAGAATCTGAGTTTAAACAGTAACTTGGCAAGGTATACTTGCCTACTTCCTGACTGTGTTGGACACCTGATCCCACTGTCAAGACTGAGGGTCCTTGTGACAGGGGGTCACTGACTGTGCTGGAGATGTTTTCTGTTTAAAAAGTACAGGTCTCGTAAATATCATGGGTAAAATATAAAGTATATATATATATACTTATATACATATATGACAATATATATAATATAGGATACACGCATATATATATAGAGTATATATATACATATAGATATAGTATATAATATATATAACATTATATATAGATAATGTATATTTATTCATATATATATATATATATATATATATATATATATATATATATATATATATATATATATATATATATATATATATATATATATAATAAATTGAAAGACAATACAGGAAATAAATACATATATAAATACTGTATTATCCAGTATTATATTATATAGTACATATTTATATATAGATAATATATATATATATATATATATAATAAAAAGAAAGACTGTGCAGGAAATGTAAATATATATATATATATATATATATATATATATATATATATATATATATATATATATATATATATATATATATATATACTGTATTATCCAGCACTATTTATTAAATATATTATATATAGATAATATATATATATATATATATATATATATATATATATATTTACATATTTACATATTTACATATATATAAAAGAAAAGAAAAATACAAGAATTGAAATATATATATACATACATATTTTATTAGTATATAATATTACATATAATAAATAAAATTGAAAGGCATATGTATATATATACATAAATAATATATGTATATATAATAAAGGCTAAACATAAATTTATATATATATATATATATATATATATATATATATATATATATATATATATATATATATATATATATATATATATATATAAGAAAGAAAGAAAAATATATATGTATAATACAATATATATATATATACTTTATATATATATATACATAATGTATATAGTAATAATAATAATAATAATTTTATATATATATATAAAATATATATATATATAGAATACATATATATAAGTATATATATACTTATATATATACTTACATATATATTACATAAATAATAAATAAATAAATAAATAAAAACAGAATTTAAAAGATGCATAAATACATATTATATATATATATACATATATAATATACTGTATTTAATATATATTATATATATAGTAATATATATATAATTATATATATACATAGATATACATATATATATAAGAAGAAAAGGAATTATATATATATATATATATATATATATATATATATATATATATATATTACATATATATATATATATATATAATAATTAAATAACAGAAAATAAAAATGCATAAATAAATAATACATATTTATTATACTGTATAATATACTGTATTTAGTATATATATAGTAATATATATATATAATTATATAATTATATATATATATACTTAGATATATACATAGATATATATATATATATATATATATATATATATATATATATATATATATATATATATATATATATATAATAAAAAAAATATAAATGCAGAAAGTAAATACATATGTATATACTGTATATTTACAGTATTTATAATATTAATATAATATTAATTACATATAATAGTATATATTAATATATATATATATATATATATATATATATTAATATATATAAATATATACATATATATACATAGATATATACATATATACATACATATACTTAATTATACGTATATACGTATAGAGAGGGTGTGGGGGGGGTATACCTACTGACAGGGGGGACCCAGGCGTCGTCGCCGGCGGGAGCACGGCGGCGGAGGAGGCGGTGGCTGGCCGTGGCAGTGGCTGCAACGGCAGCTGCTGTCAACAGTCACAGCAGCTACGGCGGCTTGCAGCAGTGGCAGCGACACGGGTGGTGGCGGAGGCGGCGGTGCAGGGTGGGGGTTCGACGGAGGGGACGTCGACGAAGACTCCGGTGGGGGTGGCGGAGGTCAGAGGCGGTGGTGGCGGTGGTTTGAAGGGGTCGGGGGGGGGGGGCTCGGTGCTGTGGTCGGGGGTCGGGGGGGTTGCTGTGGCAGAGCTGGTGGTCGGGGCGGTGGTCGTGGGGCGGTAGGAGTCGGTCGGGACGGTGGAGGAGGTGGTGGCGAGTCGGGTGGTGGTGGTGGCGGTGGTTCACGGTGGCGGAGGGTGGCGCTGGGGGTGGTCGGGTGGTGAAGTCGGTTGTGGGGGTGGTGGTCGGGATGATGCTGTGGGGGCTCAGGGCGGCGGAGGCGGTGGCCGGAGGGGAGTGGCAGTGGTCGAAGGGAAGGGGAGGGAAGTGGCAACGGGTTCGGCGGTGGTCCGGTGGGCGGAGGGTGACCGTCGTGGTGGTGGTGTGTGGTCGGAATGAGGGGGGGTGCTCGGGTATTTATAGGGGTTTTGGGGAGTGGCAGTTTGGTAAATATGTGGAAGTTTAGGGGCTTTTAGGTAATTTTGGGTTTTTAAGATATTTTTGCAGCCATTTGTGGGTCCTACATGACACGTGGACGGTCCACATTCACCAGCCAATGAGGTGATGCCGCCTCACACTGGAAATTTGCATAAAACTCCTAAAATTTCCTAAATTGCAAATAGGTCCCAAAATTGGTATTTTACGTAATTACGCAATTTGTCTGATAAAATACCCTGTTCCCAGAAAATACTAAAATGCTCAGAATTGAGAGGAAAAAGCTGTGGGAGGGTCCTGAGGGGGTGGGGGTGAGTCTGGGCAGGGGCAGGGCCTGGTTTCTGGGTGATACGGGTCATCGTATTTATTATTTAATAAATACTGCGCATGGTGTTCTCTAATTATTTAGAGGCAGGTAGGGCCATAATTTTACTACGGTGTCAATATACTAATTGTAGTATATTCAAAGTAGAATATTATCGTATTTTTGTTTAGGTAAAACAGGTGCCTGTTGGTTCTCAATCTCTAGGGGTACAGAGATGGATAAAGAGCAAGAAATAAAATAGAAAATAAATACGAACTTTTGTAACGATATTTGTGCGTCTCAAACGAGGCTCAAAATAAAGCATCTGGGAGTTGCACAAAATTCAGAAAAATAGTCTAACATGTCTAGGACAGGTATGTGAATTTTGTTTGGGAAACACAGCTAGTGTAATGCTCTAATTAATTGTGTAAGGTACAGGTGCACAAACAATAGGATATGTAAACAAAATAAATTTTAAAAAGTTACAGAAATTCTAATTAGCTAAAATAAATCCTAAATTACTGAAATCTGGTCGAGGGAGTTTACACTTGTCAATAGAAGAACCATTGCTATGCTAATAAGAAAATGAAATATATTGCTTGAACTTGTCTCCATATCGCTTGTGTTTTGATAGAACCACTTCGTGCTTGAACTTGATTTAGAGAGATGGCGGTCAGTCCGCACCAGAGATAGAAGAGAAGAGATAGATGGTATGCTTGTTCATTTCATCTGCATCATAGAGTTTATCTGATAGTGTTTCATGCATTCGCATCGGTCAAAAAATAGTTATTAGTGCAGAGCTGAACCTTGGTCCCGACTGCTATAATGTTAGTGAAGAGCAACCATGAGTCACAGCTGTTAATAGCATCAGATAAAATAGTCATTAGTTAGCTAGATTTTCTCTACTGATCCTGAGTTTCTCGGGGACCGAAAAGCATATAGATAGATGGATTTATTGTTTACAACAATGTCCCTCCACTGCGTACTCGATCAATTCGAAGATAGCCACAACTTTAACGATGTTGCCTTATGCGGACGCAACCCCAGGCTCATACGGTATCACATCCCGATGAAAACGATCATCCCGCGGGAGCGCTAGCGCGGTGATTCGCGTCTATCGGGGACGGCCGATTCCTGCGGGAGATCGGGGCGTGACATAATGGTATCAGAGCAACTCGATCCTCTGGCCTTACGCCCATTTCACTGCTGTTCTTAGATGACGATTCCTTGTGCATTGATATCATTGCTAAGTTAAGAGTTCCATACAATAAGTCCATAGATATTCTCAAAGTTGCGCGCAAAGGTTTTTTGAATTTGATTAGTTGCTTGAGAGTTGTGCTTTCATGCTTATGGCTTGCTAGAGTTTTCGATTGGGGATGATGAGGGATGAGGACTATCGCTGCTCTGGATATCGAAAGTTTCTTCTTGAGTTTCGAGACGAAACTCTTTCTTGGTGGGTAAGTATGTAGTGCCCCGCTTCGCGTAGGCACTATGTACAAAAGATATCCCTTTGCTGGATCGAGCGAAAGTCTTCTCAAAGTGTTCTTCGATCGAAATACAAGACAATTGATCTAGGTGAGTGGGCAGAACTTCATTCTCTGATTCTTGCACGCCTTAATAATGAATCTGAGTTTTATAATGCCTGTTGCTAAGAAGATTATTGTTTCCGTTGCATGAATAATAGAACTGCATGCTTAGCAAGAACTTGAATGCTTGACAATAGAGAACCTTGCCATGCTAATAAGAAAGAGTAAGAGACTGCTTGAACTTGTCCCCATATCGCTTGTGTTTTGATATAACTACTTCGTGCTTGAACTTGATTCAGAGAGATGGCGGCCAGTCCGCACCAGAGATAGAAGAGAAGAGATAGATGGTCTGCTTGTTCATTTCATCTACATCGTAGAGTTTATCTGATAGTGTTTCATGCACTTATGCCATCTTCTAGATATTTTACTCACCTACTATGCTCGCCCCTCGTACAGTACATGTCCACTGGCCTTGATGACTTTGCTTGTTCCTAGTCCTTGTTCCCAATCTCGTATATGTTCTCGGTTTTGTTCAGGCACGTTATATGTTCACTTGTACACGTTTATTTTTTCTTGTTCCATGTTTATTTTTCGGTCACCAATAACTTACTATATATCATATGTTACTTAGCTTATTGCCTTTCCTTCTCGAGATAAGTGCAGTAATAGCGCATGAGGCTCTATATGCATTTATTTACTTATGTCTTACCTGTTGCTGTGTTAAGATAGTATTGGTTTTAGTTCATAGTTTTTTGCCTTCCTTTGTGGTACTTGCTATTGGGGTTCTGACCCTACTGGTTTTGTATGGCCAGATCTCATAGCGGATCCAAATGACACTCCTTATCTTCCGATGGATGGTGACTACCCGGAGCATTAGACTACTTGAGTGATTTTCTACTTGTTCACACACTAGATTATGTGATGTATATTCTTTTGAGGCGTTTAGCCACCGAGTACGTGTTTAGCTCGTGTTTTGGACTTGACTTCTAGCCTACGGGCAATGACATGGTTACCTTATTCTAGACTATGGGTTGATCATGTATGACTATACTCTTGCTAGTTCTTCATTTTGTATTACTATCTTCATGATCATCTATGTACATTTGGTTTGTGACGCTTTACTATTTTGTTCCTGATGATCATATTCCTTGTATATTGTTATTTGCTTGTGATTGAGACACTTAGGACTGCTTGACCTAGGATCGACTGATGGATTGTAGTGTTAACCCATGTCTTACAGCTCCATCGTATATTCGGGGTACTGGTGTGCTCTGAGTATACGTAGCTGGCCTTTGTCTGTCCCCGCTCTCCAGTATTCTGGTTCTGGAGCCTGACAAGGTTTTAGTGGCCGTCCAGGTCTGGTTTTCATATCTGTGGGGGTTATTGATGTTTAGAAGTCTCAATCCTAATTATTTCTCCTTGATATCTTTCGTCTTATTCTATACCTCTGATCTTGACCTGTTATCTGATTCGATCATTGATCTATCATGTCCCTTTGATTTGATTCTTGTGTCCTTTAACTTTCAGGGGCACTGTTCCTGATCCTTCTAATCAGATTATTCGAGCTCAGTCGATGGCAGATCAGCGTCCCGATGGTCAACAGATTCCTAGAGATCAGCCCCAGCCTTCAGGAGCAGTGTCTAGGATTGATCCCGGAGCAGAGCAGTATGTTCAGCCCGATCAGCCAGCGGTACCGGATCAGCCAGAGCAGCCAAATGTTGTTCGAGCACTGATGAACGTTCTGACAGGTTTCATGACGACGCATCAGCGCCAGAGTGACGTTCTCACCCACTCCGTTCAGATGGCCCTTGAGCGAGGTGACTCTCAGATGCCTAATTCTGCTAGGGACTTCAGGCGTCTCCGTCCCCTGTACTTCTGTGGTACAGAGGATGCGATTACGTCCGATGCTTGGCTTCAGGACACTGAGGCTATTCTTGAGGCGGCAGGGATTCCAGCTCTGAGTAGCAGTGGACAAGTTGCAGCTATTGGACTTGGCTAGAGATTGGTGGGGAGCGCAGGAGAGTGCCATGGTGTTTCCAGTACGATGGACAGACTTTAGCGAGAGGTTCCAGATGCGGTACTTTAATCATAAATATTTGAGATCGATGGAGACATGCTCTTTGTGGAATGTCGTGTCAGCCCCACACGTTCATATGCCCCTCTCTCTCTCTCTCTCTCTCTCTCTCTCTCCCCGGCACATAGGAATTTATCAGGTTTCTGCTTACTAGGTTTTTGGGGTATTATGTAGAAGTTTCAAAGTTGCCTTCATTCCTTGGGATCCTACTGTTAATTTGTAAAAGAAAAGAACAAAACAACACAAGTACAAACCTGAAACCGTGTTTTATAGGAATCCATGGCATGAAGCAACCTTAGTAGTACCTTATATACAAGTACATCTCCCCCTTCTCATTATACCACATCTTGATAGTTCATAACAAAAACTTATATAATATATAATATATATATCAGCAACAAAACATGAGTTGTTACAATCAGCAACAAGCCCCCAATGCTGGTAAGTACGTAGTGGAGTTCAAATTCATTCTTCTAATTGATCATTTTGATTGATTGATATTACGACCGGGGAAATCCAATGCGCAGCTTATCCACCACCTGGAGGACTACCCTACCCCTCACCGGCGGAAGGGTACCCTACGAACGTGACACCGCCTCCGGTGGGATACCCTATGAAGGATGGAGCTGGGGACGTTGCATATCCCCAGCAAGTCCCTGTGGAGACCAAGAGCCGAGAAGCCGGCTTCTGGGAGGGATGGTAAGTAATCAAAGAATATAATTCATGAGCTGTTTTTTTTTTTTTTAATTTGGATTTCCTGACTATATACAATGGCACAGAAAATGATAAACTCGTCCAATGGTATACAATTAGACAATTGGATATATATATATATATATATATATATATATATATATATATATATATATATTTTTTTTTGAATTTTCAACATAAAGCAAATGATATAATCAAGAAAATCGACTGAAAACCATGAAGTAACCTTACCAGCATATAGATAATTGTAACCAACACCGAATAGTAAGAATAGTATTTATTCGAAATATAAATAACCATAAATTTGAATTGCAACTTTGATGCACTCTACTATTTCATTTTTGAACTTAATACTCTATACTTTGATATGTATCAACTTCATATCCTAATAAAACAAAAATATTTCTATCCATCCACCTCTCTCTCTCTCTCTCTCTCTCTCTCCCCCCACGCGAGTTGTCGTTGTCGCCACCACTGCTGCTGTTGCTACTGTCGCCGCCACTATTGCGCACGGAGAGAGAGAGAGGAGGAGGGTTAGTAGGTGAGGAAGGAAGGATAATTTCGTCATTTTTTATTTTTGGATATCAAGTTAAAAATATTCAATAGTTAATGGTATCAAGTTGTCGAGTAAAAAAAGTTTAGGATATCAAGTTCAAAAACTGGAATAGTTAATAGTATCAAGTTGCAATTCAACCTAAATTTTATAAGCAATCCAATTAATTCTAACTTGCTAGTGTTCAGTCTCATATATATTCCTGTTCTTTGATGGACGTTTTTGGGAATTGTTGAAGTGGACTAGGCTAACAGCTTGATCTCTAATTTATTTTCCTTGTGTTGCCTGCAGTTGTGCTGCCTTGTGTTGCTGTTGTGTCCTGGATATGTGCTTCTGACTTTTGAGGAAGGAGGACACAAGCTTCTTCATTTATATATCAAATAAACTCCATGTTCATATAATCTCTCTCTCTCTCTCTCTCTCAGTAAATGTTAGATTGTGGTATGTGAATAAGAGCAGTTTTGTTCACTCCGTAAATACGTTGTGATTGTTGTTATTTTGTCAACTTCAATTCCCGGGGCCCCTATGAAATGAATTTTACATCGCAGTTATGTGTATCCTCATTATCAATGATTGTCCACTTTTTATCTATACCAGTCAAGCTCACGTGCGTTGTACGAAATTAGATAAAAATTTAAATTAGATTAAAATATTTTAAATATGATTTGGATATATTTTAAATATGATTTGAATATATTTTAATTAGGATTTGTTATAACTATAGTTTTAGAATTTTTGATATGTATTTGGTTAGATAATATCATGTATTTAGTTTAAATATAATTTGAATATTGAATATATTTTAGAATTTATTAAGTTTGAAGGATTTAGATTTTTTATTTATTTTTAATTACGTGAGGTGAGGAGGTACATACACGTTTAGAAAGTTTTTTTTTTTTTAATTTTTGAATTTAGTGGAGAATATACATACGGTTTGAACAACTCATTTTTGAGCTGTTTTCAAGATGCATTATAATGGTAGAAATGATCCTTCAAGCTTCTTAATCAAGAAAGTTATTCTTTCCATTATCAATGAGACCTTTCAAGCCATAAGAATCCACCAAGATCTCCCCTGAGCCCTTACAATAACTACAACTTTAGTCTTGGATTCTATGAGCTGTAAACACAGGCAGATAAAAAGGAAAATAACTAACCCTTCCTTTAAACTGTTTAGTTTATGTTCAACTTCATTATTACTAGACCATGTATCTACATGTTTATGTCAATAAATTAGCACCCTCCCGTCAGAATGGGTACGGCTATGGAGCTAAAAGGCCAGTAAAAGAGTTGGCATAGTTTTATAACGTGTCGGACTCCGCCCTCTATGTTGATACCAAGGTACATGTAAATGAACTTTGCCTTGCCATATAACCTAGTACAATAAGTTGGTGGATACCTAAACCTACTTTTATGGAAATTGAGGTGATGTGGCCAAGGAGAACCATCCAAACTTCTTGTGTCACACAAGGAACCAAGATGATTTGGTTTCATATAAAGACTGCACATTTAAGCCAAAGAGCAAGAGGCAAAATGATAATATTTCCCTACAGGGACTATAACACATTAAGCATTACGCCAAAGAGCAAAAAAGAACGATCATATATTCTAAGAAAAACAAGAGAGAGAGAGAGAGAGAGAGAGAGAGAGTATGCTTACTCTTCCAACTGAAGCTATTTTAAAACAAAGCAATTATCATTAGCAGTGAATGACTGGATTCTTTCTAGGTTTGATTAATGGTTAATTTGCATTAGTGAGCAAAGTAGAAAGAGTTGGAACAAATTTTTTTTGTCTGCACCATTCGTTCCAGTCAATCTTCAACGGTTTGGAAATGCTGACGACAAAAAAATTGCCATCAATGTCTGAATATGGAAGGCATGTAGGGGTGAGCATTATTCGGTTTTCGACCAAAAATCGAACCGAATAAGTGATTCGGCTCAATCAATTTGAAAAGGAAAAAAAAAAAAATCGGTTCGATTTCGGTTTTGAAAATACTAAAAAAAATTATTCTGTTTCGGTTTTAAATTTCAGTCCAAAACCGAATAAAATTTATACAATTATGTAAATACCCTAATTATATACATATTTTGGGATTAAAAATGTTTATATTTTGAAAACAACAATTATAACAACTCTATGTATATGTTTTGAATGCTAATTTTAATAATTTAACAATTAGTCCAAATTTGAACACAACTTCAAAATACAACACGTGTATATAAAAACTATAATTTTTAATATAATATAACCATGATTCAAACTTTGAAACCAATCAATTAAATAATAATATTAGTCCAACCGAATAAACTGAATAGACTATTCGATTTTGACTATAGAATGCTCACATCTAAAGCCTAAAGGCATGCCTGTTTGGATGCAAGCAGATGTCAGCTGTAAATTAATAGTCGAGGTGCAACTTTACTTGTAAAAAGGCCACAGTATTTCTAGCATAAACTACAAGTTGTAAAAGAAAGAAAATAACAATGGTAACAGTAAGGGCTTAGCTTGGCATAAGATTCTTGAAAGGATAGAACAAATAGTTTTTATAACATCTATTGCTTAGGCAATACCTAGACGGAAGCAGGTTGACATATCAGAACTTATACATTCCAGTTTTTATTTAGTGTACATATATTTACAGCATATCATAAAGCCCTATATACAGATTACTTTGATTTATACGCACCAGATTTCCATTGATGGGCAACACATCATTGTACAATAGAATTCCAGTTTCCGGCTTTCCGTTCCCATAATTAAGCACCCATGGTAATCCCCGATGCTCCGACTTCCACATGCTTCACTCCTTCACTCTGCGGATGAACAAGGATAGTGGCCTGGGCACTGGCTAGTTGCTGCTCCATTCCCACACTGGCAACAGATATAGCACCCAACATAGCCAGGTTATCCGTGGCGTCGTCATCATTGGCATCGGTATCGGGAGAGAGGACCTGCCAGTCTTCTTTAAGAGTAGTGACCTGCATCCCTTTCTCGCAATGTTTCTCGACTTCAAATGCAGTGGGAAGGATAACATAGTCATTCAGAGGGTTGTAGAAGGGGTCTGGTTCTCCGGCCTTGAGCCAGTGCTTTAGTATTCTGAACACATGACGGTCACAGATTATTCCTCGATGATCAGCTGCAACACCCACTCTTGCCACTGCTTCGAGTCCGTCTGCCTGTAAGAATATAACACTGATTCATATTTCAACTTTCAAGTTGCAGAGATTTAGGATGAATGAAGTAAGATGCATTGTGATCTAAATCTCGCAAAAAGAACAGTGGATTGGGACAACAACAAAAACAAAGTCTTTATCCCAAATTTTTTGGGTTGACAGTTTGAATCCTCTCTTCCATTCAGCTCTGTTAAGAGCCATGTCCTTTGTAACGCTAACAAAAACCAATTCTTTCTTTAACATTCCAAACCATGTTCATCTAGGCTCTCCCTCTAGTCCTAGCAGCTGCATTAACTAATATATATCGCTCCTTACTACATCTATTGGCCTGCATTGCATATGTCCATACCATCTAAGACAATTTTCTCTTTATCTTGTCCTCAATTGGCGCCACCTCATTTCCCATGTAAGAACAGTGGCTTGGGACAAGTGTCTGTTAATTTTCGAATTGTTGAGTAATTTTTATGTACTTAGCTTAGTTGGGAATCATGAGAAGTCAACAGAAAAGGAAGGATTGTGTCTTTGACAGCTCTGATTTAAAACATGACATGATAAGTAGGAGAACTTAAGATGCTATATTAAAATTCAGACGCAATAACCTGCTTTACAAGTTAGCTCTATTAATTAGTAAGAAGATGAAAGTACGACACATTTAATCCAAACAGCCGAAACCTGACATGGCCACAAATGCAGGAGCTTTAGTGAATGGTTGCTTGTGAACAACTCATTTATGGCCATGTCAAGTTTTGCCTACTTGAATTAATGACTTCTTGTACAATCATCTTGGTACTTATTAAGAACACCATTTTAATTTGGAACCAGGTTATTGCCATTGCTTCTGATTTTTAACAGTTCATCTTAACTTTCCTACTTATCATGTTTTGTTTCACATCAGAGCTGTCGAAGACATGATCCCTCTGTCGACTTCTAACAATTCCCAACAAAGCTCCTGCAGAACAGATGACTTTGCGAGTGGTGGAAAGAAGTGTCAAGTTCATCAACTACTATGAAGTTAGCAACCCAATAAGTATGTGACACATGCAATGACGTAAAAATACAGTACAAAAAATAAACAGATATATTCAAAAACGACCAAGGGGGGCATATTTAGGAGGTCGAGAACCTACATCAAGAATAAGGAATATGAACTTTACGGTGGGAATACTAGAAACATAGGACTCTTGAATAACCACTGAATCTTGTAACCACATCATGTCTTTGTCGGTTTCCATTCTCGTATTCATGCAACATAGAAATTGACAATGTTTGTTCATTTCACAACTAGCTTGCTTCTTATAGAAAGACAATGGTTAGTGAATCATGACGATTTATTTGTTAAGTTCAATTCAGAAGTTGCTACTAGTAGCATTGTGTCTACACCATTTCTTTCTTCTACTCGCTTCTTGGCCGGGTGGGTTCGATCCCACGGGCGGGCAAGCGGATTATTCCTTCCAATTATGGTGGAAGTTATATATATATATATATATATATATATATATATATATAGAGAGAGAGAGAGAGAGAGAGAGAATTTGAGTTGCATCCCACTTTATTTACCATAACTCAAGGTGCACCCCATTGCTTTACCATAATGTACAACACCCCCCACTTCATCAAAAACTAACTGTCAACTCCGTTGACCGTTAATTTTTGACCGAAATACCCCTAAAAAATCACCATTATTATCAGCTCCCCCTCCTCGGTCTGGAAAGAAGGGGTATTTCGGTCAAAAATTAACGGTAGTTTTTTACGGAAGTAGAGGGTGTTGTATATTATGGTAAAGCAGTGGGGTGCACCTTGAGTTATGGTAAATAAAGTGGGGGGGCAACTCAAATTTTCTCATATATTGTTAAACGTTATATTAGGTAGTCGGGTAGAATAATAGAGAGAGGGATAAGCCTCTCATATATATATGTAGTCTTTATCATCTATGAAAATTATTCCATTATTCTAATTCTACATGATATCAGAGTCATAAACCCCGCCCCTCTCTCTCTCTCTCTCTTTCTCCACCAAAAAAAAATCTAAACCTAGCCGCCCCCGCTGCCCCCCCCCTCCACTCCGCCAGGCCACCCTGCTCCGCCAGCACCCCCCCCACAGCCGCCGCCCCCCCTCCCCCCGCTATGCAACCCAACACCCTAATCCTAACACACCTCTGCGGCCGCCTCCCCTACTTCCGGTGTAAACCCTAATTCAAAAAAAAAAAGTATATTGAAGTCAGAGGATAGACATTAATTTGTTTGCACAACCTCTATTCCTAGATTACGACTTCAAGAGCGTATATCGAAGCCAGATGGTAGACAAACGGCAATAGTGCAGCTGTCCCGACCCGCTTTGCCTCAAACAAAAGCAAAGGATATCCAGACTTGTCCCTACAGGAATCCGGCTTAGGCTTTCAGAGGCTCGCTTGACGTATCGCTCTACCGAGGCGAATCATCGCTAAGGTGGGTGGCTACGGTGAACTTGTCTTTGTTTAGCCAGCACACATAAAATCTGGAATATTTCATGCTAGTCGCTAGGTGATTCACCCCCCTGCATGCTAATAAATCCAACGCACCTAGCTAAGAGAATAATCCCAACGTGTATTGCTTATGCTAGAACATGGAAATTGAAATACTGCTTATATTCAGACCCTCGCATGCTAAGTCCCCTAACGATCTAACTCTCGGTTTACCTTCGGGCCCGAGCTAACGTGCTGCTTACGTTCCTTAGAAACGCATGCTTGTCTGCTTGTAATGATGCCATGTTATCATCCAAACCCCGGGAGACTACTACGTAGTCGTTCCGTGCCTGAATAAACCTGCAAGTATTCGGGACCGCTAGGTCACCAAGGCAATCTCCGTCCCAGGAGAATTGCATCAAGGCAAAAGTCATTTACTGAACAACGAAACAGGCAATGCATCTTGTCTTGTACTATTGTTGCCTCAACAGCTTGCCTCTTGTCTTGTACTCTTGTCTTGTACGCTTGTTGTCCTAACCATGTAAATGGATAACTTACTCGAGACGCCGTTCGATCACGGACAACTTGTGCACAGGGATGGTCTAGCGGGCGATGCTGGGGCACTGGCATCGTCCCGGTCCGGGCGAGACCTATTGTTTAGTCTCTTGTTCTTGGCGGAATGGCATGCAGCGCCTCTTGTACTTTGTTGCATACCATTCTCGTCAAAGACTATATCGTCCATTATGGCATACGCCAGTGATCGTCTTGTATTTAACTTGTTGCATGCTTGCTGGTAAAGAAATAAAAGATAATAAGAAATCCTCGCTTAGCGGCTATCCGCGTGCGAGGCACTGTATCACATCAAGAAACAACTAAACACCTGAACGATCTTGAATTAACAGTACTCGTGTTGCATATACTATGCCCCTGAATGCTTATACATGTTTCTGCTTGAATTTATAATGTTCGCCTTGGACAGGGAAGGACAAATGGTAAGTTGGTAAGTCTCGCCGTGTTTCCTCTCATGTTGCACGGCGCACAGCCCGACACGTTATGCTATTCAATATCCGCATAAAACTGATCCTAAGGCAACTAGAAAGACAACTTAATAGTTGGTGCAAGGAACCTGTATTACGTGTTTGGATTTGTCGAGCGGGCGAGTAGCTTCCCCACCAGTGCATTCAATGTACTGATAATCCACCAGTTTGTATGCAGGGTGCGGGAGAACCTCGTTCGGTGCGGATGCCTCCAACGTGCGTGTTAAGGCCAGGAGTTCCCTCTGAAGTCTTGCAACGGTGCGTCCGGAACTGAAGCACATATACAAGACATAATGTTGGAACATAGCCCGAACTCGCCTGGACATCGCCTCTACAATCATTCCACAGTTGTAGCCACTTGGCACGCTTTTACTGTTTCAGAGAGAGAGGCTTGAGCGACTTGTAATCTCGGCAATACGCCGCCTGTAACACATGTTCATATCAATAAAAGGAGTTGCTTTACTTCAAACTTGTGTTTCAATGCTTCCGCTATATTGTCGACTCAGTGAACCTGTTACCAAATTGCTATTCGTTTATGACTCCGCTGCACTCGGACAATCTGTGCGACTCTGTGGCTTAGAACTCTTACCGCCAGCCAATGAACCACAGCCTTACACGGACGTGGATCACGCTCGTGCGGCATCACGCCCGGATGGGTCAAAGCGATCGTTCCGCGGGAGCGCTGACGAGGGTGATTCCCGCCTAGCGGGAACGGCCGAAATAGCCTACGGGAGATCGGGGCGTGACATGTTGGTATCAGAGCCTGGCTTCTACGCCTTTGGACTTCGATTCGATATCTCTGTTTCGAAAGCTCGTTCGTGGGTTATGTGCACGCTCTCTCTCAATGCCTCGATGGGATGTTCCAACAATAAGTCTAAATACTTTCAAAATGCATTTGAATGATATGATTGCTTGTCTGGTTGTATGCTGCGAGTGGCCTTTGTGCCAACCTGTGCGAACCCTTGAGAGTATCGCTAGTAGCTTGTCCGATTTTCACTAACCCTAAGTTTGGTTGAATGTATCTATTCGAGGGACGCCTTGAACTAGTGCACCATCCAAGACTTAAGAAAAGGTGAAACTCGAGTGCTAAGACTTCGCTATCACTAAGCTGGTTGACGTGTTCACGCTAGAGGGGCCCTTCGAAAGTGCACACGATCCAGTCTAAGCGATATGCTGATTTCGACGCTTGTGCAAGTGAATATCCAAATGAACAAGTACAACGACTTGTCTAGGATTGCCTCAACTCTAGATTACTGCTTGTCCTTAGTAAGTCTCGAGGACGAGACTTTTTCTAAGTTGGGTAGGATGTAACACCCCGTTCCGCTCTAGCGGACTGCCGTCTCAAACGGCAATAGTGCAGCTGTCCCGACCCGCTTTGCCTCAAACAAAAGCAAAGGATATCCAGACTTGTCCCTACATGAATCCGGCTTAGGCTTTCAGAGGCTCGCTTGACGTATCGCTCTACCGAGGCGAATCATCGCTAAGGTGGGTGGCTACGGTGAACTTGTCTTTGCTTAGCCAGCACACATAAAATCTGGAATATTTCATGCTAGTCGCTAGGTGATTCACCCCCCTGCATGCTAATAAATCCAACGCACCTAGCTAAGGGAATAATCCCAACGTGTATTGCTTATGCTAGAACATGAAAATTGAAATACTGCTTATATTCAGACCCTCGCATGCTAAGTCCCCTAACGATCTAACTCTCGATTTACCTTCGGGCCCGAGCCAACGTGCTGCTTACGTTCCTTAGAAACGCATGCTTGTCTGCTTGTAATGATGCCACGTTTTCATCCAAATCCCGGGAGACTAGTCGTTCCGTGCCTGAATAAACCTGCAAGTATTCGGGACCGCTAGGTCACCAAGGCAATCTCCGCCCCAGGAGAATTGCATCAAGGCAAAAGTCATTCACTGAACAACGAAACAGGCAATGCATCTTGTCTTGTACTATTGTTGCCTCAACAGCTTGCCTCTTGTCTTGTACTCTTGTCTTGTACGCTTGTTGCCCCAACCATGTAAATGGATAACTTACCCGAGACATCGTTCGATCACGAACAACTTGTGCACAGGGATGGTCTAGCGGGCGATGCTGGGGCACTGGCATCGTCCCGGTCCGGACGAGACCTATTGTTTAGTCTCTTGTTCTTGGCGGAATGGCATGCAGCGCCTCTTGTACTTTATTGCATACCATTCTCGTCAAAGACTATATCGTCCATTATGGCATACGCCAGTGATCGCCTTGTATTTAACTTGTTGCATGCTTGCTGGTAAAGAAATAAAAGATAACAAGAAATCCTCGCTTAGCGGCTATCCGCGTGCGAGGCACTGTATCACATCAAGAAACAACTAAACACCTGAACGATCTTGAATTAACAGTACTCGTGTTGCATATATTATGCCCCTGAATGCTTATACATGTTTCTGCTTGAATTTATAATGTTCGTCTTGGACAGGGAAGGACAAATGGTAAGTTGGTAAGTCTCGCCGTGTTTCCTCTCATGTTGCACGGCGCACAGCCCGACACGTTAGGCTATTCAATATCCGCATGAAACTGATCCTAAGGCAACTAGAAAGACAACTTAATAGTTGGTGCACGGAACCTGTATTACGTGTTTGGATTTGTCGAGCGGGCGAGTAGCTTCCCCACCAGTGCATTCAATGTACTGATAATCCACCAGTTTGTATGCAGGGTGCGGGAGAACCTCGTTCGGTGCGGATGCCTCCAACGTGCGTGTTAAGGCCAGGAGTTCCCTTTGAAGCCTTGCAACGGTGCGTCCGGAACTGAAGCACATATACAAGACATAATGTTGGAACATATCCCGAACTCGCCTGGACATCGCCTCTACAATCATTCCACAGTTGTAGCCACTTTGCACGCTTTTACTGTTTCAGAGAGAGGCTTGAGCGACTTGTAATCTCGGCTATACGCCGCCTGTAACACATGTTCATATCAATAAAAAGAGTTGCTTTACTTCAAACTTGTGTTTCAATGCTTCCGCTATATTGTCGACTCAGTGAACCTGTTACCAAATTGCTATGCGTTTATGACTCCGCTGCACTCGGACAATCTGTGCGACTCTGTGGCTTAGAACTCTTACCGCCAGCCAATGAACCACAGCCTTGCACGGGCGTGGATCACGCTCGTGCGGCAACACGTCCGGATGGGTCAAAGCGATCGTTCCGCGGGAGCGCTGGCAAGGGTGATTCCCGCCTAGCGGGAACGGCCGAAATAGCCTGCGGGAGATCGGGGCGTGACAACTGTTAGGCTGCCCTCCTTTATTGAGCCAGTGCTCCAGTCCGACGGTCCGCAGACATCGATTCAGTCAGCACCGCCGTCGCCCGGTCGCATGTCGCATATACTGCCAATGGTAACAGACTCAGCACTGCCGTCGCCCGATCGATCATCGCAGATAATGCCCATGGTCACAGAATCATCCTCCTCCTCTGGCTCGCCTGATTCGTCTCCGCCTTCGGCTCCGCATGTTCCACCAGCTCGACCTCGTCGTGCCTATCGTGATCATCCCTTGTATGTTAAAAACTACAAAGGGCTTGCGAGCCACACTGGGTCATTAATAGCTACTATTGATGGGATTCGGATTCCCAATTCTGCCAAGTAGGATCTCAAACATCCCGGTTGGCGTACTGCTATGGAAGAGGAGATGATTGCGCTTTGGGAGAACCATAGTTGGGACTTGATAAATTTGTCGTCTAGAAAATAGGATGTCGGTTGCAAATGGATGTTCACGATCAAAGTAAAACCAGATGGCACCCTTGTTCAACTAAAGGCCCGTCCGGGCTAAAGGATATTCCCAGACTTATGGTGAAGATTATTTTGAGACATTCTCCCCAGTTGCCATAATGACCTCTGTACGCGTACTCTTGGCCTTAGTTGCTTGCTATGACTGACCGCTACTCCAGCTGGATATCAAGAATGTCTTCCTCCACGAGGACCTAGATGAAGAGGTATATGTGGTGCAACCTCCCGGGTTTGTACAAGGGAGGGTAAAGTGTGTCATCTGAGGAAGGCCATGTATGGTCTCAAACAATCACCTCGTGCATGGTTTGGTCGGGTTACAGATGTGGTCACTCAGTTTGGCATGAGTCAATCGAAGAAGGATCATTCAGTATTTTATCGACAGACATCAGCGAAAAGGATTCTACTTGGTGTTTATGTTGATGACATTGTGATCACAAGAGACGACAGTCAAGGCATTGCGGGGCTGAAAAAGTTTCTGGGAGAACAGTTTCAAACCAAGGATATGGGATCATTAAACTACTTCTTGAGTGTTGAAATTGTACGGGAAAAGAAGCACATTGTCATGTCACAGAGGAAGTATGTGTCAGACATACTGAATGATACAGGAATGATGCAAGCCAAATGTGCAACGTCGCCAATGGACCCAGGAGAAAAGTTACTCCCCGACGAGGGGGTCCTGATAACGAATCCGGATCAATATCGTCGAGTGGTTGAAAAAATTAACTACCTGGCAGTTATGACTCATCCATATATTTCCTCTACCTTTTGTGTTGCGAGTAGATTTATGTTTTCTCCACGAGTTCCATATTGGCAGACAGTTCTCAGAATTCTGCACTATTTAGTCCAGAAGCCTGGAAAAAGAATTCTAATGGAGAACCAGGGACATACAAATGTTGAGTGTTTTACTAATGCTGACTGGGATGCCAACCTGACAGACAGACGATCTACGTCTGGTTACTCGGTATTTATTGGCGGAAATTTGATATCGTGGAAGAGTAAGAAGCAGAGTGTGATTGCACGATCAAGTTCCGAAGCAGAATATCGAGCCATTGCCCATGGCACGGCAGAAGTGTTATATCTGCAGCATCTTCTAGAAGAGCTGGGAGAAGAAGCGGGATCTAAAGCAGCAGATATATGGTGTGATAACCAATCTGCTATGTATATTGCTACCAATCATGTATTTCATGAAAGGACGAACACATTGAAATTGATATCCATTTCGTCCGTGAAGGATATAAAAAGGGAATGATAAAGTTCCATCACGTGAGGACAAGTGATCAGATAGCCGATATCTTCACGAAATCTCTTTTGGGTCCTCGGGTACAATTTTTGTGTAACAAGATGGGCATGATTGATATATATGCTCCAGCTTGAGGGAGGGTGTTAAGCGTTATATTAGGTAGTGGACTTTAGTCCCACATAGGGTAGAATAATAGAGAGAGAGTCAGCCTCTCCTATATATATGTAGTCTTTCTCATCTATGAAAAACCATTCAATTATTATATATATATATATATATATATAACACAAAAGGGCCAACTAAAACATCTTTCAACTCTGCAAATTAAAAGCTAATAATTGCATTCACCCCTTTAGAATACGACGAGGATTAAACAATTAAGCATAAAGGTATATAAAAGAAACAAGTTTATAAACCACTATGTTTATAATAAAGTAAAGGATAAATTGCAGGAAACCCGCCCCCCTGAAATTTGCCCCTTTTTTATGTCCCCCCCTAAAGTTATCTTTTTGGAATGAATGGTCCTTTTCATCAACTGAATTGTTATCTCCACACTTGAGTGAGCTGCAAATGACCACTTTACCCCCCGTCTTCTTCAACCCCTCCGAACTTAACCTGGTTCTAAGACTTCTTTTATTGAACTGGCATTCTATGGGAAGTAAATAATGAGTGAGTTTATTTTAATAAGAAATGTATAGAAGTCCAGGCAGGCTAAGTTATTCCAAAGTTCTTCCATCTAGAAGCTTTTCAATGGTGCTAATGTAAAATGTTAAAAGTGTTAGAAATCCATTACAAGGAAATGGAATGGGAGACACCAAGAACAGCCTGATGGAATTACTGTGGTCTGTCCAGCTCTTTGCACACATAAAACTATTTATTCTGCACACAGTGACTCACTCTACGTACCATGAGAATTTTTTTGAATTTGTGATATAGTACACCGTCATTTCATGGTCTCCTTCCCAGGAAAAAAGAAGATTACTTCTTTTTGGAATTGATCCCCCATTGGTTGGCTTCTTGTGCATCTGCTACTTCATTCATAACCCTAGTCGTCTCCTCGTGAGCAGGTTCGACGAGGAAGAAATAAATTGAAAATACAAGACAATTAAGTTCATTTTACATTGTTCTATCTGTCGGCAAGGTAAATCATATCAATATCTAGATATGATCCAATCTCTAGCAACCTAACAAGTTCTCCTTGGAAGTTCTCTACCACAACACAACTGTACTTTAGGATCCAACTTGAAGATGATCCAAATGACACAGAATATAAGACAAATGTTTCCTGATGTAGCCATGTCAAAGAGAAAAGGAACCAATAACAATACCATAACCAAATATAGTTGCAAGGATAGACCAAGAACAATCACTCTACAGCAAGGATATTCTGGTAATTCATGATGCAATCCTATTCCCTGGCATGAAATGGTGTCCTTGTTGAATTTTGAAGACCCAAGAGTTTGTCTACGTGAAATGGAGCATAAATGCCCCAGTTTTCAGTATTTGGAAAAGAAGTCTCACAACCTTGAGAAGAGAGAGGAGAGCAAGAAAGAGAGTTAGTTGGGAGAAAGAGCGAGAGAACAACATAGGAGAAGAGTGAGAAGGAGCGGGAGAGGAAAGGAGTGGGGTGGTGTGTGTGTTGTGTGTTGGGAGGGGGGGGGGGGGGGGGGTATTGGTGGTGGTAAAGTGGTCATATGAGCTGCAAATAACCACCTAAATAGGGAGAGAACGGTTCAGTTGATGTGAGGGACCATTCATTTCAAAAAGTAACATGATAAACAGGCAAACTTCAGGGACGTTTACTGCAATTTACCCTAAAATAAAATATCCAATCTACTCTAAACCATATCTATGAGCTTTCTACTACTAAACGTGAAGCAGCCCCTCCTATATTCTAATTACTAAATAGCAGATGACCTGGTTATATTATTTAGTAATTTACAAACAGGAAAAGCCAACTAAAGATTTACTGTGAAAGGTTATAACCTAGAAAGCAAGGACACTCCAAAAATCTGGGACATGTCGTGTCGGACAGGTATCAGATAAACCACAAAAACTCCAAAATACACTAGGACACACCAAAATAGGTGTTGTGTCCATACCGTGTCTAACCCGTGTCCATGCAACATAGGGACTTATAGCAAATATAATATGGTTTAATCATTCTAAAAATTCTTACTGTAAGAAATGACATACCTTAGCTGATTCAACTGGAACAGTCCCATCACCATTAACGTAAATGTATTGTGGCTGGGCTGAGAGCAATTGTTTTAGATCTGAAATAGCTGTATGTTCTGTCCCATAGCTGAGTAAAGAAAATAAATACTCAGTCCAATTACACAAAATTAATAGTGTTCTAGCTAACTCATTGAGAACTACTGAAGGAACAGTACATGATGTTGGGCAGAACTTAGCATAACGAATAGATGCATGTTTGCTACTTGTACTCATCAAAGATAAAAAAAAGAATAGAGAAGATACCAAACGGTATGTGGTGTGTCATTATGAGTCCCATATACATTGTAGAATTTAACAGTCGCAGGAACCTTCGCTCGAGATAGTATCTCCCGAGTTTCATTAGCCCATTTCAAAATCTCCAAGTTCAATGGTAAATGAATTTTCTCTCCATCAACCTCGACCTGGAAATAGAAGTGAACAGCAGGGAGCAGCAATAAGAAATTGTGGAGTATATGAAACATGAGATTGTATTTTGCAACAAAAAATCTCTAATCAGTATAGGGCAGAATAGATGGCATATGAAGATTGCTAGCATAACATCTATCTACCATGAAGAAGTGCAATATATGTAAAAAATCAAGAAAGCATAATTATATGTAAAGATAACCTAATAATATAATACTTGATAAAGCAATGTGCAGAAACGTATGCCTCACCATGTTGCTAGAAAGAGCTTCCTTCATCAAAGGTAACATCTCAGTCAAATTGTAGGACTCCAGCAAATTACTCAATTTACTACTCCCATCGTGCTTCTCTCTCCATATTTGCAGATGTGGATTGTTCTCCCAAGAAAAGGTGGGAGAGGCCATCAGCTCATAAATAGATGGGCATTCAATCAGCTGAAACAAAAAAAATGCTTCTGTTAATATTTATATCACCGTTGAAATAATACATAAATAAAGGTTGCATTTGGATATTTTCATTGTCAAAACCTAAACAAATTAACCTTGAAAATATCTAGAATGAAGTAAACTCTTCTGACAACTTGCGCATATATAACTGATCCTTATGGAATATGGAAATAGACATTCCTAGCCATCAAACTGGTGAGCTTATTAGTGAAAATGCTAAAAGTATTTTACAAATATCATGTGTGGATGAACCTCATTATTAGTAAACTAAAATAACACTTGATTTTCCTGCAACAATATGTTATATGTATACATTATTATGACAAGCAAATGATGGTCTTTATAACACAATTGGATACCTTTCACTTGTTCTCCTCGGTGTTGAGAAATTCAACTATTTTTAACAAAACTTGGGGCAACCTATGTATACAACTAAGTTGCATGGATAGTCCTCCAGAGGGCAGAATGTGTTTGCCACCTGTCCAACACGATTATTCCTTGAAATTCATGTCTAATATGGTTCTAAGGGTACCAGTTTCAAAGTGGCCCCAAAATGTGTTTGTAAGTGAATGGTCATAGTCAGGATCATGTGAAACAAAACTGAAATATTAGAAAGTAATATTTCTTTTAAAGATCGTCCTTTCTAGAACATTTGGAACCTACTTACTAGCAAAAACATGCATAAATACAGATCTTATTAATATCTATACAAATAATATGTATATATATATATGTAGTCGTGTGTATATATAGTTGTATTCATGTCTTACCTGTATCCTGAAATTTTCAGAAAATGTCAATATTACTAATCCATATCCCAATCTGTATCCTTATCTATGCAACCCAGGTATACAATATACAATGATTGGTTTCTCTGTAGTTAACTCTTAAGATAGACATTCATTGTTAACTGCCATTAGTGAACATATAAGAACATAAGCAAAGAAGGCGAGTGGGTGATTGTTTGAGAAGAAGATTCTTATGCATGCATTTCAAGGATATAGTATTATTTCTTCCAAGACAGTCTAAAAGAAAAAAAAATGAAGCAAAAAAGGAATTATTATTATTGAAGGAGAATTTACCAACTGCTGCATGCTCCACTTGGAGATGAAAAAGTTTTGTTCCCATCCATCAACAAAAGAGCACCCATTTAACAAAGCTGCTGTAATATAGCCAGGTGCACCTACAATAGAGTGATATTAGAAAATGAATGCTCGTCTTTTAGTATTCAATAGGCTTGTGTGAAACAGTGAAAAATAAATATAATTTCTCCTTGGAAATGACAATCAAGATATATAAGAACTAAGAAGGCTTTATTATCTGTTACTCGAAAGCAGCAGCAGCAGCATATCCATCAAAATGGGCATGGAACAAACCCTAGAGGTTCCACAAAAAGACTAGCCAAATAAGCAGATTAGGTGTCAACTTAATGTCGACCGTCCAAGTTGGCTCCAAATTCCAAGCTCAGGATGTAATGCCCCGCATCAGCACTGTGCATTACGCTGAGATTTTGTATGGAACAAGTACTGAGTAAGTCGATTTGAATGCGCAGGTAAGATGCGGAGTTCGGTGCAAGAAGAGTAGCGTCTCGCAATGGGCTGGGGCATTGAGGCAACGTGGATGGATCAGTGTGTTCGTTCAGAGCAGTGCAGAGATAGCAAAATTGGAGCGATAATACCGTCTTCCTTAGTCCGATCGGGTCGGATGATTTGGAGAGCACGACCTGCTCGCACGGTACGGTTATACCAATTGAGTAGTTCGTGCTCTGCATCGGACCACGGATTCAAGGAATCGACCGTATCGGCAAGGCAGAGTGCTAAGCAGATTCAGACTTGGTGAGTGGGCTATGTTCCTTCTCCTCTACTCCTTCAAGCCTAATAAAATAGATAATATCTTGTGTATTGAGTACTTAGTCTGGAATATGGAAACATAGTATTCGACGCGTGGATTAGTTAGCGTGGTTCGAATAGATCAGCTGAGTCGAAGTTTGTGGCGAACACATGGATAGAACAATTGATAAGTTAGAACATTGGGAGGAAGGCTTCAGAGACGTGCATAAAGAGTACGCAACAGTTGTGGTACAATGCCACGGAACTGCAAGTGTGAGATAAACGGGAGCGTGCTTTGCGCACAAGGATTACGTTGAGACGCTTTGTCAAGCGAAGTGTACAGTTGTGGTTCGAAACCGGACAGCTGCCGACAGGGTTTGCTACTTTTGGAACTTGTGATTTGGAGCTTATCAGGGGCATGGTGTCACGGAACCTGTAATAATATGGCATTGTGCCTTTATGTATTGGGACCTTGGGTCATCAGCGGAATATGGAATGGTAGGAACACGAAGAAATTGATATCATCGAGAATGTTGTATTGTGGCGAAGAGAACCTTACACGGTCATAGGCATACCAAAGTACAAGACGATGGTTCTTCGAATGGGTAGTATCGGTAGCTCCGGTACCGTTCGCCCGCGGAAGATCCAATTGATTCACCGTGTGAACAAGGAAGGGGCACGGAGTATTGCGGGACTTCAACTGGGATTGCGATCCAGACTGAATTGTTACGTCGTATATACGGATATGGGGGACCTTCACCATTTGCCAAGAATCGTCCGTTATGGTTGGCTTGCGAGTCGCCAGTGATCTACATCATATAGATAGCATGCATATAGTTGGGTGTTTCAGCTTGAGGAGTTAGCATTGGGTTAGTTTGTGCAGTTGAGTTTATTGTTCCTTGTTTTATGTTGTGTTAGTTCATGCGAGTTATGTCGAGTGACACGGGTTGCCCGTATCATTTGATTTCACTGTGCGTGTTTGAGTAGAATATATTGATAGGCTTACGTGATTCAAGTTAACATGTTGCATGCTTAGCTGTCTTTGAGATTGGATATAACATGCTAGTGTATATATCTGTTTTAGATACTTACATGCGGAACATGCTTTAATGCTTTCGTGTTATGCCATGAAATCGATATAGGCTTAAATAGAAAGATCATCTTGTATTAATAATTGCATGCTTCACATAATTACTTAGTGTTGGTTTAGGCGAGTGGGTTATCCCCGCTCACCAGTACAAGATGTGTACTGACCCGCGTTGTGGGCAATCTTTTCAGGTTCTCAGGTAGGAGGCCTTGGCTTGGATATACGGGACGTGATGCATGGAATGACGATATCCTTTGTAAGTATACGAGAGAGAGCTAACGTGGTGTAAGCCTTCGGGGCATTTTAATTTGGGCCTTTGAGACTTGTGCTTGGCTTCCTTATTCAACAAAAGAGTTGCGTTTTGTATACTCTGATGCGTTCTTGTTGGTAACATTACTTGACTTTCACTGCAACTTGGTCGTTTCGATGATAACCATGACGTTTGACATCATTGCCTTCTGCGAGGGCAACTCCAGGCTCGTACGGCATCACGTCCCGATGAGAACGATTGTCCTGCGGGAGCATTGGCGTGGTGATCTCACGTCCAGCAGGGACGATCGAACTTGCGGGAGATTGGGACATAACATTTGATATCAGAGCACCAGGTTCATTTCCTCGGACATTTTGCTTGCTTTATCACAAACTCTAAATAGCTTCCATGAATCGAATGGCTCTTGACTCTACTCGATGCTACACTGGACGTCCCATGCAATAAGTCTAAATATGTGTGTGATTGTTTGCTGCGTGTGATTTCCTTAAATTGTGCGATTCTGGGTAATACCATAGGGCGTTGCGTTGTTGCATAGTGCAACAGATCATTGGTTGAGCTTTATCGTAGAGTATTGAGAATGGACAATTGAGAACATCGAGAGGGTAACAAAGTGGATTGAATGGTTTAAGTAACGGCTTTGAGTATTGAGAATAAAATGTTGCATGAGATGCAACAGAGAGGCAGATGAGATCATTGAGCTTTGAGTTATCGAATAGGATGTTGCACGAGTATTGTGAATGTTGGTTGAGTTGCATGTTGGAATTTGAGTAATTGAGAATGTGACGAGCATAGTCGACAGGGCTACCGCAGAATAGTTTGTTCAGTATAGATAATGGTTGATGCAAAGCAATTGTGGTGCGAGAGCGACTCGAATTCTAAGTGGTATATGCCGTGTTGGAGAGTGTGGTGGGCGTCGAAAATATTTGGATGGATTAAGCAATAGGATGCCGCAATGAATGTGATAGTACCGAGATTCAGTCGAAAGTTTGGATAACGGAACGCGCTTCAGATATTGTTCATCGTGTTGCGGTCAATAGGACAGGAACATGCTTGGGTCGGCAGGCGTTGCGTCGGATGAGAATGGAACAAGTAATGGAACGATTGGTGGATATTAGCGAATGGAACGGTACGACAAGGCAACGATCGAAGAAAGATAGCGAGATAAAGTTTTGCGTCAATGCGATGGCCATATCAGTTGAGCGAATGTTTGGATTTGGATGAGTGAAGCGGAACAAGCTCGATAATCGAATTGAAGGTAAAGGAGCAAGTATTGTAGGAAGATGAGATATGTCGAGTAGATGGTTCAAGATCAGAGTGCCTCACGCACGAACAGGAAGTTCAGTGGAAGGAACATGAATGCAGAGAATTGAGCACAAAGAATGGATAATTGGTGCAAGCACGTGCGAACGATGGATACTTCGAAGAGTAACAAGCACGGACTATGGACTTTAGTAATGCAAAGGAACACGCTCGGTTTTGAAGACGCAGTATAATTGAGTCATGCAACACTTGATGATGATAGTAAATTGCTTGCGAATTTTGACATTGAACAACCAATAATGAGTTAAGTGGTCGAAGTGCAATGGATGCAGACATGGTGAAACGGCACAACATAGATGGACGGGCTCTTCAGAAAACTTGGATGGGTGCGACGTGAGTCAAGTTGATGTTAAGCCAGAGTTCAAAGTTAAGTTAGACTTGATGAATAAGTCGACAGATCATACAGATGCACTATAACACAAGGGGATCGATGTGAAGCAAACGGAACAAGACGGAAGCGTGATACGAGAATACAACGGAGCAAGCCAGCGATAGTGAGAGTCTTGTAAGCAACGGTGCACTGAGTCGAGCAAAGGCGATTGAAAATTTCTTGATGGATTCAAGGCAGAACAGCAGAGTTATTAAAGACGGATTCAGCAAGCGTAGTTATCAGATTTTCGAGCATGGGTGGATAGTCTTGGACTCTAGGTGGTTAGAAGATGTTTGTTTAGCAGATTTGCCAACGGCAGTGCATGCAATGTACGGACTCAGAGTGCGATTTCGAATTTGGGGTAGAGTTCCATAGAATTTGTTGGGAGTGATGTAGCACAATTCTTAGTAATTGTCCTACGAGATGACCTACAATTATCAGACGTAGCTTCGGGACAGATAACCCTAAAGACTTAACCAACGAACTGAGGTGAATATTTGAGATCCATAGGACGACCCTCGTGTCGACGCACAAGTGAATGCGTTGAGGATAGATGTTTAGTGGTGTGTGCTGAGGAAAGATAAGTATAGGCGACTGAGTGTTGGATTTGAGAGATCATTGGAATAGCCTTCAACTGAAGATGCAGCCAGAAGATCGAAGCGATGATGAGAACGGCCTGAGTTAATTGATGAGATTCAAAAGTCGCGGTTTATCGAAGATAGTATCGCCTCTGACTCGTCGTGCCCTAGAAGGGAATAGCAGTCATATGAATTGACGACTGTGTGACTAGCTTCAAGAAGTTAAAGCCGCGGCTCGCTTCAGCTCATATCCTTGCACTTCCGGAAGGGGACAGATGTGCCTCAGATCTACAAAATGCAATTAGACTTGGTTTGCGGCATGTGCTCATATAGAGGGCGAAGGTGATCTCATGTGTTTCGAGGTAGTGGAAACAGCGTAAGAAGAACTATTCGATACGTGACCTAGAAATTTGGCGACCTTGTTCGCATTGGAATCGTGGCAAAACTAACCTATGGCGTGGCGGCAAAATCTTTGCGGATCATGAAAGCCAAGTAGATTGTCACCCAGAAAGGAATTGAGTTTGCAGCGAGGGTGTTGGGCAGAACTGGTCTAAGAGTATAGCGCGATGTTTGGGTAAGTCGCTTAGTTGGGGTAGTATCAGATGTGATTATCGTTCAGAGATGAAGATATTGAGAAGGTGCGCGCGGGATATGATGCGATTGAAGTTGAAGCAGAGTTTGGTTGGTTAAAGTTCGGACGATGTAAGCGAGAGTTCAAAGATAGTTGGATGGTAGGATCTTGTAGAATGCTCGTTGCGCTTGGACGCGCAAGGACTTAGAGAGTGCGTGGTTTGGATTACCGCTAGGGAATGGATCAAGTTAGAATACGGAATGAATCGAGTCAAGTGCAGAGATCGTCGGTGAAGAATCGTGTATCCGGAGTTAGCGCATGTGTGAATGAGTTGTGGAATGAACGATAGGATTGGTTCAGTCGAAAGTGAAGCGATGGATATGTCGGACGTGAAGATACCCTTGTAACTTGTCCAAATTTGCTATCGCTAAGCTCAGCTGAAATGCATGTGTTTCAGGGATGCCTTAAATGTGTGTATGATCCAAACTAAGCGATATGTTGAATTCGAATTGAGCTGCAAGAAGGATGTAGAAATATGAAATTTGTGTAAGCGTCAAGCGCGGAACGAAGGAAATGAGTCTCGAGCAGTGGAGTGTCAGCTACATGGAAAAGTGCTTGTTATATGGACGAATGAATTGCATGAAAGAATAGGGTGTTGGTTTGGTTCAAGGACGAACATTATTCTAAGTGGTATATTATGTAATGTTCCGCACCCGCACGGTGCATTATGCTGAGATTTTGTATAGAACAAGTACTGTGTAAGTTGATTTGAAAGCGCACGTAAGGTGCGGTGTTCGGTGCAAGAAGAGTAGCGCCTCGCAACGGGCTGAGGCATTGAGGCAGCGTGGATGGATTAGTGTGTTTGTTCAAAGCAGTGCAGAGATAGCGGAATTGGAGCGATAATGTCGTCTTCCTTAGTCCGATCGGGTCGGATGATTTGGAAGCACGGTCTGCTCGCACGATCATACCAATTGAGTAAATTGTGCTCCGCATCGGACCACAAATTCAAGGAATCGGCCATATCGACAAGGCTGAGTGCTAAGCGGATTAAAACTTGGTGAGTGGGCTGTGTCCCTTCTCCTCTACTCCTTCATGCCTAATAAAATGGATAACATCTTCTGTATTGAGTACTCAGTCTGGAACATGGAAACACTATTCGAGGCGTGGATTAGTGAGCGTGGTTCGGATAGATCAGCTGAGTCGGAGTTTGTGGCTAACACTTGGATAGAACAATTGATAAGTTAGAACATTAGGAGGACGGCTTCAGAGGCATGCATAAAGAGTACGCAGCAGTTGTGGTGCAACACCACGGAACTGCAAGTATGAGATAGAAGGGAGCGTGCGTTGCGCACAAGGATCACGTTGAGACGCTTCGTCAAGCGAAGTGTGCAGTTGTGGTTCAAAACCGGACAAGTGCCGATAGGATTTGGTGCTTTTGGAACTTGTGATTTGGAGCTTATCTGGGGCAAGGTGCCACGAAACCTGTAATGATGTAGCATTGTGCCTTTGTGTATTAGGACCTTGGGTCATCAGCGGAACATGGAATGGTAGGAACACAAAGAAATTGATATCATCGAGAATGTTGTATTGTGGCGAAAAGAACCTTACATGTATTGTGGCGAAAAGAACCTTACACGGTCATGGGCATGCCGAAGTACAAGACGATGGTTCTTCGAACGGGTAGTATCGGTAGCTTCGGTACCGTTCGGCAGCGGAAGATCCAATTGATTCACCGTGTGAACAACGGGCACAGAGTATTACGGGACTTCAGCTGGGATTGCGACCCAGACTGGATTGTTACGCCGTATATACGGATAGGTAGGGGCCTTCGGTGGGGCTAGCAACCCGCATGCAGAGCGTTCACCATTTGCCAAGAATCGTTAGTTATGGTTGGCTTGTGAGTCGCCAGTGACCTACACTTCATATAGCATGCCTAGTTGTGTGTTTCAGCTTGAGGATTTATATAGATAGCATGCCTAGTTGTGTGTTTCAGCTTGAGGATTTAGCATTGGGTTAGTTTGTGTAGTTGAGTTTATTGTTCCTTGTTTTATGTTGCGTTAGTCGGTTCATCCGAGTTATGTCGAGTGACACGGGTTGTCTGTATCATTTGATCTCACTGTGCACGTTTGAGTAGAATAAATTGATAGGCTTACGTGATTCAAGTTAACATGTTGCATGCTTAGTTCTTTGAGATTGGATATAACATGCTAGTTTATATATCTGTTTTAGATGCTTACATGCGGAACCTGCTTTAATGCTTTCGTATTATGCCATGAAATCGATCTAGGCTTAAATAGAAAGATCACCTTGTATTGATAAATGTATGCTTCACATAATTACTTAGTGTTGGTTTAGACGAGTGAGTTATCCCCCCTCACCAGTACAAGATGTGTACTGACCCACGTTGTGGGCAATCTTTTCAGGTTCTCAGGTAGGAAGCCTTGGCTTGGATATACAGGACGTGATGCATGGAATGGCGATATCATTTGTAAGTATACGAGAGAGCTAAGTATTGTAAGCCTTCGGGACATTTTCATTTGGGCCTTCGAGACGTGCTTGGCTTCCTTATTCAACAAAAGAGCTGTGTTTTGTATACTCTGATGAGTTCTTGTTGTTAACATTACTTGACTTTCGCTGCAACTTGGTCATTTTGATGATAACCATGACGTTTGACGCCATTGCCTTGTGCAAGCGCAACTCCAGGCTCGTACGACATCACGTCTCGATGAGAATGATTGTCTTGCGGAAGCGTTGGCGTGGTGAACTCACATCCAGCGGGGACGATCGAGCTTGCGGAAGATTGGGACGTAACACAGAAAACCTAGGGCAGCACTAAGGCCACGGTTGAGTCGCTGAAGGAAAGTGATTCATTTCATGTGTTTGGATGCTAAAGAAAATGAGCAGGAAATGAAATTGATTCCCAAGGAAAAGAAAAATAGGAGAAAATTGATTCCCACACACCCCATGGATTCACTTTTCCACCCCCCATTATTCACTTTCCCTTCTGATTTTCCGGGCCTTCCCCCCCCAAACACCGAAAAGATAAAATAATGGGAATTGTAATTTTCCGAAGGAAAGAAAAGAGCAAAGAATTGATTTCCTTTCCTTCCTTTCCACGAACCAAACAAGGACTAAATGTAATCCAAGCAGATAAAGCTTGTTTAACCAAGGAGCAACAGTCACAAATTCAACAAGCCTAAAAGGCTCCAAGTGAATGATGCAAGATAAGATATATGATTATGGTCATTCTGGGGCAGAAAATATGATAGCCAGAATGAGGACATAGTATTCTTAAAACTCGAGCTCTTGTTACGCCAAAGATGCGGCAATGAAAAGAAAAAATAAAAAGACCAAAGACGATAACTTACAAACCCAAAAATAAATAATCATTAATAAATAAATATTACAATATCTTAGAATTCTCCACAAACACTCGAAACCTAAAAATCCAACTAGGGCGAGCACTATTTGATTTTGAAACTAGAACCGGGCCAAACAAAACAGAATAAGAGATTCGGTTAGGTTTGGAAAATGTTAGGTCCAGGTTCGGTTCTAGAATTGCCCAAATTTGGTTCTCGATTTAGGTTTCGGATTTTGGGATTCTGGTTTGGTCCAAAACCGAAGGACAATTACTGAATTACCTAAATACACTCACATCTAACCCTAGTACCTATATTAAAATTTATAACATAAAAACCCTTTTTTCATTTCTTTGTTCTCCTCTCCTTCCTACCGTCTTTGCCACCTTTGAGAGAGATGATAAATCCTAACCCGAATTCTATTTTCCTGATATATTGATTACTCTACAACTCCTTTGCATTATTTATCAAATTACATTTCTTAATATATTTTAACTACAAGCTCAACTTTAGGCCCGACAAGTTAAACAGTAAAAAAATTCCAACTAAACAAACCGAATAAACCAAACCAATACTATTGGTTTGTTTGGATTTTTTTGGATTTCAGTTAATTCGATTTTGGGTACTTCAGTTCGGTTGATGAAACCAAATAGATAATGCTCTTGCCCTAAACGTAATGTTTTTCCTCTCTCTTGATCTTTTTCAAAAGATATCACTATATTTATAGTCCAAAACCAATCCATGTTTTAAAAAGTTCTACGCACTCCTAGGCGAGCTGTATCGCCACATCGCCCGAGAGCCCTAGGCGCGCCTATTCTCGCCAGGAAAAGAAAAGCGAGAGCCCTAGGCGCGCCTATTCTCGCCAGGAGAAGAAAAGCGACGTATGGGCAGTTTCTCAAATTCTCTTTTTGTAACATCTTTTGTCACTTCTTTAGCTCCATGTTAAATTATTAAAGTGTACCATATATCCCTAAAACTCATCAAACTTGAGTTTTTAGACAAATAAAATAAAGAAAAGAGTCAAAAACAATACCAAATGACTAATGGAAAACAAGGAGTCAAAAACAATACCAAACTCATATATTAGTATCTTTGCACGATTACAAGAAAGAGATCCCAACACTTCTCTGGTGTTTCCAAATGCATGCCAACTCGTGTCTCTGCGTCAATGAGCTGCATACAATGTTGCCGTGTCCCTCGTATCATAGATATAAAGTCATCCTTCTTCCAATTGTTTCTCTGCTATGAGTTCCATCTTTTCGGATTCGTCTAAATAATGGTTTGCGAAGTTTCTTACTAGAAGAAACATTTGAGAGGGCAAAGAAAATGAACCTGTTTATATCTTTCTTTTTTTGAAATAGATAATTACTAGATAGTTAACATATATCCATAGTACTAAAAATTTCCATTTTGAAAGAATTCATAAAGAAAGTTCATAGACATTTGACATATCTACATCAATTACCTTGAAATGGTGTAGCAATTGTAATCCAACTCTTCACATATTTCTCAAAAATCTGTCAAAGTATCAAAATGCAAGATCGATCAATCGTTTCCATAATCCATCGAGAAAGGTAGTTCTAGAACGACATTAGCCTCGAGAAAACATTAGGTTAAAGAACATCATTACATCAGAATGCAAACACATGAAGCATTTCACCAGCAGCCCTCCCATAGAATGACTAATAAGAGTGATCTTTTTCCCTCCAGATGAAGTATATACAGACTCCAACTTCGTTAAAAACCTATCCATTGACTCCTGAAGCCTGAAACAACGTAAAAACATATCAGAAATTTCATTATTAGAGACAACCTTCGACATGGTAAATAATACAACAAAAGCCTATCCAAATTTTTGGGGTTGGTTGCTTGAGTCTTTACTTTATTCGGCTCTCTTAAGGGCCATGTCCATTGTAACACTAATTAAAACAATATGCTTCTTTACAGCCTCGATCCATGTTCACATAGGCCTATCTCTAGTCCTATTACCTCCTTTAACAACTATCTTATCGCTCCTCACTGATGCATCACTTGTTTTGTGTTACACATGTAGAAACCACCTACGACGAATTTTCTCACATCTCGTCCTCAATTGGTGTCACCTCCAACTTCTCACGAATACACTCATTTCTTAGGATATCTCTTAATGCATCCTATCTTTTTAGATTCTTTTAATGTAGTGACATGGTAAATCTACAAGTTAATTTTCAATGAATAGAACAAAAAATACAACCTTGTAGAAAATTTCTCACATAAAAATATATATTCGTAGACAAGACTTTCGGTAACTCAGTGTCAGCAATAAGCACTCGTGTTCAATAATGAATGTGTCAGTGTCAGATATCTTGTCTGCATCCAAACGTTTTTCCTAAAGCTGACCTATCTAAACTGTGTTGGCCAAACCAAACCGGGCCTAACCTAGACATTTACACCCTAGTTTGTTTTACTTGGTTCACTCTTTGAACCAAACAAAAACCATCATCCAGGTGGCCCACTTATGGGGTTCATTCACAAGCTCCCAACAAAAAAAGGGTGGAGCGACATTGCTTGGATACAGAATCGAGAAAAAGATACCGATACAGTAACAAGGCAAATTTGAATAACTAGGACAAGATACGCCATAGCTATGACAATAAATAAACATATAAAGAGTATAGTAATATCAGTTTCTTTAAAATAGAATCAGAAGTTCACAACTAAGGTTTAAAAGCACAAATTTAATTTTGTAATAGAAATGAAAATAGAAGATGCAAGGAGTTGATTAGCCACATGAGAGGGAAAGCTATTTTGAAATAAAAAGAAAATTACAATAAAAATGAATTCGTACTTCATAATTTCCATGTACTTTTCATCTTTTGACTACCATTACATTTTGTTCGTCTTTAACTAATAAATACACCCTATACATAGTATCAATATCTAGGATATGTTAGGAAGTGTATCTGTATGTGATATGTATCCTTAAAGTATACATAGTATCTCAGTATCTGATAGGATTACAATTATGGTATCTCCAAACATATGTGCAGCAATAGGGTCTGGAGCTATGTTGCACAAATACAGACACCGATACGGATACGATATGGATACAAATGCGAACATTTACAAATAGGTTCAAAAGCACATTTACAAATAGGTACAAAAGCAAAAGCAGTTACCTTTGATGTGCAAATATGAACACCATTTTGCCACGTCCGTGGAACATAGGCCTAGAGTCTCTAGTTACAGGATACTACATGCCCCTCTGGTTGTGATGACATCACTTAATTGTCGAACCTCGGAGGAGATACACAATTGTGTTATCGGGTTTGTATCCTCCCTCTCTAACCTCAAGTTCTTTGATTCTCACTCTTGTCGATTTTGCTCGCCTCAACCCACTTCGGCAACACAATTTTTGCTTATATATTATTCATTTTTGAAACGGTAAGTCTACATATACTTTACGGCTTAAGCTCGGATCTTTCATTTGGTTCTCTGCACAATGATTCTCGATTTTGCGTTTGATGCAACTTCTCGATCCACCGGTTAGGTAGATCTCTATCGGACGCTGTACCCAGAACCGTCGGAACCATGATCCTCTTGTTTGGGTAAACCGCGCATCTATGTCTGACTTTCAATCAATCGCTATATGAATACGTTGGTTCATCACTTTTTTAATATTTAAACGCATAGCGCACCTAGGGGGATTTGAACCTCCGACATGACTTTTCAAGTCTTTGTCTTCAAGTCAATGCCACTTAAGCTAATGCTTCTTGAATATATATATATATATATATATATATATATATATATATATATATATACTCGAAAAGGCAATTGTTTTATTGACTAGAGTAAAATTGTAGAATGTATCAGAGAGACTCTATCTTTGCTCCCGTCTCCCTAAATAGTTGCATATCTCACTTCTAACCCTCAATTCCTAGTAATTTTGAGATTCTTAGGAGTTTCATTCATCTTTCTATTGAAATTTAGCATGAGTGTCCTGATGTCATCCTCAATTCTCTTGAATAGCAATTGGTATATGATCCTCTCACTATCAAATATCATTCAAGGTTCGGTTAACCGACTAGACATGTCAGTCGGTTATTTTTGTTAAAACGAATATGTAGTTTAGCTCAATGAATAGAATATTTAACAATTCTTTTGGGGCTTAAGAAGATTCATAATTTAGTTCAATAGGACTGGTATAACACAACATTTGAAGTTTATTACAATTGAATCTGCTTGTCAAAAATCTAATAACATTAAAAAATGTCATCTAACACGAAATGTAAATGCAAGTCAATAGTCATAGGAAATACCTCAATTTGGTCAATAGTAGTGTAACAAGTTATATTACATGTCGCATTCTTTTTGCATTTGGTTAGAATTTTAAGATTTTAGGAATAGGATGGGGTTCTTTTAATGAAGATAAAAGAGAGTTCGAGTGAGAGAAGAGAACAAGAGAGTAACATCGACATGTGTTGTGAAGAAGAAATACAGGTGATTCTCTCCTATCTCTTGACTCCTTGAGTATTGTGAAGCAGAGAGAGTACAAAGAAAAGAAGGGAGAAATAGGTGTTGGTGGTTGCGATTTATGAAAAGTAAGGTTAGAGCTTCTTTTGAGTTTCGATTAGTAATTCTTTAGTTTGACTAGTATTATTAAACTATTGCAACCAGTTTAAATAACCGATGTATTATCTAACCTATAACCAATATATATTAACCCGTTAACCCACTTTGTAAATAACAGCCCCTTAATCAATATTCGGTGAGGTCAAAAAGTTAATAAAAATTATATATATATATATATATGTCCAAGGGTTGTGACCTAGTGGTTACAATGGGGGGCTCCTGAGAGGGAGACCATGGTTCGAGCCCCCCCCCCCCCCCGGCAAGGTTCAAAGTATCGGTATCGGAATCGGTATCGGACCATTCCTATGAGTATCGGGATCGGCGGTATCGGTAGTATCGGCGGTTTTGGATCGGAGTATCGGATTTTTTGGTATCGGAAAGCAAACAACTATTAGTAAATTATTAACATTAAAAAGAATATATTTTATACATTTATGCATAATTTAAAGTATTTTCAGTATTGTTTCTTAGTATTTTTTATATTGAATGAAATAGTAGTCATCCATGTTGATTGATTTATATGCGATAGATAAGTTTTCCTCTTTTATGTTTTTACAACCTTACTATGCTTTTACATCCTTTCTAATTGGTCTTTTTAATTCAAATTTTTTTGCCGAATTGACTGGAAAAAAGATCTCTAATGTCGGTATCGGTCAGTATCGGGTATCGGTCGGTATCGGATCGGGACATGCCAAACTGTATCGGTATCGGCCGTATCGGATCGGTATCGCCCGATACTTCAAACTATGCCCCCCGGACGTCGGCCGGGTGGCTTTGAGCCACGGGCGTACCAAGCCTACTTGGATGGGGTGGGGGCTCCTTGTTGGGTGCTCTGGGTTGTAGACCCCTCTACGCGGAAGGAGGAGCTCCCTGTCGAGCACTCTGGGTTGTAGACCCCACTCCACTCGGATTGGTTGGGTGGCTCTGCCACGGATCCGATGAGGACAAGAATGGACATTATATATATATATATATATATATATATATATATATATATATATATATACACACGAGTCGATTAAATCGGTTGGTCGGTTAAATGAAAAGAATATTGCAAACAGTAACACTAACCATAGAATTATTTAGAAACCATAACAGAACCGACTTTATTGGGCTAAACCGAGCCGACCGCTAACCAGTTCAGTCAGTAACCCGTGTCTTAGGTTAATTACAAACACCCCTACCTGTTATATGTGCCAGCATTATGCTGTTAAAGCTCGCCTTGCTAAAGTAGCTATTTTGTTTTTCCCCTTAAATATGTTGAGTAATTCTAATACCTCCTCTTTTGCATAATATTTATTCTTACTATGCAGTTCTGTTTGGAACGTTGAACCAACAAAGAAGAAAGATAAGCACAAACACACAATATTTAACATAGTTCGGAGATTTTCTCCTACGTCCACAGTTGCACACAAGTTATTTTAATTATTTCAAGAGAGTTACAATTAGAAAAGATTTAAGCCCTATTTATAGACAAAGATTAGGATAACTACCGAATTTCAGCATATTTACCGAACAAGCCCTCTAAAGTATGATACAAAATCTTTTTCTCAAGGGCTAACGTCCTTGAACCCCCACCTTTGGATGGTGAGTAGTTACATCCTCCTTATCTCATACCATATGCATTTAGGGACTGTTTGGTTGTGAAACTCAGATGGAAATGTGTAGCAGAAGAGGAAGTGCACATCTATGCGCGACTTTCCTTGTTTGGATGAACGTCGAAGTGGAGACAGGAACTGGAGGCATTATTGCCTCGAAGTTCATGTTGAACGTAAGTAGGATACAAAAGCAAGCAACTCCACATCTGTTTTTTAGGCAGATGTGGGCAGAAGTAGTTGTCCTAAAAATATTTAATTAGGTCGATGAGGATCTTGAGGGGGCAAAGCAAGTCGACATAGGGAGCTAATGGGAAGATGTGGACGAGGGCGGAGGAGGCCCTTCACCGCAGTTTACTCCCACGTTCCTCTCCGCCCTCGCATCTACCACTGTCGGCAGCAATGTGATGTCCTCTACTGAAGCTTTGCTGATGTGGCATCAAGGCCAGACCGCAGGGGATGAGACGCGCGGAGGGGCAAGAGTGGACGGCCCTGCAGAAAAGTAAGGGGTACGACAAGGATTGGACGTAGACAGCGAGGGCCTTGTCGGAGGGCATGGTGACTGTAGGAGGAGGAATATGAAAAGGTTGTGTAGGGAGAGGAGGGAGGTGCCAACGAGGGCTTGATTTTGGGGGAATGATTTTTTTAGGAAGGAAAAATGTGTGTACTTTGATAATGCTCATTAGAGATTTCTAGAGATTGTGATGTATTAAAATTTCAATTACATAATTTGTTTTTGGATTTTTTTTTTATAATGCGATCTAAAGAGTAATAGATATGGTTTTTTTAGATTAACGATCAAATAATTAGTGATATTAATTGTTAAATACTTAAATTCAAAAGAAATTAAATAACTTGTATTAATAAATAATTATCAATTTTGCTATATAATTAACTAGTTTTTGTTATTGTTATAATGCACTTTTTCACCTCCTTCATAATAACATTCAAACACTGAGGTATGCCTTCTTTCAACATACAAAATATCATCTATCTAAACATTTCAAGTAGTTCCTCCAGACAAGAACTAGAATGAAACTCAAAAGCATACACTTTTTTATACGGAACGAGATGTAAAGAGATCGATGATAGCTCCAAGACTAAATAAATTTTATAATAAGGCTCAAGTTGAACTAATTAGAACTTTATAAATTTCAAAATGAGCAATAATGATGGCCTAACCCTTTGATTTGCTTGCGGAATCAATCAAACAATACAAATTAAATCAGTTGCAAATTTCGTTTCCACAAATCATGGTTGAGTTCTCCAGTTAATAATTAGATTTGGCAATGGACTGTAGATGCATACAACTCACTTATTTTGCGGTGAATCGGTTTGCAAAATTACTAACGTAAGTATATCAAATCTTATTGCAAAAATATGCATACCTTGGTCATTGGAAGGATCAACGAAACATGAGGACGCAATGGACTAATCGTGGTAGTCGATGGAGCACTGGAAGGAGGCTAATTTGCGGTCGGCTGGGTTGTTGTGCAGGTCGGAGAAGATGGCAACACAAGGAAGGGATTCTTGGGTGCATAACAGAGGTTGAGAGAGAGAACATCAAGGGAAAAGCAGAAAGTATCTATCATTTTAATTGTAATTTTTTTATTCATTAAGTCATGCCTCCAAAAGGAAACATTCAGTCTATATATAGGCTACAGATAATCCTACTATTCAACAAGATAACAACAAACTAAACAACTCGATCTCCTAACAATAAGCTAGCTACAATAAGATGGCTAACTCAAAACAACACAATCTCCCAACACAACTTTAAAAACTGAAATTAAAACAAATCCTAACAAACTGATAACAGAATGAACTTAAAACAACTCCTAACAAACTGATAACAAATTGATAACAAACTGACTCAATCCTCAGCTAGCTCGATCTCCTCATGTAAACCAAATTGGAGCAATAGTCTAAGCTCTTTTATTGCGCCTGGTGTAGACCCGTATGGTGGTGTCCAAATCATTTTCCTCGGAATGGAAAGAACTCGACCCTGTCGAGCTAGGAAAACAACTGCTTTCATATTTTTCTAGCAAGTCTAGATTAATCTTCATCAGCTCGTCACGAGTAATCCATGTATCCTATGAGGTAGGCCGTCCCTCCAAGTGAACAAGGTATCCTCTAATCTCATCGTCTCTTGTGGAGACGATTTGAACATAATGTATGTTAGTAATTTGCTCGGCCGATATCAGATATAATACCAAGAAGTGGGGCTAATGAAGGGATCTTAGTGTCAAGGTCTAAAGATAGCTCATCTGGGTCCACAAGTAGATTGCCAAGAATGATAGGTGGACCTTTATATCAAACCAAATGTTCAATATTAAATGAAGAACTTATACCAAAATCAGGTGGAAGATCAATAACATATGCATTTGAGTTAATCTTATGCTTAATTTTGAAAGGTCATGCGCTACGAGCATGAAGCTTCTTAAAGGTTCCAGCAGGAAGCCGCTCAGGTTTAATCTGAACCATAACAAAACCACCTATATCAAATTCATTAGATTTCTTAGTTAAATCAACATGAGCCTTATAATGATCATTACTAGCTTTAATCTTAGCATTGATCTCTTTATGCAGTTGAGTCATGCGGGATGCAAATGCAAATGCAAATGCAAATGCAAATGCAAATGCAGACTCTGAAACTCTAGATTATGGATGCAAAGGAATGACGTCTAAAGGGGTCCTAGGTTTGTAGCCATGGACAATTTCAAAACGACCTAGACTAGTGGACCTATTGATTGAATTGTTATATGTGAATTCAGCAGTCGGCAGTACACGATTCTAGCTCCTTAAATGCTCACCCACTAGACACCTCAGTAGGTTTCCAAGGCTTCGGTTGACTAATTTTGTTTGTCCATCAATTTGTGGATTGTACTCAGTTGAAAATTGTAACTTTGTATTCATTTTAAACAACAATATTTTCCAGAAGTAACTGACAAATTTAACATCGCGATCGGACACAATTGTTTTTGTAAGACCATTTAATCTGACGACCTTATTAAAATATAAAGTGGCCATTTTAGAGGCATCAGAAATTCGAGAGCAAGCAAGGAAATGGGTCATCTTCAAAAATTAGTTCACAACAACAAAGATTGAATCATGTTTCTTTGTCGTACGAGGAAGGCCTAGGACAATCCATGTTAATATCGACCCATGATTGTGAAGGAACAAGCAAAGACATGTATTGGCCCGAATTCTGCTTACGTTGCTTAGTCAGTTGACAAGTGCGACACTGACCCACAATTTTGGCGACATCTCTCTTCTTGTATTTTTACCTCGTCAATTGTCTTATTTCTTCCAAAGTGTCCAGCGAGCATGTACTTTCCAAATAAGAAAACCTCTCAAAGACGTGCGGAGACACAACTAGCGAAGCCTAAAAGATGACCATCTTGCAAGATGAATCGTCACTTTCACGGACTTGTCCATTATTTAATTTATTGAAGATTAGGCCAAAGTCAGGAAAAGACTCGTATTCTTTCCGAATTCTCTCGAAACCTACTACTTCTGCGCTCATGTGATGTAGCAACATGACTCGTCTACTGAGTGCGTCAGTATACTTATTCTCAACTCTAGGTTATGTTTCAGAACATAGTTGTATTCTTGTAAGAATTCAACACAACGTCCATGTTGAGAACTCAACTTCTATGAGTTTAGATATTTGTGAGCCTCGTAGTCCGAGAATAAGACGTTCTTCTGGTAGTAGGTAGTGACGCATATGGCGAAGTGATTGGACAACCGCATAAAATTTGTTGTCATAAGTGGAATATCGTTGTTTTACCTCATTCAGCTTTTCACTAAAATAAGCCACAGGATGGCCCTCTTGAGACAACACTCCCCGAAAGCCAATGCCTAAAGCGTCACACCTCAAACACCTTAGGAACCTGACAATCTCATAACAGGTGCTTCGGTCATCCTCTTTTTAATCTCTTGAAAGGCTTTGGAAGCGGCCTTAGACTACGCAAATTATTCTCTTTTCAAACAATTAGTCTCAGGGGCCATAATAGTGCCGAAATCCTTTATGAACTGCATGTAAAAGGTTGCGAGCCCGTGAAAACTCCTAACTTCACGAATACTTATGGGCTCGGGCCAATCTACGATTGCTTGAACCTTTTTGATGTAATACATGTTTTTATCAATTCTACCATGTCTCTATGTTGTGCAGGTTATGAAAATCAGCAGAATGAACGAGATCTCGATGATTTTTTTTTAAGTAGTAGCACAATCATATTTGCAAATCTTGTATTCATGGTTCATTAGAAAATTAATGTAATAAATTGTACTCTAATTTTCGTTCCCAATTTTATATTCAGTTCTTAGCAAATATAATCCTTTGCCAAACAAATTCGCTCCTCACAATCAAAAACAGAATGACAGCCATGAATGGTTGAAAATATTAAAGATATTATTTTATCCTAGCAGTAGTGATTTCGCAAATATTAGAGAAGTTAACGGTGCACCTGGATCTTTAGATAGGAAGGAGCATGTTGGTTGACGGATCTGCGACCGACGGTAGACGGACGGCCTGACGAAGGATGGCCTGACGGCGTGCAGCTTGACGGCAGACGGCCTGCTGCACCAATGGAGGAAGGCGGACGACCGGGACAGGAGGTTGGACGGCAAGGAGTTGCTAGTACCGCCTAGATCGGGAGGCGGCCGGCTTGACGACGAGGTTGGGGAGAGGAGGAGGTCAAAGACGCTCGACGGACGACCACCCTAGGTTTCACACGCCGAGGGATGAAGGGGGGAGAGATTAGGTTTCATACAGTAATCTCAAAAAAAAATTAGATCGCAAGAGTTTTTCTCACAATATTTCATTAATTATTTGATGATCTCATATGAAATGAACAAGCCTATATATAGACATACAAAAGAGCAAAGTGCTAACCCACAGGCAATGTGAGACTAAAGATGTGAATAAAAAAAAATTACTCTCCATAAGTAATGTGGGACTAAAATAAACCTACTAAAATGTCAACTCAAACTCAAAACCACATGAGCAACGATAGGTCTTTTTCGAGACGCTTCATGCGCTTGTACACGTGTCAAAAATCTCATGTGTATGGTACGATGTCCTCATCATTCTCCCCGGGTAAGGGAGAGCTCGACTCTGTCGAAGTTGGGGCTCTATTACTCTCATAGTACTCCAATGCATCTGGATCAAGTCTCTGTGAATCATCTCGGGCTAGCCAAGTGTCCTCAGACTCAGGACAACCTCTCCAACAAACTAAGTACCTCTGAATACCACCGTTGCTAGTAGAAATAATATGATCATCAATAATATTTTTAATACCATGCGTTGCAGTGGGTTGTATTTCTGGTAGTGGAGGTATAGAAGGTCCCTCGAGAATAGGCTCAGGGATAAGGCCATTAACCAGTGAGTTGTTTGGGTTAAAATCTGGACATTTATATTCAACTAAGTCCTCAATATTAAATGTAAAACTAAAATTAAACCCTTCTGGAAGGTCGAGAACAAAAGTATTATCATTAATTTTCTTCATAATTTTGAATGGACCTGCACTTCATGCATACAACTTTTTGACGGTTCCTGGAGGAAACCGTTCCAGACGAATCCGGATCATTACATAATCACCAACTTTGAATTTTTTAAACCTCCTTTATAGATCAGCACGTAATTTATAATTGACATTATTATGTTCAATTCGTTTGTTGATTTCTTTATGCAAATCATGGATACGAGATGCAAATACAGATGCTGACTCAGATACTCTGTGAGATACAGACGTAGGAATGAGGTCGATGGGTTGTCTCGGTTTGTAACCATAAACTATATCAAATGGACAGATACCGATACACCTATTGACATAGTTGTTATAAGCAAATTCAGCAAAGGATAAATGGAGGTCCCAATTTCCTAGATTCTCACCAACTAATGTTCTCAATAGGTTTTCCAAACTCCTATTAATGATTTTAATTTGACCGTCAGTCTTGGGGTGAAAAGTCATGAAAAAGTATAATTTTGTTTTCGTTTTGTGCCAAAGGGTCTTCCAAAAGTAACTTGTAAACCTAACATCCCAATCTAATACATCACACCAAATCTTGTCTTTATAGATTGCAAATTGAAGCGGATCAAGACAATTTTCTTGGACTTGGAGGACAGTCTCATTGATCCAAAACATATTATAAGGACTAGGATGTGGAACTGTCATAAGGCCTACTTTAGATACTACAGAAGTGAAAATTGCATTAATGCAACTACTACTATATGCAATCATCTTATAATTCTTATCCCCAATCCTTGTAAAAGTGTGAAAGATCATGTGTCGTTTCGAGTCATTGCTAACCTTGGGTTGAAATGAGGTGCACCTAACATAGTTAATGTATGAGACCCTATATAACCTAAGACAGCGTCATTTCATTCCTCAAGGTATTATGTGTCTTCATCAATGTGATGAACGTACTCCTCATCATCGGGTACCAACTCTTCTTTAAATTGGTCCTCAATCAGATTGATCTTAGAAGGACTAGAATAATTTGCAGTGACATGTCCATATCCTTGACATTTAACACACTTTACGGTTGGGCCAATATTTGAAAAGTCCTTTTCCACACTCTTACCCTTTGTATATGTCCTAGGCTGGGGTAGGTTGGAAACAGTTCGATTAGGGAATTGGTTTGTTGATGATCGTTAAGCTTGTTCACAAGAATCGTGATTCCTAAAACTTGGATGTGGTTTAACTTCGTCTAAGTCTTGAACTAGGACATAAGCTCTCTCTAGTGTGCTAATGTCTTGCGCGAGCAACTCAGTTTTCAAATCGGGTCGCAAGCTAGTTCTAAACCTAGATAGGATTTGTTTAGGAGTTTCACTTTCAATAGTGATACATCTTACTATGAACTCATCAAATTTTGCTATATACTCTTTAGCCGACATGTTTCCTTGGCGTAAGAGGTTCCACTGATCTAATAAACGGGAATAATAAAGGAAGGGATGTATTTTTCTTTCAATTGTTTCATTTTAGTCAAGTCCTCACGGGCAACTCACCTCTTATTTCTTTCAAGTGTTCGACGTTAGACCAGTATTGACTAGCTTGGCCAATCAATCTCATCGTAGAAAATTTTATTTTTCTCTCCTCGGTTAAGGTATACCACTTAAAGTAAAGGTCCATACCTTTGAGCCAATCCAAAAGTATTGCGGGTTGTGTTTGCCGTCAAAGGTCGGTGCCTCAACTTTAATACTCAATATTGCTCATCAAGATCATATCGTTGTGGTTGATGATTTTGGTTTCGTCGTGGGGAGTGAGAACCCCATGGTCGTAATCAACTTGATGGTCATACTCATCCGTATGAAGTGTCTGACTACGCACTCACTCCGTCATTCCCATGTTGGGTACGACTACATGCTCTCTCAATTCTGGTGAACCTATCATTTGTTTCTTTTTGAATTTCAGTTAAGGCTTCACGGGTAGCCTTACACTCTTGAGATATGGTATACATTTGTCCCATTAGTGCATCTAACTTTCTAACTAACTCGGGGTCCATACAGTCCTTAGCCGATTCGCGTGTCAAATGCAAAGGTTTACTGGACTCTTGGGGTGATTGGCTAGTTTCATCTAACAAATATGAATGATCAGATCATGTAGGGATGCACTACTTAAACCTAAATGATTGTTGTTGATGCAAATGACAATTTTTTTATTAAATGAAATGAAATACTAAACCCTAGAATGCAAAAAAAAATTATTAAATGAAATGCCAACCATAGAATGAAAAAAAATATATTAATTAGCTCCTAAACTTTTCAGGATTAAGTAAATGGACCTATTCAGTGGCACGAGGCTCACTGATATAAGATCACACCACAACCGCTTCCTTCAAAGACCTAATGAGCTCCGTCTGATCAGCAACCCCGAGGCACAGGCACCAGAAGTCCTTAAGGCCATTGTCTAAATAAATTTTAATTTTAGTCTAATGTGATTTTTGGGCTATGTATAGGTGATAAAATCACAACCATATCTTGTAGGAGTTTTGTCCTTAAAATAATTTATGCAAAATGATCTAAATGCACAAACCATGCTCTGATACCAAATTTGATGTAATACATGTTTTGATCAATTCTAGCACGTCTCTATGCTGTGTAGGCTATGAAAATCAGCAGAATGAACGAGAATCAATGCTAAGTTATAAAGAACAACTAATTAAGCAGAAGAATTAAAGTTCAATGTTGCGATCTCAATGGGTTTTTTTAAGTAGTAACACAATCATATTTGTAAATCTTGTATTCATGGTTCATTAAAAAATTAATGTAATAAATTATACTCTAATTTTAGTTCCCAATTTAATATTCAGTTCTTAGCAAATATAGTCATTTGCCAAACAGATTCACTTCTCACAATCAAAAGCAGAATGACAGCCATTAATGGTTGAAAATATTAAAGAGATTATTTTATTCTAGCAGTGGTGATTTCGCAAATATTAGAAAAGTTGGAACGGTGCACTGGATCTTTAGATAGGAAAGAGCATGTTGGTTGACGGATCTGCGACCGACGGTAGATGGACGGCCTGACGGCGGACAGCCTGACGACGGACGGAGTGCGGCTTAACGACGGACTGCCTGCTGCACCAAGAGAGGAAGACGGACGACCGGCTTGGTGACGAGGTTAGGGAGAGGAGGTCGAAGACGCTCGACGGACGACCACCCTAGGGTTTCACACGCCCAGGGAGGAAGGGGAGAGAAGGTTTCACACTCTAATCTCAAAAAAAAAAAAAATAGATCACAAGAGTTTTTTTTCTCACAATATTTCATTGATTATTTGATGATCTCATATGAAAAGAACAAGCTTATATATAGGCATACAAAAGAGCAAAGTGCTAACCCACCGGGAATGTGGGACTAAAGATGTGAATATAAAAAAATACTCTCCACAAGTAATGTGGGACTAAAATAAACCTACTAAAATGTCAACTCAAACTCAAAACCACATGAGCAACGATGGATCTTTTCCGAGATGCTTCATGCGCCTGTACACATGTCGAAAATCTCGTGTGTGTGGTACGATGTCCTCATCACTTTTGAGGATCATCACACATACCCCTCCGAAGAGATTACCAAACCGAGAAAGAGTACTCGATCACTCATGAATGTGCACTTCTTTGAGTCTAGGTACTTCTCTTTCCTAGAGGTCTGGCTTACAGTACAAATATGATCAATGTGTTGCTCCCTAGTCTGGCTAAAAATGAGTATGTCATCAAAGTATACAACCAAAAACTTACCCATGAATAGTCATAATTCGCATGAAGGTACTAGGGGCATTATACAAGCCAAAGGGCATGAATATCCATTCGTACAAACCATCCTTCGTCTTGAAGGCGGTTTTCCATTCATCTCCTGGACGTAACATAATATGATGGTAACCACTTTTTAGATCGATCTTTGAAAAAATAACAGCGTTCGTCATCATATCAAGTCATCTAATTTGGATTTGGAAAAATGGTACTTCAATGTAATCTTGTTGATAGCACGACTATACAAACACATCCTCCATGTACCATCTTTCTTTGGAGTCAATAGTACGGAACCGCGCAAGGGCTCAGACTTTATCTCACGAACCCTTTTTTTCTTGACAGTTTATCGACTTGGCTCTTTTTGTTCAGCATGTTCGGATGGGTTCATTCGATAATGAGGCAAATTGGGCAAAGGGACTCCCTAAACTAGATCAATAACGTATTGGATATCACATAAAGATGGCAATTCATCCGAAAGGTCCTCAGGGAAACATTACTGAAGTCCTTTATAATGAAGGCTACTTCAGGCAGAAGTTGTTTTGAGGAGTCCTCCTTGACTTCTCTTGCAACTAAGCCAAGATAGACGCTCCTTTAGCTACATCGTCTTTAAATTCTTTAGGACTTACTAGATTTGATGTTTTCTTTCATGTCACTGTGTCATCCTTTTTCTCAGCAGCGATGGTATTTGGAGACTTTGGTTCAATCCGATTCTCTTACCATTATGAACAAAGGTACACGAGTTCTAACGTCCATAAATGGTAATATCCAAGTCAAACATCCAAGATCGACCCAAAATGATGTGACCTACATCCATGTTATTCACATCACACCACATTTTCTCTTCATATGGAAGAAACTTCATCGGAATGAGACATCTCTCGCTTACGTTAATGGACGAATCATACACCCAAAAAACCTTCGACATCTCCCAACTAAAGATATGACTTCTCCGAACTAAAGATCTTCTTACTGCTTTTGCTCCCATTATGACGGCGCTCGGTTCTTTGACTTAATGGCGCGACTAGCTTCACCAGCTGGTCTCAAGGACTTCATTATATTCGAAGATGCATCCACCATCTGAAGTCAATCAAGAAATTGGCTTAGAGCTAGGAGGTCGCCATGCAGGTGGAATAACATGGCTCTGATATGACTTGGGCAAGCCTAAGGGCAGCAAGTTAGGGTTTCAGGGAAAGAAAAGAAGAAAGAAAATCGGTCAGTGGAATAATGGCATATGTGCCTATTCTATTCTTTATTGCATTCAACTCCCTTAATACAATAATGGATAGGTCATTATATAGACTTCTCAATCGCTAAAAAAGAAGGGGGGGAAACATAATTAGAAAATTTGCAATTTGCAATTTTAAATTAACCTAATAAATCCCACCATAAGGAGGAATTGGGGAAAATTAACATCGACTGGATTGAAAATCTTGGAGAAAGCTCCTATTTCCATTGAGCTTGAAATATAGGAAGAGAGAGGAAGAGAAGGGCAAGAGTTTTAATGTTTGAAAGAAAAAAGGAGACTAGCTTAAACAAGTTGAATACCTTATAAACCCCAAACATGGGAATTCCAAAAAAAAAAATACTGATTAGTAAGGAAAGAGGTATATAGTGAGTCGGTGACTGTTCCGTTAAGAGGAAAGAATTAAATATAATTTCTCGGAATTTGTGGTGGTTGTTCACTTAAAATGAATTTTGTTTAGTTATAGTGGTTCTTGTCACAACACAAGAAAGAAACCGAACCAAAATTGGAATTCTCAAAAATTTCAAATTGATGCCCGAACAAACAGTTACGAACCGAACCGGTTTGGTTAGTTTTTCGATTTAAACTAAATATTGCACGGTCCTAACAGTACCACCCATCAATGACACAAAGAAGAGTCTTCTTGTATTCAGCACTTGTGGAATCTTTTCCCATTTGTTCAAACTCCTCAAGACTGTTTCCATCATTGCACAAAGAAGAGTCGTTGAGTACAAAACTCACATAATCTTCGCACAGTATAGTTCTAAATCCCCATGCCAGAAGACCTGTGACTAGCGGTGGTAATCTAGGAAACATTGGACACTCAAAAAACTTGTATCGTGTCCATATCGCATCATGCCAGATATGTGTCAAACACAACATGAATACGCCATAACACACTAGGACACACCAAAATAGGTGTTCTTTCTGTGTCTGTGTCCATATCATGTTGTATTAGTGTCAATGCAACGCCATAACACAATGGGACACACCAAAATAGGTGTTTGGTCTGTGACTGTGTCCCATGTTGTATTTGTGGCAATGCAACGTAGGTCGCAATAGTAACTATTACTTTAACATGAAACAGAATATTAAACCATTTTTATGCAAAATGGGACACTTTAGTTCAGTCATTAGCATGGCAGGTATCTCCCATATTCAAGCAAGGTAAAGTGATGTTTAAATCTTGAAGCAGATAATTCCATAGAGCAATGAATTAGATCTACATTTAAATAGGCTTCATATGGCCATTAAGGGACTGGCACACCATCCTATATATACTAAAAGAGAAGCGTAAAAGTGAAAGAAAAATGTTTCATAGCTGGAGATTAAAGCCATAGTCATGAACACATATTTCAAGAAACTATACCTATTACTTTGGCGGAAGTCGTAACCAAATCCAAAGAGGGTTTTACCCTCTTGGTAACCCCATCTGATCATTTGTTCAATTAAGTCATGGTAATAATAGACACCCTCCTGTCCTATAACCTGCAAGATGCAAGTAAATAGATAGCTTCACATCGACTAAAAAATACAAAGAAAAAGGAAGAAAATTACTTTATGTATCAGCAAATTAACAAGCAAGAACATCACAGTAACACATAGGAAAGCATATGTCCACATTCGATACTCCTAAGCTCCTACAAGCCTACAAGTCATTGTCACCTCATTCAGTCGGTCCAATATTTAACATTGCTTGTTACTCACTTCATCATGCCTAGTGCCAATGTACCATGTATATAAACCATATCATTACAAGTATAATCAAATTGTTTGGACTTCCACTGGGGAACCAACATTCTGACATTATCTTGCTGGTAGCAACATAATCTTTATAGTGTTCCTCTTACTTGCTATAATATGCAAACAATCACATAACACCCAGAAACAACTCTCTACGGCGACCTTTTCCCCATGTTTGACTTTCTATGCTTGCTCATCTACACTTTCAAGACAACAAAATCTTGAGTTGAGCTTGAACAGGCAAATAAAAAACCGAGCAGCTTGAATTCGAGTTGAGTAAGATCATTTGTATTACCCAAGACAACCCTGATGTTGAAGTTAGTTTTTTAGAACCTTTTGCACAACAAACTGGATTCCTGCAAATTGTTAATGCATCTACATGATAAAAAGAAATTTTGATGCTAAACTGTTGATCAAACAAAAAAAACTCTTCTAGTTTGATCAATAAATTTTCTTATAGTTAGCTAGGTTAATACAAATGAACTCAGAACATGTCTTATAGTTTCTACATTCTATTAATTATTTTAAGAATTCTGGGTTAGCTGGGCTAAAAATTTCTTCTTACCTAGTTCACATCTTTCAGTTAGGGTGTCAAACAGTAGCATCATGACTTATAACCTTTTATGTGTCCCTCGAATGTCCTAAGACACATCAAGAAATATGAAATATGCAGCGTACAGGTAATATTTTAAGCAAGGTTTGCAGATCGGATTCGGTTTCTAACTCTTCTTATATGTATCAGTGATGAAGATTTCAGATCAGAGTTTCCAAATTCTTTAGTTTGGAAAGTCAAATTTATAATTATTATTATTAAAAAATAGTATGTATTTTATATATTTAGGCATAACCATATGTATTATTTGCTATTTCTTGTTAGCTTCAAATGTAATAATATTAAGATTGATGGATGTTGTGAATTTATACATATACAACTTCAACAAATGGAATGGTTACAATGTGTCAGAAATTCTTATCCATCGACATGTTGTCTGTAGATCTCATACAAGTTGAATCATTGTCTCAACACTACTTTTCCATATTTCTCTCTTTTCCTTGTAGGTTTTTCTTTGCTGAATTGACTAGGAAAGAGAGTCCCAAAGGCAGAAGCGGTCACTATCGGTTTGGGACAGGCCAAAAATGATACAATATGGTCGATATGTATCGGTATCAGCCGATATTGTGAACCTTGATTACAAGTATTTTATTTGAGCCATCATGTTTAAATGAGTCGATCTTGCAGAGATATAGCTAGAGTCCTTTCATAACCGAGCTCATTAGTAAGCTTCAAATTGACTCGTTAATAAAAAAACGATTGAGTTGTTAGTTGTTACAGACCGAACCAAACCAAAGATGCCTGAAAAAGGCTTTCTTATATTTATAACCAGTTGTCAATGAATCCTTAGAGAAGCCCTCGGCTCTACCCGTGTGGCACAATAGTATGTATATGCCAGTGAATATAGAAAACACAAGATAACAGATTTACAGAAAGGACAACTATGAGTACCAAGTCCGGGTCCAACACATCAATAGCATATAGACCATATCTGTCTTCAGGCACAACAATTCTTGATTTCTGATCCATGGACACTGTTTTACCTGCTCCGTCACATTCAATAAGATGTACATGAGTACAAAATTTGATAAGGAATGGAACTTGCAAATGCAAAACAAAAGGTTGGTACTCCAAATGCTGTGCATTCAAAAGAATACATAAACTTCTAAAAATATCAGCATGCATACAACGCCATAAATCATTTGAAATGTAAGACTATGATGTCATGGTTCCATACAGTAAGGACTGCAAGTGGATTAGTATGAAACAGACGAGGCATAATTCAATTCAATTCTATAATGGAATATATATCTGAATCCTATCCACGTAATTATGAATGAATCAGGTCAGATACTAGTCCAACATAGACACTCTTATATCAATAATTCTTCTGGCATTGCTCCGTTCTTCGGTTATCCAATTCAAACCATATAAACTGAGTGAACAAAAGTTTCAAACTAATATAATAACAAATTCATTAACTTAAAATGCCCCTATATCATGGTAAATGACTATATAACTATTTGTATCCATATTGAAAAATGGAAATCATTAGCAAATGCAAAGTATAAGAAAGAGGGAACGGCGACAAGTGAAGAAAATGGCAGAAACAACTTTAGGCAATGAGAAGGGAAATAAACCAGATGACAATTTTTGTTATTATGGTTCATACTTCTAGTCAATCTATAAGATTCTCATATTGGACCAGATACAGTTGGACCCTTTTCTATGTAACCCACCTAACCTTATTTCAATTTTCAAGCTGGTGTGAACTAGATCCAATTTGGTCCCAATTGTTTTTAGATTGGTTTAGAATTGATCAACCTTGGCAGTAGTAGTGTATAAGTTCAATCCACTCCCAATCTATGTTTTGATCTCATATAAGTAATCTAATAACATGGATTAGAGATAGGTAGGTATTGCATATAGTCTTCTCTGTAATAGACGTCTGTGTAGAGGCAACTGAGTTGCATAATATACGACATGCAGCTCCAGTAAAGGAGGAAGAATGTTTTATGGTTGTTTCACCATTCATGAGTTAAGAAGCCACGACAAAATGAATGATTGGGAAATAGTTATTTAATCTTCATTATAACTCAATGGCTCTGGATGAAAAGGAATTACTCTACGGAGTGTTTGGTACCCGGATTGTGATATTTCCAAGAATTTCATATTCCTAGGAATAATATTCTCAGACATTAAATTCTCGGGTATTTACTTTTAATGTGTTGGTATAACACATAGAATTCCTAGGAATATAGAATTCATGTGTTTGGTCTTATAAGCAAATTGCTAGGAATATAATATTTTTGAGCATATTTTTCCTAAACTGCCCATCTCACAATAATTATATTGTAATAATCTAATCGAGTTGCGCAGAGTTTATGTCTTAGTTGAGTCGTGACAAATTTTGGTCTCAGGTTCGTGTCAGGTTTTGGTCGAGTTGGATTAGGTTTGAGTAGAATCAAGTTTGGACATGTTCTTGTCGGGTTTGGGTCGGGTTTGTCCGATTTCGGTGAGTCTGGATCCTAGTTAGGTCGGGTGAGATTTGGGTCTAGTTGCTTTTAAGTCGAATCCAGGTCAAGTATTGGTCCACACAGGTTAGGATCGAGTCCAAGTTGAGTTTGGATCCATGTGTTGATCGGAAATTTAGTGATTTCAAAAATATTGTTATTCCCGTTTAGGTGGAAATAACAAATACCCACCTCTCGCCATGGGAATAGTAATTTCTTCCTATGGTGGGAATATTATACCGAAGGGAATACGATATTCTCAGGAATTCTCGATCGAGCTTATGCGAAACACATTAATATAGATGGGAATAATAATTCCAATCCGTATTATCGCATACCAAACGGGCCCCTATGAGGTTTTACGATATATTATAGAACAACAAAGCTTTTATCCCATATTGCTTGGGGCGATATATTAAACATAAAATCAATCCAACACATTGTAGGATAGGAGGAATGAGCTACATATGTACTACGACATTGGTTCTTTTGATGTTCCTCTATATTCAAATAGGTTTGAGAGGCATTACATACTACTAATGTCTCTCATGACTTTCAGATGACCAGAATAAATAGAGTAAGAGTATTGAATTATATTCTAGTACGGGTAATCAAATTGGATAAGTTTGTGTATATGCGACTCCATTCAACGAGTACCCGATAAGTCAGACACCAACGAAGCTTAGTGCTTTAAGGGATTCATATGGAGTTATTTGTATATTTGTGAAATTACAAATAACCATGTTTAGTAGTTAATTAAGTTGATGACAAATTAGCACTCCTAATCACAGAATTAACTTCCTAATCCATATTTGTCTATTGGGCCAAAGACTAACTTATGGGCTTAGGAAGCTCATAGATGGTTTTAGCTTTTAATTATAGGATTATTGGCTTTAGAAGCCCATAAAGTTTAGCCTATATAGGAAGGCTCGTGGGGACTTCCTTATAGAAGAAGGATGAAGAGAGATCATCATTCAATCATTCATTTTAGAGAATGAAAATGAAAGAGAAGAAAACATCTTTCTCTACTTACTCCTCTTCTCCAACTCCTCTAGCTCTACATTAAGAAGGAAGGGAGCACTGCCTTGTGAAGGAAGAATAGAGAGAGACAAAGGATCCCACAAAGATGATGCTCGGATATGGACATATGCCGAAATGCTCCGACATAGCCACATAGGCATTCATGTAGCGGTATTCGACTCGTGTGGAGGTCGAGGTATATACCTAATCTACTAGTTTGTTCTCTAGTGCCACTTGCAAGTTTCTGTTCTCATAATCGATAGCAAAAGGCGTGCCGTATATACCGTTCTGAATGCTCTTGTGAAGCCACAGTTCACGACCGATTTCCCTACAACTGGGACTTCGGAGTTACTAGCATATGAAATAGTTCATAGGAAAAAAGTTGGAACAAAAGCCACAGCACTTGTACTGGACGCTCTATGTTGCTCATCGTCTAGATTTTATGCTTGAAAATATCATGAAATTATCGAATGTTCATAAGGCAGTTGAAGTCACGGATTATATTTAAAATCGTGCACGATTCGTGAGTATATTTAGAGGGTTGTCCAAGAAAAGGAATTTAATTAGGCACGCAACAACTAGGTTTGCTACTACTTATTATTGAAAATGTCACAAGTACAAATTGAAATTTAGAGAATTATTTATTTTAGTGGAAAGATTCCCAACGGGCAAAGGAAGCGGCAAGTGAAAGGGTAACATACACTTTTTGTAATGCTTTCTTTTTTGGAACGATGTCTTCTATGCGTTGAAGATCTCTGACTCCTAAGTGTGTGTGTGCTTTGTCTGGTTAATAGGGACTCAACACCAACTATGGGGTATATTTATGAAGCAACATGGAGCCAAGGAAGACATTGCTAACTCTTTTTATGGGAGGGAAGAAAAATATAGACGTGTGTGCCATCATACATAGGTGATGGGATTCAGCTTCATAAACCACTGCATGCAACTCGGTAGTTTTTGAATCCGGAATATTTTTTCAAATTCATCTACTGAGAAAGATAAGGAGACGGTGAAAGGATTATACGATTGCATAGAGAGATTGGTTAATCCTACTTCTTGCAAGACAACAATCTCACGAAATTGACTAACACAAAAAAATGAGGGTGATTTTGGAAGGCACGGGACTATTAGGCAACAAACGATAAGAGCTCGAAGTAAATTTAGAATTTTATAACATAAAATTATAAATTCATAATCTCGTTTGTAAGATATAAATTCATATCTTTATTGGTGGATGAATTTTGGCATAAAGACCCCAAATCTCCAAACTTTTGTCATTAGAGTGTTCAGTCTCACTTGTAATGCATCTAGCTGCAAAAGTAATTCGAGTATTTTTAGCATATATTGTCTATCAGATACTTTTTTTGAATTCTGAAACTGAAACTTAAAAAAAATCGCTATCGGCAATGACAATTACAGCTTAAATGATTTGTAATTCATGAAGTTCAATAAGACCTTAAAAAGATATTTGACTAGCGTAATGTATCTGACCCAATCCTTTGAAACATACAGATGATAGCAATAAGTGGTTGCTCGGAAGGATAGAAAAAATGATACAAAGGATGCATAAAATGAGCGTGTTTTTGGAGAGGACTTGTCGACTTTGGTGTAGTTGTTAGAGCTTGTGGGGTTAAAGAATCTATTCCTAACCATGTTACATGAATTCACCATTTCGTCAATATTCAGCATTCTGGAACGCTGATCTGAGAAGAAGGTGTTCCGTGCGATCTGTGAATGCCCGTTCCAGAACACAACATCGGCGGATTGGATCATGAAAATCAATATTCCAACAAGCGAGTACATCATGTACTTGGGTTTAAAACCAAGCTTTTAAGGCTTTTATACCCTAAGACTTTCTACTTTTTTTAAAGACATTATTCCAAGGATTGTTCGGAAAATTTCTTTAAAACATTATAGCCTAATGGTATCCATACACGCTTAACGAGTGGGCCAAGGATTCTCAACCTTTTCTCTTTTGTCATAAGAAGTGTCTCATCATCTATGTTTATATAATAATTGCTTAATGATTTTGAGTTTGAACTCAAATCCCTATTTTTTATAGAATTGGCCCAAAATCAGAGGGTCCTTCGTTCTTCCTCCATGAGGTATTTAAACCTTTTTTTTTAGTCATTTTATTTTTGGGACATTTAGTAAACCTTTTTTTCCTTCTTTTTGGAGGGGGGTTGTCCATTTATTTATTTTACCCAAATTCAAAATGTAATCTGTTTAATTTTGATTTTAATGTTAGTAGATTTTTTATTGGGATTATATCACTTTTGGTCACCCAATGTTTCAAATTTTGAAGTTTTAGTCACTCCCTATGTATATTTTTGGTCTTTGGAGTGACAAAAACTTCAATTTTTGAAATATTGGGGTGACCAAAAGTGATATTATCCCATTTTTTATTTATACTTACATTGTTATCATATTGTGTTACATTACTTGCTAGTTAGTTCTAGGATATTTAGAACATTAAGTACATTTAAAAATGAGAATTAGATAGCATATTGAGTACATCCTTATAATAAAGTGAAATGGCGTTTCCGCCAAAACATAAAAGGATAAATACCGATCACAATTAAAAGATAGAAGGTATTTCAAATGGCTACAAATATGACACATATATATCTTTATTCTACTATTATAGTATGGCTTAGAAACGGCTCTAAAATGAGCCGTCTAAGCCATATGTATATTATCAATTAATAATATTATTAAAAATAATAATAACTACCGCATATATATGTTTTCTTGTAGCGTAGTTGAGGAAAAAATTAAAACCCACCTGAACATATAAAAACTCCTAAAATATTCAAATTTTAAACTATAGTTAAACTAACTACGTTGTATTATCTAATTAAATACATATCCAAAATTCAAAAAAAAAAATTATAACAAATTATAATTAAAATATATTCAAATCATATTTAAAACATTCCAATATAATTTAAATTCCATCTATTTTTTTAATAATATTACTTTTGTTATACGTGCATCGCACGTGAACGTGACTATTTTCTTGTTTTCTACCCGAGACCCCCCCCCCCCAAACCCTTACACTACCCGAAACCACACCCCCCACCCCTAAGCGCCTAAGCCGGGGCTCGAACCCCGTCCTACCCGTCCATGTTCATAGGTGACTCATACCACATGACCTATCTCACTTGGACACGTGAACGTGACTATTTATTATAAAGTGGCTTCAAAACGGCTCAAAAATGAACCGACCAATATATATCCTCAATTAATTAAGAAAAGAAATACGGAAGAACACAATTCCAAAACTAACTTTTAATCGTAATTAAAAATTATTCTAAATGAGCATTCAAAATTAAGAGAAAAAAATCCTAACTCGTATTATCTAACTACCTACACATATTATCTAACTACCTACACATATATCTATAACAAATTCTAATTAAAATATAAATATATATCTATAACAAATCCCAATTAAAATATAAACATATATATAACAAATCTTAATTCAAATATATTCAAATACTTAAACTTTTTTTCAATAATAACAGGAAAAAATATCATTTTACATGGTGTCAATAAAAAACCTCAAAACTGATAAATAATATTATTAAATGATATATAAATGAGAAGCAATTTCAAAACCTAACTATCAGGGATAAGAGCATCCACAGTGGGAGAGATTTCAAGTGCTACATTTTGACTTTAGTCAAATTTTGTAGCACTTGAATGTTGCAGTGAACACTTGTACATACTTGAAAATTGGTAGAAAGCTACAAGACACTCCAGATTTGGAGCATGTCCTAGATCCTCTATATTAACTGATGGGCCCACCAAAAGTAACCAAACAGGAAAGAAAAATAAAGAGAGAAAAAATATTTCCAAATATGGAAGAAAAATAAAGAGGAAAAAGAGGAATGGAAAAGAGAAGATTAATTTAGAGTGTTTATTTGGTGTGTACCATTGTGTGCTAATATCATGGGGACACTCCAAAAGTAATCATCTACACAATTTTTAATAATTTGGAGCATGTGTTTGGAGTATCGCCGTTGTGGATGCTCTAAATAGTATAATACCTAATATACAATATATTTATTGATATCCAGACATTTTGAAATGTCTCCGACATATGACATTTCATAAGCCAAACCGACATGAACCAACATCTGACATCTACGAATTGTTGATAACTTCAGAAAAAAGATAGAAATATTCAAATTTTTAAGGTAAAACTATAATTTCTCCCCAACCAATATATGTTCCCAATGAGTAAGAAAGAAAAAAAATAAAATTTTCCTCATATAAACATTGTTTAATTTTCCAGAGAGCAGTACCAGTGGAAGGATCGAAACGTGACCACATCTTCAACCTGAACTCGTGGTCCGCCCGAAGAAGCCGGACCCAGACCCTCTCCTCCGTCCCGTCGTCGTCGACGGAGTTGAGTATCGATCCGGCGATCCCGGGGACGAGAATCACCGGATCGAGATTAGGGTTCACGATGGGTGCCGACTTCTTGGAGAGCCTCAGCCAGAGCTCGATGGACCGGATCAGCTCCTCCACTAGCACCGCCATGATGAAGAAGATTGGGGAATGGGGATGGATTGGACTGTAATTTCTAGAGGTTGAAAATAAGGAAGAAGGAGAAGAAAATAAATGGTTAAGAAGGGGTAAAACGGAAGTACGGAGAGAGAGAAATAAAAACACGCAATATTTATTTTGTCTGGCTAAGCTATACACACATCGTCGTCTACATAACACGTCTCATATTAAATTATATATATATATATATATATATATATATATATATATATATATATATTAATTAAAAGATATGATTATCCATTCTCCGATCGGCCAGCGGCGAACTCCGTCCCCCCTTACCCTCCTCTCCTTCTCCGGCCGCCCTCGACGAACCCTCCCTCGCCACCCCGCCTTCCGGGTCCGCCCACGCACCCGCCCTCCCTCCCTCCCTCCCCAGCCACGCACCTCCCTCCGTTGACCCGCACGTGCCGCCCTCCGCCGCGCTTCGACCCATGCACGCAGGCCTCCGCCGCGTTAGTGCCTCCGCCGCACGCCGTCCTCCGTGCACGCGCCTCTCCCCGAGCATCCCCGAAACCCCACCGCTGCTACTGCCCCCCTCCCTCGCCGTGCGCGCGCCTTTGTGCGCTTGCTGCGTCTTCGCGACCCCGCCTCGACGGCGTGGAAGCAGACGGCGAGGGTAAAATGGTAATGTAGTGGGGTGTGTTTAGGATTTTGATAATTTTAAATTAGTTAAATTTTGGTGTGTTTAATATTTGGAGTGTGCTAAGTAGAGGGTGGGATGTCTATAGTCCGGCCATTTTTTCTTTCCTAAAAAAAATCAAATTTCTCTTAAAATGGTGCATAAAACAAATGAGACAGACTGATACCATCGGAAAAAACCAAAAAACAAAAAAGGATATTTGAGCACTTATTTAAAAAATTAGCAAATATTTTCATTCTTTTATATACAATATTTAAAAAATTTAGATATACCCCCACTATTTAACTAAAATTTTGATTGTTTTACTCGTAATTGGGACATTTGTTAGTCTTTTAAATAATTTAGAATATATATTTGTTTCTATATTTGTAGTTGGAATATTTGCTAAAACATTCCTAAAAAACACGTCGTAACAATCCTTTACACTAGCTTGTTTTGTTTGCCGAAGTGCTTTGTAATAGGCAATCTCCACGTCAAAAATTTACGTATGTATTGCTTATACACATTATGTATATGCATATTTTTATTTCTTTTGTTTTGGCGCTTCGAAATGGATGCTAAAAGTGGAAAATAAAATAAATTTGTGTTTGGATGGATGTTGAAATAAGTTGGAAAGTAAAAACTTTTGTAGTTTCTATGTTTGATTTGTTAAAAAATGATAATAAATTATTTCTCAAAATAAAATGTGAAAAGCATCCAGAAGAAAGAGAGGATTTTCCATATTAGAGTAGTCCATTTTAGATAAAATTCCTGCAAAAAAGGGGTAAAATTTAGAAAAAGAAAGAGACAATTTAATATTCATGTGACTTTTCATATTTCTCTTAGGGACTGTTTGGTAAAAAGAAATTGGATCTGGATTCCTATTTTTTTTTTTTTTAAGGAAGTGAGCCAAAATAAATAACTTCCGCTGTTTGGTAAAGATAGTAAAGTAGCTTAGTATTATGGAGCAATTAATGCACGGCACTTCCTCCCTCCCCAGTCGGATGTGGGAGGAAATAGATGGAGTATATTTTTTTTTGTAGCAAAACTTTATTTATACAACCAATCACTAATTAATAATTGTACAGTCGAGACCGAGCTTGAGAAAGCCGATGACGAGTTCCAGGCGAGGTCGAGCTCAAGGGACCATCGACGACGTCTAAGAGGGGCCGTCGACGAGATCGGCTCCACCACCCAGACTTACCGCCATGGTGCCATTGACGTTGTCGGCTCCACGAGGTTGACTCTGGAGGTCGACGAGGTCAACGGCAACAGCCACCACCACCTCCGCGGAAAGAGACAAATTCACCAGCTGTTGTGCGGCCTCGTGGGGGGGTGGAAAAGGAAACTATGGTTTTTTTTTGTTTTGATGGAGAGTGATGAGTCAGTGGTATATTAATGTTTGTATTAGCTATATATATTAATTTGTGGAGAAAGATAGTTTAATAGGAAAAAATAATTATAATTATAATAATTATTGGATTAAGTAAAAAATAATGTAGTAATAATAATAATTATTATTATTATTATTATTATTATTATTATTATTATTATGTCGTTAACAACTAATTATATTTTATAAATATCAATTTTTTCACTTTTCGTTTTTTTATTTTTCATTTCTTTATTCTAACCAAACACGATTGTCCCCTATTAAGGGGAACAAAAAGGTGGATGAATTTACATTCATTTTTTTTCTTTAAAAGTACAAATCCAAATATATTTTTACTTACGATTTACCAAACAGGTGAAATAGCTCTCTTTGGCCAAATTCGGATTTACTTCACTTCACTTTCCCAAATTAGTAAACCAAACACCCTCAATGTTTCGGACATAATGTTATATTCTTACCGGATTAAAAGACAAATCAATTTTCGCTTAAATGGTACATCAAATAAATGAGACATTCTGGCAGTAAAAAAACCATGTCACAGCACTAAATACTTTAGACTAAGAGCATCTCCAACGCTGTTGTGAGTTTAGAAAAAATGGTTGTCACATAGGAATCACAACTTCTTATATCGAATTTTGTTTTCCAATATAAATATGAAATAAATTGTAAAGTTGACATAGCAATGATATATCAAAGACAATGTGAAGTTGGTTGTGTAAATCTAGACAATGGACTTCACAATGCTTTACTTCCACATCATCAATTATGAATTAAAAAAAAGGAAGAAGTAAAAAAGTTGTCAATGTAAGTTGTAAAAAAGTAGTTTTTATTGTCTTCTCAATACTTTTGTATTGGAGAACACTTTTCTATCTCATTGTCTTGTGTGAAATATAATTTTGCCACATAGAAAAGTTATTGTCTTGTGGCCTCATGCCACATAGGAATCACAAAACAAAACAAGACAATAGGGTTGGAGATGCTCTAAGGGGTTGTTTTGTTCGTGTAATTGCAACCACGTAACAATGTTTCAGAATTTACATCAGCTCCATCGTTTGTTTTATGATAAATTAGTGTCGTGCACTTGCATTGCATTGCACGCACGTAAAAAAATTATTGAAGCATAAATTTACTATAAATACTATCGTCCTTAGGAATTGAAAATCTGACAACAACAAAATATATCTTTCACCTTAACAACTTAAGTTAGAGTTGTTTAGCTATAAATAAATTATATTTGGTAGTTAAATAATTAGTTAATTTTTATAAATAATTAATGGAGTATTTACAGACGGCTTAGGCGGCTCAATATTGAGTTGTTTCCAAGCCACCTTATCTCTACTGATATAAGGTGTTTTGGAAACAGTTCAAAATTGAACCATCTAAGCCGTTTGTAAATACTCTATTAATTATTTTTTAAATTAACTAATTATTTAACTACCTAATATGTTTTATTTATAACTAACAACTCTAACTCAAATGGTTAAGGTGGAAGGCAATTATTTAACCACCTTCGTTACCTGAGTTTAATTCCTAGGGACAACACTATTCATAATAAATACATATTAAAAAAATTGAACAAATATTGTACATGTGTACAATGCATTTACATGTTACTAGTATTAGCAAATATAATTCAAGTTGGTACAATAATTAATATAATACTTATCATTAATTGTCCCAAAGGAGAATAAAATGACGTCGGGGGGTCTTGAACCCACAACATTTTCGTCCGGGTACATCGGTCTTAACCGTTAGGCTAGACGTCATTTGTATCATATATATATATATATATAATGCGGCTTAGAACCGATTTCAAATTGAGCCGTCTAAGCCGTCTTTTTTCTATTTTCTCACTGTTGATAAAAGTTTTATTAAAAATATATGTATAACAAATAATAAAATATATTTAAGATTTAAATTATATGTAAACTAATTATATGGTATTATCTAATTAAAACATATAGAAATTTCAAAACAACATATTTATAACAAATTATAATTAAAAATGATTCAAATTATATTTAAAAGATTTTAATATGATTTTAAATTTAATTTGTCTTTTTAATAATAATATAGTTTCTTTATAGGTGCAACGCACGTAAACGTTACTAGTATATATATAAAAGGGTTTGCTGGGATGCAAGCCGACACTATCCATCAGATTGATGAAAATCAAAATTGTCTTAAGAAAATATAAGAAATATGTCAAAAAACGGTTAAAATATACCGTTTATAGGGGTAAACCATACCTAGACTGTTAACTTGGCTACACACTTCGTAATTGTAGCAGTAGGGTATAAGCAACTAAAGATGCAACATCACCAGAATATTGCTTGCAATTTTTGTTTTCTATGTTGGTGGACAGTATACTTTCTTTAATGGGCGTCCAATACCTGTTCAACCATCACTTGCAACATCTACAGTGGTGCCATTTAGTTATGACGTGTTATTGCAAGAAAGCAAGGATGGAAACAAGATATAATGGTGAGTAGAGCAAAACTTTAGACACTCTCAAAGCAAGGGCAAGGGCGAGCCATTCTATGAACTATTTTGGATTACAGTTATGTTTTATCCTAATCTTATTTGATGACAATCAAATTGATGTTTTTGAAATGCTAATCCGATAAGTATTTCGAAAATGGACATTTAAGTAAATTAAATAAAACTTAACTACAATCCAAATTAGGCCTAAGTATTTCAGAAATTTTTAGAATTATAACATAACCAATGAGCGGTTTCAAAAGTTCGATTTATTGTGTAAAGTATGAACATTTTCAAATATTAGTTGTTTGTCTGTGAAGCAGGTGAAATGAAGTGAAACCGGTGACCTCATAAGTCATCTCTACTCTTATAATGAGGCTTAGAATCGACTCAAAATTGAACCGTCTAAACCGTTTGTAATAACTCAACTAACTATTTTTAAAAAATAATTAATTATTAAACTACGTAATATTATTTACTTACAACTAAACAATTCTAACTCAAATGGTTAAAGTGGGAGGTATTTTTCTTGGTTGCTTGAGTTTGATTCCTAGGAATTACGGTATTTATAATAATTTCATATTTAAATTCTTTTAACATTTTTTTACGCACATGCAATGCACGTGCACGTTACTAGTGATTGATAAAGGCTTTTGATAAGGGCACTACAAACTTTACTAAGGGCTAGCCCATTAATGAACAAAGTTGACTTACACTAGCCCATTAGTTTACTCATATTAGCCCAAACTTGAAACCCTCCCAACCCCACCGGAGGCCTCCCCCCCCCCCCCCCCCCGCCGGCCGTTCTCATCGACTTCGTCCTCCTCCTCCTTGTCGATGGCTCCCAAAGTCTCGAAAGAATCAATGTACAAATCTTATTTCTCCTTGTTCTATTTCATTTACAAAATTTTCCAAAAAATTGAAAAAATCCTATTGCATTTCCAAAATTTTGAGTGATTTTCTTTCCATTCTTCAAATTAGGGCATACAAGTCCTGAATGTAGTTTAGGATGTAGTTTAGATGTCTACTTGGTTGATTGAACCCGATTTTAGGACATACAATGTCGACAATCGTCGAAAGTATCGAACAGTATCGGGCGGGACTGTAGAAATTTCTACAGTCACATATAGATTTAGGACTGTAGAAAATTCTACAGTCCTATATACTTAAGGACTGTAGAAATTTCTACAGTCCTAAATTTATAAAGGACTGTAGAAATTTCAACAGTCCTAAAAAATTAGGACTGTGAAAATTTCTGCAGTCCTGTATACGTATAGGACTGTAAAATTTTCTACAGTCCTGAATGTTAAATTAATTTAGGATGTTAAATAAAAAAAAATTTGTCTTATAGTCATGACCCTCGGAAGGGCACTGTGGATGAAGATATCATCAGAAGACGCCCTACTGCGTCGATGCGTAAGGAACGCAATGTTTCGCGTACTATTGAACCAGGTGTCACTATCCGCGACCCCGAGGCACGCCCTGAAGTTAGAAAACGTCGATTGACGAAGAAGACTGTCACTCGTTCGAAGAGACGTGCTCCTCCTAGTTCTTCGGGTTCTTCTTCCTCCTCCGATGAGGACATGCCAAATGTCCCAAATCGGCCAACTGATGGTTCAGGACCTTCTCAGACTGCAGATAGTCATGTCGAGAGTCTCCCACAAACCCTCGAAAACTGGGCTACTGATTGTTCAGGACCTTCTGAGCAGCCAGATAGTCCAGTCAAGACTCGTCCAAACGGTTGCTCTATGTTACCGTCGATCAAAAACCATATTGCATACCAAATATGGAACAATTCGGTAAGTACATTACGTTATGATAATTTTATATATAGTTGTAAGTTCAAAGTTCATCCAATTATTTATAGATAAGTATATTTTACATAGAGGTATAACTTCATCCAATTGTTTACTTTTCAGGAGAGTTCTTATATGTTGACGGTGATCAACCACGGGAAAAAATATAATACATGGAGGTTTGAATTATTGGGAGACGATGTGAAGGCAAAAATCAGTCCAACCGGTTTACAATATTTGGGTAGCTACTCATATACGACGGTGGATAATGCACTGATATCAGCATTTGTAGAACGATGGCATCCAGAAACCAACACTTTCCATCTACCAAATGGGGAGTTGACGATTACCCTTGATGATGTCCATCATATATTGGGACTTAGGATTGATGGTCGAGTCATGATGAATCAAACTTTTGATGAGTCGAGCATCAACTTTTACGACCATATTGTGGATTATGTATCAGGGTGTCTGGGAGTTGATGCCACTAGTTTTACCACTCTTCGAGAATTCAATAAGTCCTACGGACTTCCTTTAAAATATTTGGAGGAGATATTCGCTGATCCGGACCCCAAAATGGATAATAGTGATAATGTGGCCCGCGGATATATGCAGTTCATCTTAGGGGTTGTCGACATTACGGATAAGTCTGGAACGTCCATACATGCCAAATATCTCCTCAATTTGGACAACAATGACACGGTGGAAGAAATATCTTGGGGAAGCGGTATACTAGCATACCTTTACTGCGAGCTTGGTGCGACATCCCGTATGGGTTCGAAGACAATATTCGGATGCCAGACTCTACTCCACGTATAGATATATCTTTGTCAACTTGTATACATAATTTAAAATTTTATTGTTAATTTTTGGACTAATATTTTTTTAACCTGGTTACGTGAAGGCATGGATATACGAGCACTTTCCAACCCTGCAGCGGGCTAAACTGAACCGAGGGTATGACGAAAATCTTCCTAGAATGTGCCGATGGAAGCCAACTAAGAAAGATGCCAAACGTCCACACACATTGGCTGCCCTACGGAATACACTCGAAGATATGACGACAGAAGAGGTGAATTGAGACCTAATTTTTTAATGTTTGGTAATAATTGACTAAATTACGTTATGCTAAATTACGTTATGCTAAATTTTATGCGGTACAGATTGTTTGGGATCCATATCATGATTTGCGACAGACTAGTCGTCCATTGTAACCAGTCGCTTTATATCACGGTCTTATAAGTTGTCATGAAATCGAGGAGGCTTATATGCCGGATAGAGTGCTCCGTCAGTTTGGCTACGTACAAACTGTTCCAAAGTGCACTTGTACAAAATCGCTAAACTATATTCCTGCGACGTTCAACTGGGTCTCGGACTTCTTCACCGAGTGGCAACGCCACGTTATTAGAGAAACCGAACGGTAAGCAGCAGTAAATATGACGGAATATAGTGACGACTACCTCGCCTACTACGCTGGTGTCGGACTACCTACCTTGTTCCAACGCGGAGGCGATATTGTGTGTGTACCTTCAGATCTTCCTGCCAAATCGGTCTTGTATACTGCATTGATCAAGATGGTGAGCCAACTTCTTCACTTTCAGTTTGATATTTGTAAATGTTTATAACATAACAATTTTTTTTAATTCTCATGAATAGGCTAGGAAGGTGAAGAAGTTGGAAAAAAGGCTTGTAAGTTGCCAGGGTACAAATTATATGGCAATCAATGACAAACTATAACAAATCGACAACGCTGAAGATTTTTCTTTCTTGGAAAATAGAGAGCAACGTACAAAGAGGCGGCATGAAGTTTAGGCCCCGTTTGAAGACTTGTAAAACTTTCAATGAATTTGAGTTTTAAGACATGCAAAAGTTTTAAGTTTGAATTTGACTTGTAAAACTTTGAATGAATTTGCTACAATTCGCACTTTGAATATTTGTGTTCTAAGTTTGCTACAGTTGCTACAATTTTTAAATTTGCTACAATTGCTACATATATACAATTTATGTTCTAAGTTTGCTACATACATACAGTTGTTAAATGTGCAGAGACAGTGGGTAAAGATTAGGACTGTCAAAATTTTGACAGTCCTAGTATCTTGTAGGACTGTCAAAATTTTGACATATAACTGTGCAAAGACAGTGGGTAAAGTTTAGGACTGTCAAAATTTTGACAGTCCTAGTATCTTCTAGGACTGTCAAAATTATGACAGTCCTAAACTTACATATAACTGTGCAGAAAAATTATGACAGTCCTAAACTTACATATAACTGTGCAGAGACAGTGGGTAAAGTTTAGGACTGTCAAAATTTTGACAGTCCTAAACTTACATATAACTGTGCTGAGACAGTGGGTAAAGTTTAGGACTGTCAAAATTTTGACAGTCCTAATTTTGACATATAACTGTGCAGAGATAGTGGGTAAAGTTTAGGACTGTCTAGTATCTTCTAGGACTGTCAAAATTTTCATAGTCCTAAACTTACATATAACTGTGCAGAGACAGTGGGTAAAGTTTAGGACTGTCAAAATTTTGACAGTCCTAGTATCTTCTAGGACTGTCAAAATTTTGACAGTCCTAGTATCCTGACAGTTTTACATAAAATTTTGACAGACCTAGTATCGATTAGTATCAATGCACAACATACAGTCAAAATCGATTAGTATCAATGCACAACATACAGTCATAGGGTTTAGATAACTTCTTTCATTGCACAACATACAGTTCAATATACAGTTAAACATACATGGCTTATTGCACAACATACATTTCAATATACAGTATCAATCGATTATAATATCAAAGTAGTCCTTCGGCATGATTTTTGGATCCTTCATCTCCATCATCTTCTTATAGGCAGCCATTGCATCCGTGTAGGGTGTCGTCCATGCGATCGCTTCCTCTGGTGCGTATTTATACCAAAGCGGAGAAGGTGGCGGAATAGGAGAATGACCGATCAACCTTGGGATGACAAAGTGTTGTCCGACAAGCCCTATCGAACATAGATTGGATACTTCATGTTCGGCCGGGGGAGCACACATTGGAAAGAAAGTATTGTTAGTGCCTTGTGAGATAATTACAATAGGTATCTTATACTGTCACGCCCCAGCCCCGAAATACACGGAACTAGGCTACGTGACAATAGCCAGCTGTCACATCTCCGAGGATGTCCCAATTTAATGGATCCTACCGAATAGTGCTACGCTGTCCTAAGTACTAACATGTCCCATATATATGTATCAGCAACAAGTAATCTAATCTCATCCATAATATAAAATAGCAAGAAGTACTAAATAAACTGCTGGAAGATAAATACCAGTCTCAAGATATCATAATACAACCACGAATGTCTAGTGGGAACAAACCCACTACTATGACAAAATAAAGTACTAAAATGATAGATAAAAGAGTAATGACTAGGGCATCGGCTGACTAGATAATGATGCTCCCAATCCTAGGCAGAAGGCCTACCAACTGATCACGGGAACTCTAACGGTAACACCTCTAGCTCCTCTGCTGTAGCGAACCTCGTCTCCTGTCCTGGGCCGTACACTGTGGGGTAATATGCCTCGTCCAAATCTGGAAAGGTACCAGGTCCTCAGAGGGACGTAACAAGATACATAGAAGCATGTCATATATAAATACTGAATAAAGTAAATACAATAAAGGGTGTGCTAACCATCTAAGTGAATGCAATGTGAGGACAACTGTGAGTATATGGGAAGGTGTAGGCTAGACATATGCTGACATAATTTACCAGTCGTGACAACCGGCTAGTATATGCCACACATGCCCCCTATAACACGGGCGCAGGAATACAATAACGTCCAACGTTCTATAGAGTGTGGTATCTGTAATATCACCAAATAATGTCCAACACTCTACAGAATGTGGTATCAATAATATATATATACGTCCATATCACTCCGTCGAGTGCGGTGTCAGTGTAAGGGGTGGGGTGTCCCATATGCCTACTAGTCGTCCTCCTCGCCTAATGTATATATATCCAAGTCAAATACTCGACGTGCATACACCGTATCTAAATGCCAAGTCTCTACACTGAAATAATCCTGAATTACTTACTAACCGTGATGCATGTCACACACGTCGATAGCTAGTCGAGCACGCGAACCCGCATCCCAACATGAAATTGTCACCACGAACGTGTAGAAGTGTCAGGTCTCGAAAGATATCAGAGTATCCTCCAATGGGGTGAGTCAACTATGAACTAGGTCAAGTATACTAATTATCGACGTATTCGTCGACAGCACCCGAGTCAATCTCGGACGCGCACAGTTGTATAAAAGAAAAGCAACAAGAATACAATACAACTTATGCATAATTTAAATTCGACAGTAAATATGGCAAGGTATCTTGCCTAAGTCCTTAAGATGTGAATGCCAATAGCCTGCTCCTGCAGTATCTCCTGGCTGATCCAATGACCCTAATCATACAATATAATATAGAAATTTACATCAGACACTAACGCAAATGCATACATAATCTACGACGCTGCTCTTAGGTACTGTCGCAAGATCACGGTTGATCGAATACAGCGTCACGTGTGCATGTAGCTAGGGCGTACACGTGTTCTGTCCTCGATTATCGTATGCCTTGAGACAATTATTACTACGCTATTGGTTTACGAACTACATTACGTCTTGTTGAATTACCCGCCATTTGATTTCCATGATAAATGTGCTAGGTTTATGTCTACTCTTACAGGTGAATTATAAGTCTTAAATCACAGGTCATAACATCAAGTTAATTGCTTATTTATTAATTTACTATCTAATTTAGTTAATACTCGTACATAACCATATAGGGTTTCTCATTTCATCACTTGTGTCCAACCCTAGGATACACGACATGATGACACAATGGAAGGATGATAGGACACAAAGCAAGTAATATTGGTGGATGAGTACCTGATCACTAGGGCGAGGGGAAACTGCTTCGTCGACGTGCTCACTCGCCGTCGATTGGCGAAGCTCCGGTCGGCAGTCCACGCAGCAGCGGCAACAGCGACAGTACGTGCAGCAGCAACAGCGGCTTTGGTAGCGGCGGGGCGGCTGAGGACGGTGCGGGGACGGTCGGTGTAGGCCTGGGAAGGGTGGTGGGCGGTGACCGAGGCGACGGGGTCGCTCGGGGACAGCGGCTTTTGAGTCGGGTTAATGGAGAAGTTGATGAGGTTGAAGGAGATGGTGGCGACGGTGGATGGGGGTGCTGCGCTGGCGGTGGGGGTGGTGGTCCAATGGCAAAGGGATGGTCCGGTGGTTGGGTGGCGGCCTGAGGACGGTGACTGGTCGGAAGTGGGGGGGGGGTAGCTCGGGATGCAAGGGAACGGCTAGGGTTTTGAGGGTGGTGGTGGTGGTGTTCTAGGGTTTCAATATGAGGGAAAAGGCATATTTATATAGGTGATGTGGATTCGTGGGCTGTTCTTGGGGTTTGGGATGGCCAGGGCTCTAGGAAGTGGGGGCTGGTCCACATGGAAGTGTTCATGGGCTGGGTTAGGTCCTGTTTGAGATTAAATTGGCCCCCAAACTAATTAAATTAATAATTAAAGCACAAGGCAAAATTACGGCCATTGCGTAGCTAAGGTGAGACGCAATGACGAGTATTTAATATTGTACCATGGCCAGGGGGTAGTCTGGCATGCCTAAGAGATGTTCGTGACCCTGGGTGGAAGATGACTACTGGTGTGGTGCTCCAACCTCGAAGCAACGTCAAGGCATATTAAGACGTATAATTGACGCTCAATAATCCTAATTAATTCCAAATAAATCCTAGTCTCTTGATTTAATAAAAATATAAATCCTAAATTGGTCGAGGGGGTTTACATATACCTATTAGAGAATACATAAGCAGCAGACGGGACATCCATGTAATTGTCACGCCCCAGTCCCAAAATATCGAGGGACTGGACCCATGGCAATGGCCAGCAGCACGCACCGATGGTCAACCCAATTTAATAAAACCATCAGGGCGCACTTAAGCTGTAAAGAAGGTCTACTACAATAAGTCACACTAATCTCATCCATAAAAGATAAATAAATAAACTGCATAATAAAATGGAAATAAGTAGCAACAAATCTCAACAAGTCGGTCGGAGAAACAATCCGACATATGTCTGAATACTCTGGCTCAGTAGGCCAGGAACAAAAGAGATAAACATAAAGTAAATACTAAGTACGGGATCAGGTACTCAGGAGAAGTCTTCGGCAGTCACCTCTTCAGGGTTCAGTTCTGCTCCAGTATCAAGTCCAGTAATAGCTTCAGCTCCTGTCCCATATATCTCGAGGTACTGCTCCTCAGCTAAACCTGGGGACATAATCCATTCCAGGTCCTCAGGGGACATAGCAAGGTATAGAAAATACAAGCCAAATAAATAAGCAGTGCAGCAATAAGTAAATAATGGGGTAAACTATGTAACCAGCTAAGTGATATGCAATATGAGAGCAGCACTAGAACTCAGGCTGAGACCGCTACAAGCTCTGTGTCGGGGAGCCGGTAGCAGTAATAATAGGTAAAGGGTCTAGCTCTGCTGGAGAGTCTACAACCTCACAATAGTAGTGGATATATATATAAAATAGCCTGTAGCCTGTGTGTCTCTTCCCACCCAATGTAATCACGCATATCATGACCATAACGTCTCATGTCCATGCCAGCGGGATTATAGCTAATGCAATAAGTCATATTGTCTATAAATAACATATCTCTGTCAAGTCCTGTATCCTATGCAGAATCACCACGAATATCTCGGGAAGATCCTGTCTCATGAATAGTGTCAAGTATCCTGGGTTATGATGTACTTGATAAGACAAGTACGAGAAAGTAAAGGGTTCAAAATGTCCATCTCTAGGTGACGTACCCAACACCGCGTACGGTGTTGGCACCCGACTGATAATCGGACGCTAAGTACGTCACACGGTCTTAGGTTAAGCATGTACAACAGTTATAATTAAAACAAGGAAATATGCAACAAGACTGTAAAGTTGGCAAGGTATTCTTGCCCTCTGATGTATAACTAAGCCAAGGAATATTTAGCAAGACTGCAAGTTTTGGCGAGGTACACTTGCCTGATGTTTGGATTCCAACTACGGTTCTGTTCTCGAGAAATTTCTAGAGACGTCTCCAAATGCTGAAATAAATATTACCATCATGCTCAGAAGATGTCAAATAGCTAGGAATGCCTGTCCTTGAGTCCGATTTGGAGTCAAGGGCAAAAACAAAAATTTCGGGTCAAAACGGGGTCCACCGGTGGGCCCGCTTTGCACCGAAAAATGTGTCAGGGTCATCGGTCTCCAATTTCACCAAACTTAGTGTCAACAGGTCAGGAACGCTGATACGAACCCAACGGAACTTTCAGAATTGAATTCCGATGAGCCGAGCACAAAATCGCCCGTCGAGTGGGGCATGTGGGGCCCGCGACACGCAATTTCGTCAACGTTCTCAGAATCGAACCAAACTTGGGTCACAGGACCAGCGTATCGCTACGAGTCCGATGGCATAAGTTTTGTTTCGATCCGACGTGTGTGCACGAAGTTAGGGTAAAATGCAAAAAAGTCGAATACGGGACGATGTCCGCGGATACGCGTTGATTTCGGTGTGCACGCACACCCAAATCAGCTTCCGCGAAATCCTACACGTCCGTATCGACGTCGCGTACGTATCTGTGAAGATCGCACGCGACCAAGTCGTCCCGTTTGGCGGGGCGTACTCAGTTCCGGGGTGAAACATGGTCTGATTTTTCCTGTTTTTGGATCGCGGTGTGCGATCACCACAGGACGCGATGCCCCGAGCGGTTTGTCCGGGCACCGAGAGGGTCACACAGGCTACGCGTTGCAATTTACGGAATCAAAATCGGAGCTACGAGGCGCGAGATACGAGTACCTGAACTGGGCTCTTCGAAACGGGGTTTTCAGTGTCCGACACGTATCCTGTGTCCTGGACGCTGTGTCCACTGCTAGGGTTGAATCGTGTCCAGCCTAGGGCTCGCTGGCGGACACGGCGGAGGCGGCTAAGGCGGCGCTGGCGGCGGAGGGAGCCGGGGACGGCGTCGCCGGGGGCTCGGGACGCGGGCGGCGCCGGCAGAGGGTCGCCGGAGGCGGCTCGAGCAGCGGGAAGAAGAAGGAGGAGGGCTGGTGGTCTCTGGAGGCCGGGGTCGGGGTCGTGGAGGCTCACGGCGGGGAAGGAAGAGGGAGGCGGTGGAGGTGGTGGTTTCTGGAGGAGGGCGGCGAGTCTCGGGGGTCGTCGGAGGGTTCCGACAGCGGGGATGGGGAGGCGGAAGAGGGAGGAAGGGGGAGAGATTTATAGGGGAGAGGGAGGCCGAGGTGGCGGGGGCGAGGCCGAGAGAGGCGGAGGGGATGGCGGAGAAGGCAGGGGTCGGGGGAAATCGTGGCCGGCTGGGCGCGCGGCGGCCGACGGAAAACGCGGGCTCGCGTTCGTGGGGAGAAGACGGGTGGCGGGTCGGGTCTGGCAGGTGGGTGTGGCCGACCCGACCCGACCCGATAGGTAGCGAGCTGGGCCAGTGCGGACTGGACCGGCCCGGTCGGGTTTGGGCCAGGGTTAGGTTTGGTTTAAAAACAATTTAAATAAAAACAATAAATAAATAATTAATTAATAATAGTTTTTAGGTGTTTAAAAATAGGTTCGGGGCCCAATAAAATCCCAGAAAATTACCCTAAGTCCGGTTTTCTATTTTACATCCTAAAATCTTATTTTTCATCACATTTTAATATTATTAAAAATCATTTAATCACAAAAACATCTTGTTTAATTTCTGAAAAATTATCGAAAAATCCCGAAATCATGTTTTTTAAAAATTTTGAAAATTTAGGGTGATTACAGTAATGGTCTGGTCCGGTAACTGTTTTCGTACAAGGTAAGCTTGCCAACAAATCTTCAACAATTTCTTCGTCGAGTATTTGCCTATAGAAGGGTAGTAGAGACTCCAACTCCTCGTACAACTCTTCCCTAACCCGTCTCTATCCTGCTTCAACTGAATAGCCTAGTTGTCTTGCTAGTGCATGATATCCACAATGGCCATCCTTAGGAACATCAACAATAGACCAAATGAAATCCCGTATCTCATGTAGAAAATTTTAAATGTATTGACTATATGAATCAGAAAAGTTATTTAAACCCTCCGCAGTGACTGCATCGTTCATTTTCTGTTTCTTCCCCCTTCGAATAGTAAGCTTACTCTTTTTCTGCGAAAATACCTCCCTTTCGATTATGAACTTTGCCTCCAAACTGCGTTCAATATGTTCAAACAAGGATGGATCTCTTTTAGTTGACTCATTCTCTTCTTTTTTGCTCTACTCAATCTTGAGTGTGGTATTCCCTTAGGAGTTCGAACAACAGATGGCTCTGGTAATCGAGTTGTTGCCGAGACTGTAATTTCTTGGATTTTAATCTCGATGGATCTTCTCTTCGGTTCTGATGCGACACACCACCTTGCGTGCAGGAGTTTCACTTGTGGCAAAGAAAAGAAATTATCTTGAACTTCCACCGTCGGCATTATCGACAGCTGTCTCCAACGTTGATCAACAATATCTATTGGAATAGGTATAGATTTACGACGATATTCGTTAATCTCATGTGCACAAGGAAGTTCGAGTGAATGTCGATATGAACAACCGCAAACCTCGGAATCATAACCAACCGACTTCGACCTACCAATCTCCTCAAACAATAAGCCCAAGGCCTTGTGAGATACTACATGGATTAAACCATCCAAGAGGTGTTCATGCTTGTATTCATGCTTTGTAATATTGAGGCTCATCTCAAATGATGCTACAATCTCGTTCACCGTGGAAACAATCATCAAATAAATCGATTGCCAAACGGAGACAAAATTATCGATCGATGATCGTAGATATCTTTTTAAACTTGAGTGTGATCCTTCGACCCGGTTCATAGTGATTGTGCCATAATGCTTCACCATGTTCGTCCATGCTAAGACGAATTGCTCTTTATGTGGTTCTAGTCAAGTATCTTTGATATAAGATATGCATGGCGGGTTACTCGTCTTCCACTTTTGTTGGAACATGTACCATGCTGTGTCGTAGCTGTCTGCAGTACTTGCTCGCCATACAAGACTCCAATCACTGTAGAATTCTTCGAAGATAAGCATGTCGATTTTACCGTCCACATTTTCAAATTTCTCTTGCATTGAGCTTGGATATTTTGATTTATATGCCAAGTGCATAGTAGTCTATGCGCATGAGGAAATACAATATCTATAGCATTTATCAGCACATATTCTCTGTCGGTAACAAAAACAGATGACTCTTTGTATCCTGTGTAAAGGGATTATAGTTTTCTCAACGCCCATGTGTAATCCTCTACTATCTCACTCTTCATAAAATAAAAAGCGACTGTAAATATTTTTTCTGTAGACGTAAACCCAACAACGTGAAAAAGAGGCATCTTGAACTTGTTGGTCTTATATGTACAATCAAGGACCAACACGTCTGCGAAGGACCGAGCCAATTGTGTGCAATCAGGATAAGCCCAAAACAACGAAAGGAGTTCATCAGTTTGTGGATGTCTTCTATGGTACTCCACGTAGTGATGCTCCCCAAGCAATTTCAATACTTGCTGCATCGCCATTCTTCCTTTCATACTATTATATTTTGCTCTGGCCAAACTATTATAGATCGTCCTTATGGTAGACTTGTTCCCATCTTCTTTTTGTCGTACGGCAGAATAAATTTGTTTCGGTGCAACTCCAAAAAGGAACAATTCTTCAACCAATTTTCTCTTATCCTCCTTCAACCGTGCCACGTAGGCATGACTCGTAAGTGTCCCTGGAATAGGATGATTGTGTCTTCCATTCTTAACTTCGATTATCCACTTCACATCTTCTACTTTTACAATCAACACCTTAAATAGACAACCACATTTTCTCGTCCCAACGTTTTTCTTAGGATTTTTTTCTTCAACAACAACCTTTTTTTATGATGCTCCCTGAACACACCTCCTCTTTCACAGCCCAACTCTACATATTTTTGGCCCGGTCGAGATCTGATGGATCTTGCAATGACAATTACTATGTTATATTGTCTTTCAACTTCTCTGCACCAATCTAATTATTCTTCCTAGGTTGCAAATTGAATATCCGTTGAGAATATATCGTCCCCATCAACCCCAATAGCAGGATGTACCACAACATCTGTACAAGGTTGGTCCTATAACCAATATAAAATAATATACAAATTAATAACTTCATATATTTGGCAGTTCAAATAATTTAGTCTTTAAGATTCATGACTGTCAATATTTTGACAGTCCACTTAGTATATAGGACTATCGAAATTCTGACAGTCCTACTTTTATATAGGACTGTCAAAATTCTGACAGTCCTGTATTTATATAGGACTGTCGAATTATTGACAGTCCTATATTTATATAGGACTGTGTAATTTTATACAGTCCTTACACGATGACTGTCGAAATAGGGTAGTCGTTTTACGTACCGTACGTGCTTCGGAACAACCGACATGTTCTTCGGAACGACCGGAGTGCATATTAGATGGATTGCATGATCCGACTTCGTCATCGAAGATAGTTTCATGCATCGTTCCTACAATAGTCAAATAAAACTAAATTTTTTTGTGACAATTGCAAAACTTATTCATCGTATGTTGTCGAAGACATACCGGAAGAATATTCGTTGGACAATCACCAAAGCAAAATTCTCTTCCACTTGGAACCACAACTATCAATTTCCAAATTTAGGTTTAGACTTGGAGAATGAGATTTTCTTCAAGTGAGGGTGAAAAGCCTAAAATAGATTTTTTTTTTACTTATATAGCTTGGTGTGGGCTAGCCTTAAGTAACTTTTAAGAGTGGCAAACTTGTAATTTTTGGTAAAATTATAATGTGCTAGCCCCAAGTAAAGTTTGTAGTGCCCTTATCAAAAGCCTTGATAAAGAGCGGTACTTAGTAAATATTGACACACTTCCATCATATATCATAAGTATCCTAGCCTCCTACGAAGATTCGTTCTTTGAGTGACAAAATCATATTTTTAAATGAGTTCTTCAAATACTTTTGTTTTTTTTGTTTTTTGTTTAGATGTTCGACGTAATGTTCGGGACTTTATGCACGCTGCGTTGCATAAATTTTTGGGCCACTATCTCCAACTCCCACAAAATAAATGGAAGGAATAATACGCCACCATGACTCGATCCACCGAGCTTCCGCCACCCATCCTGTAACGCCCCGCAATCGCTCGGAGCGTTACGCTGAGTCGGACTGAATAAATCAAATGCTGGTTACATTTGAAATGTCGAATTTCGGGAAGAAGGATTTAATCGAGTTGGTTTCAATGTGCAGATGGCTAGCGGGATCGATGGAAATCAGGTGTTCGTTCAGAACAGTACTGAATAGCTGGATGGAAACGATAATGCCGTCTTCCTTAGTCCGATCGGTCGGATGATTTGGAGAGCACGGCCTGCTCGCACGGTCATACCAGTTGAGTAGATCGCGCTTGCATCGGACCACGGGTTCAAGGGATTGGCCGTATCGGCAGGACAGGATGCCTAACGGATTCAAACAATGTGAGTGGGCTCTTTCCCTTCTCCTATACTCCTTCATGCCTAATAATATGGAAAACACGTAAAGGCTTGAACACTTGGACTGAAACATCGGGAAGCACTACACTGAGGCGTGCATAGAGTGTGCGTCGTGGGCTTGGTAGGATTGTGGCTTGAATGGTTTACGCGTTGGATAGTTGGATACGATAGCTGGATTATTCATTTGAGGCAGTCGGTTGGAAACATTGGGATTATGCTTGGACGGTTGGAAATATACAAGTTGGAATGATACAATGGAAATATCGGGAATCCGGGCGAGCGAGCGTGCATCCGTGCACGAGTATCACTGGGTCGCCTTGTCTTGCAAAGCGAGCAGTTGTGGTTCGAAACCGAACAACTGCATCGGCGAGGGTATTGTGCCACTGTTGGGGCATTGTGCCACGGGATTATTCGGAGTGTGGGGTGTTGCACCCAATGTGAAACACTGTGTTGGGAAGCGACAATGTGAAGTGTGGGCATAACTTGGGCACAACTTGAGAGATTGTGCATATGGGTATTTTGGTGCCTTGGGATATATATATTGAGGTCGAGATTTAGAATCCTTGGGAATATGTTGAAAGAATGGTTATGGATACTTCGGTTGGGTTTATCGATGGAACGAGTCTAGGATCGCTTGGTGGGGCGAGAATGTTCGATCCTCTCGTCATACCTACGTGTGTCTGCATGTCACGGGCAACTTGTGCAAAGGTTTGGCACTTTCCCCGAAATGGTTTTTATCCGGGGCACTGGAGCCGTTTCGATCCGGAGGGAAACATTTGATTCGCGTTCAGTCGCGATGCATTGCGGAACCTCCAGCGGGGCTTGCTACCCGGGCTGATAGGGTGCGCCGTAATGCTTGAGATATGTCCTTTATGGCTTTGTCAGTGACTTCATATAGATAAGAGTTGGCTTGCTTTTCTTTTATTGGTTTGGCTTTCATGTAGGCGCGGCCACCTTGCCTCGGCAAGAGTGTGCACTCGAGATTGGGATATAAACTGTTGGTTGAGGATGGATATTGAGGCGAGACTGATGGTTCGATATGTTATCGTGCAAGCGATGGCATTGAGTTAGATGGGTCGGATATATATATATAAACTGCTTGTCGTTTGGTTTGAGAATGAATGCTTGCATGCTTAAACTGCTTTACTGCTTTCCTTAACATGTCATCCATATGCCATGAAACGAATCTAGGATTCAACTAGAAAGATCACCATTTAACTGTGTGCATTCACTACTTTACTTAGTGTCGGCTTAGACGAGTGGGTTACCCCGCTCACCAGTACGGTTGTGTACTGACCCACGTTTGTGGGCAATATTTCAGGTACACAGACGTAGTGGCGCTGCTTGGATATACGGGACAAGATGTATGAACTGTAAGTACCTTTGTGGGCTAGAGAAAGAGCAAGAGTTATTTCATCGTCTCCGTGGCATCGCCTTTGTGGCATTGACTCGGGGCATCTCATTTGGACCCTATCGTGAGCTTCGCTGCGTATACTCTGATGTGTGCTTGGTACACAATTGGCTTCCGCTGTAACTTGGTTGTTTCGATGATAACTTTTGTGTTTAACAACATCGCCTTGTACGAGCGCAACTCCAGGCTCGTACGGCATCACGTCCCGAATAGAACGATTGTCCCGCGGGAGAGCTGCAACGTGGTGATTTCACGTTCAGCGGGGACTATTGGGCTTGCGGGAGTTTGGGGCGTGACACATCCTGGGTCTTATATCTCTCCCCGATAACCATAAGGGTCACTCGAGTTCGGTTCAAATACTTTTGTTGGTTACATAGTTTTTGTTCCTCTGCGAATGTCACTCACATTACTTATTATTTGGGAATGCAAATGGAATAACTTAAAATTTTATTTTGTTTATCCGCTAGTAAGGGTGGTCCTGGTCCAGAACATACTAGATGATGGTCCATGACCCAAAGACTAAAGGGACATAAGCATAGGTATATCTAGAATATAACAATGATTTAATATTGGCTACCTTTAACTCAAAAGAGTTGTGATAGTTGTTATTATGTTAAACTTACTTACACGCTAGAGGTCCTTAGTTCAAATTCGGATATCAATAATTTTTTTTTGTTATATTTACTTTTATTTTAATTAGTTATTATTTTCATATTATATATAGGGTCGTATATTTAAAATTTTGTCTCGAGCATTCATAAGCTCAGAGCCGCCATGTCCACTAGTGAAAAGTGAATACACAACAAAAGCTAATAATTATCATCCAACATCAAGTTTGACACTAAGGATGCGAATCTACATTTTTGATAGGACAATACATATTTAGAAATAAAAATGAAACTTAAGTTTTTGTAAGGGCATGTTTGGAAAATTGGAAGTTAGAAGAAAATTAAAAAAAATAGTAAAGAGTATGACTAGTTTCTATTTAGTATGTTTAGCATATGTAAACTAGACCATGAAACTTGTAGGACCCATCAAGAGAATCAAAGTTAGTATCCATTCTATTTTGTATCCATATGGGCCTGTTTGGTAAACTGAAAGTGGGTTTGAATTTTAACTTTCTTAAGGAAGTGGTCCACTTTCCGCTTCTAGCGTCGTTTGGTAGATGAGCAAATGACTTCAGTTTTGGGGAGATAAAAAGGTGCTGAATTCATGTACCATGGCATTTTCCTCCTTTCTCTTCGTCATTAAATTCAAAAGTTATAAGAGAGCTTGATTTAGTTAACAAACGAAAAGAGAGTACAAAGAGGTCATAAACAGACAATCTAAGTACAAATTTATTTTATGTGGACTGACGATGGAGTGTTAGGAGTGTATCAACTCTCTTTACTCCGTTGACGATCCGATACATGAGGAGAAAGCTCTTTTCTCTTGCTTGATTGTAGGTTCACCGATAGCCCGCCTCTTGTATGGATGTGGTATCCTAATATTTATAGTTACCCTTGGGCACGCATATGTTGGGCAGCATGGATGCTAGAGGGTGTCACGTGTCCCTTCTTAACAGGGTGTAGCTGTAACCATTAGCAGGCCAAACTGCCATGCGGGCGCTTGTTAGGATATTTTGTTGCTGAAGATCTGGTTGGTTCTCGTCCTTTGTGGACCTGATTTGGTCATCTTGACACATAGTCCGCACTTGGTTCACTACGTCAAAAACAATAATTTTCGACTCTTTAGCTATTAAAAATCTATTAAAATATAATTAAAATAAGATGCGGATATCTTTTCCCTAAAAATTTTGCCCTGAGCCTAAACGAGCACTTTTCCCTTAAAAAAATTCCCGCCGCTGAGCTCTATTTTCATCTCTCTCTCATGTCTTTCTCTTCCCGCCGCTGAGCTGTGAAGAAAAAAGGGGGCGGATCTCTATTTTCAATTATTTTTTAATATGATCGATCTGGTGTCAAATTAGGGTTCTATCATAATTTGCCTAAATTTAAGTACATATTGATGAAGATGCCAACTTTGGGGTTGCAATTGTTCGTGCAAAGATTATTCTATTAGATTGGGATGAAGACAAGTTATAATGTTTCTTTTCATAATTTAACCAGGGGAAGTTCTTGCTGCCTCTGTTGTTATGTGGTTTTTATGATTTTCTGTTTTTTTTGTTGAAATCCGACAATTATCGTTAAAAATCATAATCATGTTCAGTTTAAGTAGTAGTACTGCTATGTTTGATCCTAGAAAGCATGGATGTTCTGAAGTTGGTGCCGTATTGCATTGTGTCGGACGTGCATCAAACATGACAAAGGCACTCCAAAATCAGTGCAATGTCTGTGTTGCTTATATAGCCCTTATCGTGTGCGGAGCATGTTATTTATGATCTAATGTTCTATTAAATGTTTATTCAGGATGTAAAAACTCATTGTCCTAGTTTTGTATATTGTATGATTTTCATGTGGTTTTGACAATTGAATATCCTTCTTGTAAGTTGGAAAAAGCATGATAAGAAACTGAATTTACAGAGCCTCTTTATGATTTGTATGGCAGGAAAACTTTGCATCGAGGTCACCTCTGCCGCGAAGATTGCTTATATTTCAGAAGAATTATGTATTGGATGCGGTATTTGTGTCAAGGTCTGAATTATCATCCGTATTGGTCTTATCTTTTCCTCTAGTTCAGCCAATCTATTGTTGTTTGAGGTCTCTACTATCTTGGTGACTGTACTCTATTGCCGATGCAGAAATGCCCTTTTGAGGCTATCCAGATCATCAACTTGCCCAAGGATCTGGACAAAGATACGACCCATCGTTACGGACCGAACACCTTTAAGCTGCATAGGTCAGCAAAAATATTTAACTGGTTAAGATTATCAAAGATAGACTACTTTAGTTTTGCTGCAGATAACATTGTCTAGATATTTCTTTCAGATTGCCGGTTCCAAGACCTGGACAAGTACTAGGCCTTGTAGGAACTAATTAATGGCATTGGGAAGTCAACTGCCCTTAAGGTTTTGGGTGGGGAACTAAAACCCAACTTGGGACGATTCAATGTAAAGTCCTTATCTTTTGGTTACATATAAATCTTTATCCTGACTAAATTATATCATTACAAATAGATTCTTTGCAGAATCCACCTGATTGGCAGGAGATTTTGACATACTTTAGAGGATCTGAGCTTCAAAATTATTTCACTAGAATATTAGAGGACAATCTGAAGGTAAGTAATTCTTCTACTTACCATGAATGGGGGTGATCTGATTAATTGTTGCAAAAAGATCATATTAGTATAAGGGTTTGAACATTTAATAGTATGTCAAAATCATATTAGTATGAGGGTTTGAATCTAGGTTTTTAATAGGAGCAGG
>JAYESA010000005.1:69486449-69563949 GCA_036927795.1 Iris macrosiphon | reverse complement strand
AAATATGCAAAGATCACGAGATGAACAAAATATTATAGATTTGGATGAGATATTTCATGAAGAAGATCCACTCATAGCTTGGACTAGAGAAAAGGAAACACCACTCTTAGATGGCAGAGAAAATGAGTGGTTAGATGATAACTTGGATGTCGATCCACAAGATATTGCCGAAAATGCTCGAAGGCCTGAAAAAAGAAAGAAAACACCAGATGTACAATCTCGACAGGTCGACAGCGATAAAGACGACACTACTGATAGTGGAGGCAATGGAGTTACACTCGTTGCTGGTGCTGACAATACTAATGAATATGAAAGTCCTGGAGATCAGTCTCATGAATACTCTGAAGACTGGCCAAGTGATTATCAACCTAGAGAGCACCGCATGGATGATACATATGCTGGAGGATCTAGTCATCATGATGTACCTACTCCTTCAGACAATTACAACAATACATATGATAGTTCATGCACAAGTTATTATCCATACAACACTCCAGAGGCGGAACAACATTCAACATTTGATGGCCTAATGACAAATTTTTTTTTTCATAATACAGATATCAGTCGCTACTACCCTCATAACCAAGAACCATATCGGGACGATTATGATAATTATGAACAATTTTAGTGATATATTTGTATTTTTTTGTATTTGTATTCATTTTCGTAATTGTATCCTTATTGTAGTTCGTACTTATTGTAAAAAGACTATTATTCATGAAATTTAAATGAAGGGATAGGCCAGAGTCCCAATGAATTTTTTTGGCCAAGTGATTTTTTGTCGTACTTTTAAATTTAAACATGTAAATCTTGTTGCTAATTTTATTTCGATATATTATGAAACAAAATAATTGGTGTCATAGATCACATTGTAACAATTTATAACTATTCACTTATACTAAATTTCTGAATACAATTAAATCTTTATTCTTTTACAAAAAATTAAAAAAATATCTCGATTCCTCGACAAATATAATTATGGGTCTTGTCACTTGTCTCATTATCTCATCCTGCCATTTGCATTGCTTCTAATCTCTTGTGCCTCCCTCTATACGCCTTAATTCGTCAAAATTGAAACCTACAGAACAATACAAGATTCAATTAGTACGAATATAATGACATAGTAAGATTGTAACTAAAAATATGTAAAGGAAGAAAACTTATATATCGCAGGTAAACCATTCAACAAGGATAACTATTGTTTTATTCAATTCTAATAAAAAAAAACATGAAAAACACTTAAATAATGCATAAATATGTAAATTATTTTTTCTATATTTTTTACTAATTTATTAATAATTATTTAAATTGCCGATACATCCGATACCAACATATCCGATACTCCGATCCGATACCGCCGATACTGCCGATACGGCTACTCATACAAACTGTCCGATACCGATACCGAGTCCTTGAACCTTGGTTTGTTTCTGGATCTACCACACACCCATTTACTTTGTCTTCTACACGCACCCAATCACAATAGAAGACTGTTTGCTTGAAGTCATAGTAATCCAGTTCAAGTATTTGTTTCACAACGCCATAATAAGTCACTTTATCATCCTTAAAATTGGAAGAACTAGATTTTGATCTATAACTGGTTTCAGCCTTCATGGAAACCCGACTATTTTGTGTGCTTGAGTTCAATTCTGAATCAGTTGTATAAAAAACATATCCATTTACCGCATAGGCATTATATTACAGCCTCAAAATTTGGACCATTTGCAAGCCTCTTAAAATTTTAAATTGAGTCATTTCCTCCTTCTCAAGTTGTCGTCTTAACCAAGGAATATAGTCCATGATCTTTTTTGTTTGGTGCCTTACTCTTTGATGTTTTCCACTAGGTCGATTATCCGTTACGTACGTTTGATATTTCCTGTGAATACATACAGAGTAAGTCTTTAAATTATACATTTATTGAATAAATATATCATAATTCATACACATAATTGCGTTGAAGTGTTACTTCTCCCATTTTTCTTTTTAGGAGAATGCGACAAAACCCATCTACGTACTTGTTCGTACTGCAAACTAGTCAAACGATAAACCTTGCCAAGTGAATTTACGAGATATGGACCTTCTTCATCAATATCATCAATATCATCGATGGATCTTCTCCCTCCTCGTTATAACTTTTATGTTTACCATTAGGTATGTACTCCATGCAATATCTCATTGCTTCTTCTAATATATATTGCTCAGCAATAGATCCCTCTATATAAGTTTTGTTCCGACCATATCATTTGTATGTCTTCATCTTCCTACACATGTAGCACAAACCAGATTTATAAAAGAACTCAAGTGAATAAAACATAAACTACTAGATTTTAATATTTTATTGGATTTTACCTTTCAAAAGGATACATCCACCTATATCTAACAGGTCCACGGACTAGAACCTCCTATGCCAAGTGAATCACAACATGTGTCATTGAAACAAAAAAAGATGGCGGAAAATACATTTCAAACACACATAATGTCTCCACAAGTCGTTGGTGTATATTGGAAAGCTATGACCGATCAACAACCTTGGAGCATAGGACTTTGAAAAAAATTGATAGTTGCCGAATTGCAGCACGCAAAGGTTTTTCTTTTTTGAAAGCATGCATAGAAATATTGGTAGTAACCCTTGCATGAGAATGTGGTAATCATGTGATTTCAAGCCTTTGAATTGAAAATCTTACAAATCTACCTTATGTTTCCAATTTTCGTTGTACCCAATAGGAACCTTTAACTTGCTCAAGGTTTTGCAAATTATTTCTCTCTCTGATCGGGATAATGTAAAAGGAGCCTTGGGCATAATTTTCCTCTTCCACTATCCATAATTATTTTTCTTATCTTCCATTCCTCTAGAACTTTACGAGCGTCAACCCCATCCTTAGACTTGCAATTGGTATCAATTATTGTCGCAAACAAGTTTTAAGCCACATTTTTTTCTACATGTATCACATCCAAATTATGACGAAGGTGCAATTTCTGTGACAGTGAATATATTAATTAATAACAATACATAATTGTACATCCATACTCATCCCAATACCTATGAAAAGATTTTGGGTACTCCTCCATGTCACTTATTTCCATATCTAAATAAGTATTTAAAATCTCATAAGGAGTTGGACCTTTTACTCCACTCCCGGAAGCTGCTATGGCATCTATATTGGTTGATAGTGTGGACTTTTAGCAGCATTGAACGATATATTATTATATATAAATAATTTTGATATAAATCTTCCTATATAACTTTTCGTATTCTTTATCCCCTTAATTGCACCATTTATTTTGGGTTGCATTGCCCCTTGTCTTCTTAGGACATAAGGGTCCATATCCCTTACTCCTACCTCTGGAATATTTCTTACCTCCTCCCCACGATATGCGACCGACATTGATCGGCCACCTAACGTCGGACCCATGCTTGAACCTGTTTCTCTGTCCCCGACACTTCGACGTCTACCCCATTTCTCAGTTGCATGTTGTCTCCTACTTTCTCTCATGCCCCTTCTAAGTTCCGTGAAGTCATCAATATCTTCTTCCGAGGAAAAATCTACTCCACCAGCTATTCTTGTCAACTCCTCCTCTACCCGTTGTTTTCTTTGATCCGCTATTATTTTATCTTTTTATTACCCTCAACAAGCAACAACATTTCTCTTTTTACAGCAAGCGGTACATCAGGACACGATGCTACGTTTCCTGTAATACCCGCTAAGTGTTGTTTCAGCCGAGTAATCCCTCCGTCCATTATTTTGCTGCAATAATTGCATTCTACCCTCCTCTTGTTATTAGGATTGATACATTTGCCATGTTTCCAACCAGCATCCATTTCCTCCGGCGTACGACTTTTTGGTGCCATTAAATAATCTTGAAAATGATATAACGTTACATACAATAATAAAAAATGTTACATGCAGTAATAAAAAATGTATAAAATTTTGTTAGATGCAATAATAATTTTATTAACATATTGTACAATAATAAATATTGATATATAGTATATATATACAGCAAAAAATATTGCAATAATAAAAAGTTAAATAGATAACAATAATATATAATATATATACAATAATACATAGTTAGATATAGTATATGATGCATATACGTACAATATATATGTATATGTATATGTATATATAGTATATAGTTTATGTATATATAATATATTTAGATACAATATATATGAAATTGATACAATATATACAATTTATTATTTAGGTACTATAGTATACAATATATATATATATATAAATATTAATGTATGTAACAACATGATTGTATATATATATATATATATATATTGTATATATATATATATATTAGTGTATATGTACAATAGAATATACTATAGTATACAATATATATATATATATATATATATATATATTATTGTATGTAACAACAGGATTGTATATATATATATATATATATATATATATATATATATATATTAGTGTATATGTACAATAGAATGTACTATAGTATACAATATATATATATATATATATATATATATATATATATATATATATATATATTGTATACTATAGTATATATATATATATATATTATTGTATGTAACAATATGATTGTATATATATATATATATATATTAGTGTATATGTACAATAGAATATACTATAGTATACAAAATATATATATATATATATATATATATATATATATATATATATATATATATATATATATATATATAAAGTCAGAATATACTATAGTATACAAAAAATATATATATATATATATATATATAAGTTGCCTCCATAAATACTATATACATGCCTACTTAAACACCCAAGTTCCATTGGCTTTTCTGGCTAGTGGGATGGCTGTAAAATAGGGTTGGATTGTGTGGTAACGGGTTCGAATCCACCGCTCAGAATTTTTTTTCTTCCAAAGATCCACAGCCGTTGGATCTGAGCGGTGGATCAGTGACTTGGCAAAGATGGACGGTGGAGATTGATTTAGGTGTGTTATTAGGATGCTGACGTGGATTGGATCTGAGCGGTGGATCGCTGACGTGTCATATTGGACGGTGGAGATTGGTTTAGATGTGTTTTTAGGATGCTGACATGGATTGGATCTGAGCGGTGGATCGGTGATGTGGCATATTGGACGGTGGAGATTGGTTTGTGTGTTTTTAGGATGCTGACGTGGCATTTTTTTTAATTCTTAAGCAAAACACAGAGGAGAGAGAAACATTCATTTTCTCCCCTGAATGTTTCTCTCTCCCCGGGATGTCTCTCTCCGCCTCCACCGCTCCTCTTCGCCTCCACCGCTCCTCTTCGCCTCCACTCGCCGCGTCACGCCGGAGTATGCAGGATCGGAGAGGAGAGCCAAGGACGGAGGTGGAGGAGAACTTCTCGAGCCGCGGTGGAGGCGGCGGAGGAGGCCAAGGACGAGGTCGAGTGGGTGATCTCCACAGCGAAGGAGGATTTGGTTACCTGAAAAAGGTAAAATTTCTGGACTTCTTCTAATCTATTTATGAGGTTTGTTGTGTGTTCATTGTAGACAAATGATGAACTATTTATACAAGTTTTATTGCACTGTTATTTTTTTCGATTATTGGATTTGACGTTTGCAAAGCATAATTTGCTTTATTTTTTTGTCGTCGTTTTGAGGATTTGATGTTGCTTTTGTTTTTGGTCGGAGAGGAGAGTGTCCTTTTTCATAAGGTTCGTATCGGCTCGTATCGGTCCGTATCGGCTCGTATCGGACCGATACAGGCCGATACGATACATTTTCCACCAATATCGGCCGATACAGATAATTTTCTAGAGTATCGGATCGGCAGTGCTGAGATCCGATCCGATACGGCCGATACGTATCGGTATCGGCCGATACTTTGAACCTTGAAACAAACTTGGTTTTTGTCAATTTTGGGAGGTTCATGACAAATACAAGTGAAGCAGATGAGCCATTCATTCATGCTTCTCAAGTATCTCAAGTCTTTTATTGCAAAGATGAAACAAGGGATAATTGGCACATTGTTTTAGAATCTCCAAAAAGATTAAGTCACGAAGTCGACGCTTACGAAGATCTATTTGTTTTTACTGAAGCAGCTGGAGAAGCATCATCATTAGCATCAACATTTGCTGATAATTTAGAAGATGATGAAGATTATTGATCAATTATTTAATACATTTTGATGATTAGTACAATATTATGGAAAGTTCTAATATTTTACTGCCTCTCTTGTTTGTTATTGTCGACTCTGCTGCGATATTCTAGAAAGTTCTAATATTTTTTGCATTGTGTGCTACATGCAGCTGTCTTGTTATTTTACCTATAGTAGAACCTAAAGATTTATGGAAGGCATGATTATCATATGGAAACTGGTACTTGACGGTTAACCTTATATACTATTATATGTAATTTTCTGTTTTACAACTGTCAGCCTTCCCTTCTCTGTGAACATTAGTTTTAACTGCAGTTGTAAATTATATTTAGTGTTGGTTTTTCTGCTTAGATTTCCTTTGGAATTTATGGACCTGAGGATTAAGGGCACATGAGTTTAGAAATGGTTGCAACTTTTTTTCGAGTTACTGTTACTTTTTAAATGTGGTGCATTTTACCCCTCCTCTAGGATGGTTCGTATCACGAAATTGAGTTCAAATGGTTGTATTTTTTGTTTAGTTGGTGTTCTTTGCAAATTTGAGATTGTTGTTGCATCTGTTATGTTGTTCTGTTCAGTTGGTGTTCTTTACAAAAAAATGTCTAGTTTGAGTCCATCCTGTTGATGTAAATGCCTATTTACTTATTAGTTTGTGAACAATATGTATAAACGAGTAATTGTTCGTTCTATTTTGTCATGACTTATGCACTCGGTAAAACTAATGATTTTTCTAGTGTCTTTATTCTCAAAAACAATCCTGCTTTGTTTTTCTTTTTTCTTTGTGATTGTTGGCACTAACTAAAAATTGATATTCTTATTTTATGTCTTAATTGACATTTGTGTTTCTTGTTTTAGTTTCATTATGTCAGGAGATGGAACCCAATCTAGTAGAGATGAATTTTATAGTGATCGTGAAGCTAATGAAGCTAATGGGGATGAATCTTGTGGTTATCAAGGAAGCACTATTAATCGATTCGGTGATTATTTCAATATCTTTATCTAATAGTATTTCAATATCTTTATTGAGTAGTTCCTATGTAATATGTTTTATAATATGTTCTAATATTTGAATAATTTCTTAGGTGCCCCAAAACTTATTATTTTTGATGAATATGGACGGCATGTTGATATTGAATCAGAAAAATTTGCAACTGTTGTTGGAAAGATAACAAAGACACATTGTCCACCTGCAATTGATTCTTGGAAAAAAGTTCCACAAAGTATGAAAGAAGACATATGGAGAGGTGTTAATGTGAGTAAATGTGATTTATTAAAAATTGTTAAATCTTTATGTATGTGTAACATATGAAGAAAATTGTCTTTGCAGAATAAATATGTTGTGCCCGAAATTTATAAGGCTAAAGTTTTGGAAAAAGTCAATATTTCTTGAAAAAATTGGAAGTCTAACCTCCGAAAAAGTATGATATGCATCCAATAGTTGCTGAGCGAAAAAGAAATAGGCCTATTAACATTGTAAAGAAAGAAGATTGGGAAGACTTTGTTGATTTCTGCTCTACTCCTGAAGACAAGATTTGCTGTGAAGTTGGTAAGGAAACGAGAAAGAAAGTTAAGGTACTACACACAACTGGTAGGACTGGATGTGCGAGGGTAGCACATAAGCTGGTAATTACTTAATATACATATTTTTCTATTTTCTTTTTGCATTTTTTCTTTTCTTATATTTTGTTGCAATATGATACTTTGTTTGTATTTTGATATAGAAAAAAGGAGAGTCCTACTGGTGAGGTCAATAGAAGCGTGTTATACGTGACCACACATATGTCCAAGAATACTAATTCCTCTACCAGCTCGAACGATTACGTTGTAAGATTTACTCTCTCTTTATTGTAATAATAATTTTGTCGATTTTGAGTTTCATTAATCATATATATGAACTATTTTTATATCTTGTAGGAAAAAAATAGAAAGCTTGTAGAAGATGATCCGTACTTGGGACAAAATGATTTGGATAATGACCCTGTTGCAATGGTTTGTGAGATTAAATTTTTTTTCATAAATAGTTCGTTTATATCTTATAGGAAAAAATTAGAAAGCTGGTAGAAGATGATCCCCTTTTTATTGTATGTGTAGGTACTCTGACGTGATAGAAAGGATTATGTTCGTGGTATGGGTAGAGGTGTTTCAAAGACAGAGATTCGTGCTTCAGCGGCAAGTAGAGAGATTGCTAGTCAATTAAAGAATAAAAATGAAGCTATGGAGACTGATCTAATCACATTTAAAGAAGAAATGGCTACAATCAAAGAAATTTTAAAAAGTAACCCTCCAAGAACAACACATCAGTCATCATCATCAGTTAGGGGTACTTCTGAGGTATGGAGATTGATACTCTACTTCTGATACTGCTATGGAGACTACTACACACTTAGCAGTTTGGTGTGGGAGTTAAATGTGATTTATATTTCCTGATTTTAGCAATATACAGTAGTCGAATATCATTTCTTCTTGAAACTTTTACCTTTTAGAATGACGGAGGGCAGGTTTTTTCCTGTAAGTGTGAACTCTTCGTTTCACTCCGGATTAAGATTCCTTCTTTTTACATGAGAAGATAGAGGAAGCCAACAATTTTTAATTTGAATACTCTGTGAAAGTTCGAAGAGAAGCTGAGAGAGAGAGAGAGAGGAAGCCAACAGTTGTTATCCCAAAAAATTTCAGTCAAAACTGTTTGCAGCATTTTCTCTGTCAATGACCATTATCTGAATCAAACCAAACACAAATAAGTGATCTAAACTGGGGGAAGCAGAGCAGCTAATGCGTTTGATCCAACATTCTTGAACTACTCATGTTTGAGCCATTGGAAAATTTTGGAGTTTACAGAGGCTTATAAGCTTGAATTTTGAAGGTAACAAGCTAATATGGTTTGATACCTGACACATTCAGTGCTTTGGGTTACCTTATAGTGCTCCACCTAGGGAACAATAAGTTGAATGGGAAGGAATGTCCCTGTAAGCTTGAGTTTATCCCTCAACCTCAGCGGCAACCTCCTAACCGGATCTATACCTTCATATCTTAGTGATCTGCAATAATTGGTTATCCTTGACCTCTCAAATAATGAGTTTACTGGTGAGGTTCCATCATCATTGCTTCCAGGAGAGCTCTTCATGAGCCTGAACCTCAGCTGGTCGAACTCGAGAATTTGAGGCGGGTATTGAAACAATTCAAGCATGCATTGGTTTCAAACCAGCCTATAATGGAGAGAGAGAAAAAAAAATCATACTGAAGTCAGGTTGTACTGAAAAACTCAGAAGAAAAACGCTAACACAAAGATCCAAGTTTATATACCGTCTTAGAGATTGAACAATACTGAAGTCGTATACTCCTGTCTGCTTGCAGTACTTTAAAGTTACTTTTGACAATTTTATTTCTGGTTGATTAGGAGCAGTTATATTGTTGTGTTGGTTTTTGTTTTCTTTTGAACATACAACTATGTTAAGACATAATTGTGCTTATCACATCTGATATTCAAATATTTCGTATTTCATGTGCCATTATGTGTTGTTATCCTCAATATTACATATTTTAACTATTCATATTTGCTTGATATTTGTCTATGACCACTTCTATATGTGGATATATCTCCCAGTCACCTTGTAGATGTTGGGAATTTTTTTTCACTCTTATATGATAATGTAAGGAAGTTGTTCTCTCCTTAGGACATTTACTTTCTACTTCCATTTACATTCAACCTTTTTTCTACATTTATTCAATTACATCTCCATTTATTTCAGTATCTCCTGAATTTATAGTTCCACTCTCTGAGACCATACTTAAAATAACTGTATCTTTTGTAGCTAATGTTATTGTATCTTTGTGTTTCAATGGTTGTAGGTACCTGAACAATCTAACTTGCCTAAGACATATTTTTTAAAGGATTTCAAAAGAAAACATGTTGCTTTTGGACGCTTAAATTCTGATACACCACCAAAGGAAGATGTTTATAATATCATCGTCGATGAAATCTTTGATCGCAATGCATATTTGTTTGAAGGAGATGGAAATTTTGAAGGCATTATGTTCGGTGATTTGATCAATTGGCCAAAAGAGTCTATTCAGTTTATTAGGATTTGAATAGTAGCTTTTTCTTTTACTTTTTGGAGTAAAATTTATATGTATTCTGAAATTCTATTATTTTTCGATTTGGATATTGTTTGAGAACAGTTGCAAGTACTTGATACAACAAAGACTGACTAATTAGTGACATTCAATATCAGTTGAGACTTTTGAATGATTGATGGTTATATTCTTTTTGAATTGTGTATGCATTTTCAATATCAATATCAATTGAGATTCAATAAGTGCATATTTGTTTCCTGAAAATAGGTTTGATAAATAAAAAGTGGTTATGTTGAATATTTTACTGAAATTCGACGGATATAGTCTGTCAAGAATGGGCAACTGGGTAGAAATAATTTAGCTGATTAATTGACAGATCAAGTTAGTCCTTTATGATTTGACCGACCAAATCCGTCGTTTAGTCCACCTGCGAATTGATGGTAGAAATCCGTCGTTTACAGTAAACTACTTTTTTTTTTACGGACCATGTGACGGACCAAAACTGTCGAAATATAAAATTTTCGACTGTTTTGGTCCGTCGAGAAACACGAATTCTGGTGTAGTGGTTGGAGAGAATCACTCTTTTCATAACATCATTATTTGGTGTTCATGGAGTCTGAAACACGTGTGGTCAGAGAAGCATGGTATGCATGGAGCCTGGGACGCATATGGCCAGAGACGCATGAGACACATTAGAGTCTGGGATGCATGGGACCAGAGACGCATGGAACTCATGGAGTCTGGAATGCATAGGACTAGAGACGCATGTGACGCATGGAGTATGAGACACAGGCCAGAGATGCATGGAGTCTGGGACGCATGAGACCAGAGACGTATGGAACACATGGAGTCTGGGACGCATGGGGCCAGTCGTCCCCATTAACCGCTCAGGCATCGACCCGGGAAGAATTCATTCTAGTTGTACACGTGGTGCTGCACATCCATCGAGAGTGAAGTTCTGTGCTGACGTGAGACTTCTGTCGTTTAGTGTGTTCACGTCTTTTGAGGCATTCAAAAATTTATTTTCGTCAGTATTTTGTGTCAGAGACGATCATGCTGACAGGACGCCACACTAGGTCCTTCTACGACAAAACTGCTTTGGCTGATTGGGACACATGGATGTCGTCTTTCTTGGCCGTAGGGAGACTCTGCGGCTTGATCTCTTCTGAGTTTTTGTCTTGGGGCGCAGGGTTGCATGGATGCATATTTTCTATTCTTCTACAAGACTCCCTTCAAAGTTTTCAAACTGATAAGTTTGGAATACTTTGAATAAGAAGCATGGAGGAAGAAGCATTTTTGGTCGCATGGCTGGAAGGTCGCATGGACGTTGGATCGCATGGACGTCGAGCCGCCTAGGCGTTAGGCCGCGTGGGCGAGCACTTCCAAGCTGTCAAATCGTCATTAACTGACGGGTTTGTTTTGATCTTTTAGTGGATCTCCTTTGGGATTCTGCGCCATCTCCTGACGTGGGGCCCGAGAGGCCGCCATTTCCATTAAGGCTGCCAGCATGGCATGAGAGATGAAGGTTCATCTTCATCCCCTATAAATAGGGGTTCCGTAGATGAGAGATAACTTTCCTCTTCCCATTTCTTTAACCCTGTATTCTTGTCGCCGACCGCTTGCTCATTTGCCATGCCCCCCAAAGCTTCATCCGCTTCTTCCGCCACGAAGAAGATCGACAAGGGGAAGCGCCCGGCTTCCGCACCCGACGCCAAGGAGGATTCCACCTCTTTCCACGAGGACGTCCAAGTGCCCATCAAGGGTAAGTTTTGGAGGGGGAGAAGTACAGACGCCTAGTCACTTGGCCAACGGTCTGTTGCATGATTTAGAACATGTGCGGATCCGTCCATATGACCATGCTGCATGCTTTATATGCGGGTCTTACTTTGGTCGCATGCGCTGATCTTGACTCGGTCGCATGGAGGTCATGTTATAACTCGGCCGTATGGAGGTCCTGTTGTAACTCGGCCGTATGGAGGTCTTGTTCGTGATTAGGCCGCATGTATCCAATGCGTCCCTTTGTGCACTCGAGTTTATTTCTGATGCGCATGCAATCCCGAGGGTTCTGATCGTCTTTTTGTTTCTGGTTTTGTAGTGACTTTACTTGTGGCTCCGTCTGAGAGGTGCTTGTGTGTCGTGCTTAGGCCGTACTGGGCGTAAGGTTCGACCTCATAGTTGCAAATGTCCAGGCCCAGATAAATAAGGGTCAATCTGAGACGAGAATGAAGTTGATCACGGACCAATCTTTATTCTATCTGCTTAGCCAGCTGAACTCTGGGCTGATTAAGGGTTCGAATGTCGTTTCTCATTTGAAGCCCATCTTCCTGTTTGGGGATGCTCTCACCATCTCAAATGCTAAGGTAGTGAAGAAAAAGGAGAATTTGACCTTTTCCTCTGGCGGGATGTAGATACATATACCTACGATAGAGCGTCACTTGCCTTTGTCGGCCTTTAACATGGTGTCTTTCCCAAGGAAGATATTGGGCACCCTGATGCCAGACCAAAAGGGAGCCAAAGTCGGCCGCATTCGATTTAACTCTAAACTGATGTCACGCCCCAGTCCCAAAATATCGAGGAACTAGACACGTGGCAATGGCCAGCAGCACACACCGATGGACAAACCCAATTTAATGGATCCATCGGGGCATACTAAGCTGTAATACAACAATCAGGGTCCACTAATCTCATCCACAGAATAAATACAACAATATCAACAAAAGAAAATAAAATATCATCAGTCACAAGTCATTAAATCGGGGAACAACCCGATAATAAGTCTGTTACAATTATTTATTTAAACAAGAATTAAAAGAGTTTAATTGCCATTAAAACTGAGCATAGAAGAAGCAGATGTTCAGGAAAAATCCTCAGCGATCACCTCGTTCTCAGGTTCTGGTACTGTTCCGAGAAGTGCTCCTGTTCCGTAGACCTCAGGATAGATAACCTCTGCTAACCCTGGGGACATAATCCATATCCAGGTCCTCAGGGGACATAGCAAGGTACAGATAATACAAGCCAAAATAATTGCAGTGCAATAATAAATAAAATAATAGGGTAAATATAAACCAGCTAAGTGATATGCAAATGAGAGTTTTAGTCATACTTGGGCTGAGACTACTATAGGATCAGTGTCGGAGAAACCCATAGCAGTATTTTCTCGAAGGGCCAGTACGGTACCAAAGCTCTGTGTCAGAGTCTAAGGCACTTCTATTAAAGTATTATATATATATATAATCAGCCTTTTGTATGGTAAATTTCTTCCCACCCAATGTAATCTCACGTCACAGTTTCATAATATCTCATGTCCATGTCACGCATGATCAAAACTAATGCAACAAGTCATATAATAAGATCTAAGAAAATAATGTCTATGTCATGAAACCTGTATCCTATACAGAATCACCTTGAATATTTCAGGAAGATTCTGTCTCATAATTAGTGTCAGGTGTCCTGGGTATAACGTACTTGATATGGCAAGTACGAGAATGTAAAGGGTCACGATATCCATCTCTAGGTGACATTACACAACTCCGCGTACGGTGTTGGCACCCGACTATTAATCGGACACTAAGTAAGTCACACGGTCTTAGGTTTAATCATGTACAACAATTAATAAATAAGTCAAGAAAATAAGTAACAAAGCTGCAGGATTTGGCAAGGTACACTTGCCTGGGGTTCTGGCTCCAACTGTAGCTCTGACCTCAGTGGAAATTGCAGATACTGCTCCGGTTGCTGAAATAAACATCACCATCAGATTCAGAAAATATCAAATAGCTAGAAACGCCTGTCCTTGAGTCCAATTTGGACACGGGGACAAAAATGACAGTTTCTAGTCCAAGCGGGATCCACATGTGGACCGCTTTGCACCGAAAAATGTGTCAGAAGCAAAGGTCTCCAAATCCGTCAAACTTAGTGTCAACAAGTCCAGAACATTGATACGAACCCAACAGAACTTCCAAAATTGGATTCCGATGAGCCGATCACAAAATCGCCCGTCAAGTGGAGCCGCGGGGCCCACGATACGCGATTTTGTCAACGTTCTCAGAACCGAACCAAACTTGGGTCACTGGACCAGCGTATTGCTACGAGTCCGATGGCGCAAGTTTTGTTTCGATCCGACGTGTGTACACCAAGTTACAGCGAGATTCAGAACAGACGGATACGGGACGTTGTCGGCGGATACGCGTTGATTCCGGTGTGCACGCACATCCAAATCAACTTCTGCGAAATCTCGCACGTCCGTATCAACAGCACGCACCTTTCGGTGAAGACCGCACGCGACCAAGTCGTCCCGTTTGGCGGGGCGTACTCAGTTCCGGGGGAAAACGGGGTATTGTTTTTCCTGATTTTGGATCGCGGTTCGCGATCACTACAGGATGCGACACACCGAGCAGTTTGCACGGACATCGAGAGGGTTACGCAGTCTACGCGTCACAACTGATGAAAACGAAAATGGGGCAATGAGGAGAGAGAACGGGTTACCTGAACAAGGCTCCGTAGAACGGGGTTTTCTCGTGTCCTGGTTCTGAATTCTGCCGTGTCCGGGTCAGCCGTGTTCGGGGATTGGTTCAGCGGAGACTCGCCGTGGCTAGGGTAGCGCTGGAGGAGAGTGAGAGACGGTGGCGCTCGGGGCGGCGCTGGGGGCTGAGCTGCAGGTCGGAGTCGGGGCGGCTGGCTTAGGGTGCTACGGGGACGGCGGAGAAGGGAGACGCTACGGGCTGGAGGGCAGCGACGAGGGTCAGCTTGGGGCGCTGCTCGCGGAAGCTGGAGGCTGCGGGGAGAGGGTCAGCCTGAGGCGGCTCGTCGGGGAAGACGGGTCGAGCGGGCGGAGCTGGGACGGGTGAGGGTGGAGACGGCGGGGAGACGGACGGAGGAGGAGGGGTTTTATAGAGGCGGAGAGGGAGGTGGACGGGCGGCCGGCGCGGGAGGCGGAGCGAGGGGTCGGGCTGCGTAGCGGCGGCCGTTGCGAGTAGCCGGAGCGGCGCCAAGGAGGCGAAACGGCGGAGGGCGACGGCCGGGAATCGCCCAGTCAGGGGTTAGGTTTTAGGGGTTTCGGGTTATTGGATCTGGGTCGGGTCAGTGGGTCGGGCGGAGGATCCGGCCCGATCCGCTAAAGAATAAGTGCGGGTCGGGTATGCGGGTTTCGGGTCGGGTTTAGATCCGATCCGACCCGCTAAGGTTGGGTTCGGTTCAATTGAACCTGGTCCGGTTCGGGTTGGTTTGGTTTGGTTTATTTGAAATAAACCGGATTTATTTCAGGGTTTATTTAAAACTTGGTTTTTAGGTCTTTAAAAATGCTTCCGGGGTCCAATAAATTCCCGAAAAATTACCCTATGTCTAATTTTTTATTTTACACCAGAAAATATTATTTTCATAATATTTTAATATTATTTAACATCATTTAAAAATTATTTAAATTTAAAATACCTTAGTTTTAATTAGAGAAAAATTTCAGAAAATTACAGAAAATTGTGAAAAATCCATTTAAAAAATCCTGAAAAATCAGGAGATTTACAATCTACCCTCTTAAGAAGATTGCGTCCTCGCAATCAAAGAATTATCGGTCAACAGAGATGACACGGTTACAACATTATTCGAAGTACATCACGATTAAGAAGATTCAAGGTTGAGGGTTTAAAACACATAGGAAAAATCATTTCCCTAAGCAATAGAAGTTATGAAATTTTCCGGATGAAGGAAATCTAGAAAACTACAGTTTTAGAAAACTAGGTTTATCATTTATAAAAACATACTAGGTTATCACTTATAAAATATATTAGGTTATCAGTTATAAAACATTCTAGGTTATCAACTATTAGCAAGTTAAAACTATCAGGTCAAGGCTAAGGTCACGAACCAGCAGGCACGAACTAAAGCAAATCTAGAAATAGATAACTACGAAAACTTACGCGCATTAGCTACTCCATGATTCTGTGCGTCCTCCAAAGTCATCGCGAAAGCTTGTTCGCGTCCTTGAGGTGGTGCCCTCTGCTGTTGCTGGGCCTGCTGGAAGGGTGCTGCTTGAGGTGCCAAGGGTGGCCTTGGTTGATACCCTCCTGGTGCTGATAGAGCTTGTTGGTTTGCCCTTGGTGCTCCTTCTCTACGCTCAGGGCAGTCCCTCACTGCATGCTGTCTGGATCCGCAACCTAAGCATAGTCCGAATTTACGTCTATACTCCTTCTCAACATGGCCTATCTTGCCTGTCACTACCATATTCTGAAAACAGGGGTATTTTTGACCTTTTATTTATTATTAATATTATGGTATTTATATTAAATAATTTCTTAATATTGTATTTAAATTAAATAATTGCATGAGGTGTATTTAAATATATTATATTATATACTGTGTTCTTAACGTCTGAGCTGGTAGACTTGACCTAGAGGCCACTAGACGAACACCTGATCGAATAATGGGGATTATGTATTTAATTGTTTATTTTAGAATTAAATTATTGGAGGTTGTATTTAATTACCGTAATTTATTTAATTGTTGTGCGCTGTCGTTGTTTCGATATTTGGAGCGCTACCTGACTTTTGCCTTCCAACAAATTTTACAACATTGTCCTAGACATGCCCGCCTTCTATTTTGATATTTTTGCAACCCAAAATTATGCTCTCTGTACCTTATTTTTAGCCGCACAAAAATCGTCGCGGACGTTTATTTAAATCCTAAATAAATTCCTATTTTTGTATCGTTGTGCGTTCCAATCGAAATTGGAGGCAATCTTGACCTATTTTTTCGTGCAACCTAAATTAGGGTAATATTCTGTTCTGAGTCTTCTCAATTAATGATATTGATGACCCGACCTAATTTTGGTCCCATGTACTCCTAATTAATTTTAGAACGCCAATCGTATCTAAGTTTAATTAATTAAATCCAAAAAACCCAAACTTGTGTAATTTTCTAATTGTTGGGCATTCGGTGCAAGAGTACATTAAGGTGTCCCTCCCATTAGACCCGATACGTGAAGTAAACCCATTCCTCTTTCATAAATTTTTTATGATTTTGGGAGTGGGTAATTTAACAACCACGTCCTTAAGACCATGGTCCTCCAAACATTTAACCGTTGAATTCCGAACCATTCATTCGAATCAAAACAAATCCTGGCCATTGAAATATCTCCTTGAGAGGCCCAAACCTAAGAGGGGTTGACCAGTCAACAAATTCTAGGTCACCCACACCCCACATGTGTATAAATAATCTCTTCCTTTCTTTAATTTTTCCTTTATTTTTCCTTTCACCAAGGTTCCAGCCGACATTCCAAATCCCTATTCTTCATCTTCCCCTTCCCTACTCCTTCCACAGCGAGCCACCCCTCAGTCCCGCTACATCCCTCTGTAACCTCCGATTTCCAATTTCCACAATAATTAGATTTTTATTTATTTTAAAATATCAAGTTTTATAAAATAATTCTCCTTGAAAATTTTTATTTGATTTGAACGATGTTTGATTTTAGAAGGTAATTTAAAAATCTTTATAAAAATCATTTTTCCTAATTGACGATGTATTACAAAAATAAATAAATAATAATGTATATATATTCCCTAGTTTCAAATGTCTATTGGCTTGAAATCATAAAGTTAGTTATTTGATAAAATTAATTAAAAGACTAGTGTTTCTTCATAATAAATTTTATAATTAATTGGGGTAGTAAATAAATGAATTACATACTTCCTAATATTTTGAAAAATGAGTTTAATTAGTAGCTAATCGAAAGCCTCTTAAAAACATTTTTCTTAAATTTCTTTTCTATTTAATTTATCGTTTTCCGTCTCCCATTCACGCCCCCATTCTTCCCACATGAAAAGCCCTTTATATTTAATTCTGGGCCATTCCTCATTGGGCCAACCCGCAACCCTTTATCCCACACCCTTCTCCCTATTTAGGTTCTCATTCTCACATTTCCCTAGAAACCCTAATCTCCTAATTATTAACTAGCCTCCACAATTCCCAAGCCAACAAGCCATCACCACCATTTTCTTGTGTGCTCGTGTCCGTGTGTCCAGCATCACCGTGTCAGCCGTGATGGCCTCGGGTCCGACCCCGGGTGTCCCACCATATCCATTTCTTTTCCTGTGTCCAGATTTACAGTTTACAACCAGCTTTTCCGTATCCGACACACCCGGACACCACCTCCACATCCACCACTGTACACAGCTTCTCCGTGACCGGCAAACCCGGACACGTCCACAGTAAAGAACCCATCGTGTCCTGCCCCGGACACGATCCACAGACCCAACCCCGACACAAAACCCAGAACCCTAACCCTAGACTCGAAGCCGCCGCCCGGAGTCGTCGTCGTCGTCGTCGTCGCCGCTGAAGCCGGTGGCCCGCCGCTGGAACGAAGCCGCCGTCGCCGCCCTGTCGCTGCCCTGGGTTGAACCGCCTGGGATCCGTCGACCGAGCTTCGCTGCCACCACCGCTGGAGCCGCCTCGGACCACCTCACCATCGAGCCCGCCTCCTCGACCAGACGCCGCCGTCGTCGAGATCCCGCGCCGACGTCTCCTCGAAGCCGCTGCCCTCGAGCGCCGAGCCGCCCCCTCGAGCTCGAGCCCGCTGCCCTCGAGCGCCGAGCCCGCTGCCTCGAGCTCCACGTCGAACCGCCGCGCCGACGCCCTGGCCGGCCGACCTCGCCGGAAAACCCCAGCCTGAAACCCCGCAGTGAGCCTCTTCTTCCCCTTTTCTTTTCTCTGTTCTGAAATCAGTATATGTAAAGATAATTAGTTAAGTTAATATTTTGGTATATTAGTTAAGTTAACATATGTAATTAGTTATTTAATTAGTTTAGTTAATTAATAATCAATTTAATTAATTTATAATTTGTTTAATTAATTTATAATTAGTTGAATTAATTTATAGAATTAGTTTAAGTTCAATAAATAGTTAATGTATTGTAATAGTTAAATTATAATTTAGTTAATTAAATTATATAATCTGTAAATATATATAATTAGTTATTTTATATAATTAATTTAATTAATGTAATTGGTACATATAATTTGGTTATTTTATATAATTTGGTTATATTAATATGTAATTAGCTAGTTTATGTAATTAGCTTATTTTTATGTAACAAATTAAAAGGGTTTTGATATGTAAAAATAATAATAATTTTTGGTTACATTATTAAATTAAAAAAATATAGTTTCAATAATCTAAATTAGTTCAAATTTAGTTTATTTGGATCGGTGACCGATTTTACCATAAATGAAAAATATTAGCTTTTACATAAATTCTAGTTTTTATAAATAAACTTTTATTTGAAATTATTGTTCAAAATAAGTTCGAAATAATTTATATACGTAAATACGTATTTCTAGTATATGTAATCAATTTAGTATTTATATATATATATATATTTTAAAAAGGTATTTTTGCATATGTATGAGTATACATATATAATGTTCAACTAGTATAAATCAAATATGTATTTAAAAGATATATATATATATATATATATATATTGTAAATACATTTAAATTGGTGCATGTATAAATATTGTAAGTATAATAAGTGTAATGTATATTATATACGTGTCCCTACTAGATGACCCTAGTTGACTAGTGCCCTGCCTGACATGGCCCTGAGACCAGTATTTTTTGACTGTGTTAGTGTAGCATCTGATGCGAATGTGGTTTGCTTGTGTTATGTTTATAGGACTGTTGGTTTACCCAGGGGATACTCTGGAACAGGACATTGGTTTTACCAGCTAAGGACCCAAGGCGAGTACATTCTCTGATTAGTTTCTAATTTATGATATCTCCTATGTTCACTGTATCTAGTGTAAATATCCATGATCTTGACACGATGGTTACACGGATTGGTATACACGGATCTCGTCATGAGATGTTATTCCTTATTCATGGTGTAGCTTGTACGAGACTTGTTCCTTGATATCTTGTGCATGTACAGACACTAATTCCCGGGGAGATTTGCTACCTTCCTAGGGAATCCTGTGCCATAGCGTACCATGATTGGATCTACTATACCAGTCGGGGGTTTGGGGAGTATTTTAGTGTAGATATGTGATCATACCCAACTTTCCATGCATCATAGCTCACCCCACATCTCACGTCGGGTGCGGCCTGACCATCTCAGTGCCTCATAGCTGTTACGTGTGATTAGCCTGACCTCTACATGCATCATAGCTAACCAACGGTTAGCCTGACCTTCGTGAATCATAGCTAATCACATGTAACCAGCCTGATCAAGTTCCCAAGCCGATCACATATTAAAGCTAGTACTCACACACTTAGTCATAGAATTCTTACTCATGGACATATTGTTTCTTTTCCTGCATTTACTTACAGTATTTCCAGTACTTCTCTCATTGTACATTCCTCGTACTTATACATGCATCTGGTATGTTTCCATCTAGAACTGCTACATAGTTTATGTCATTTATATAGAACTGCTATTTAGAGATGTACTTTGCTCCTTCCTGACTGGAAAATATTTTTCCAGACTGTGACATTAGTAGACTGGTTTCTGACACTTGGGGATTGGAAGTAAGGATTGCAGGTATGTATGTTATCATTAGGCTTGTGCTGTATTCTTTTATTTCTTCATTTCCTATCGTGCTGTAGTTGTGATTGAGTATTTCTAGATTTATTTTATGATATCCACGTCTCCTTATGGAGTTGGATACTAGCGTGAGATTGTTTAGATAGTACTTGACCTAGACAGCGTTCTACCGCCGATGCTGCGGCGTAGGCTGGACGTACCCACGCTCTCGTGCCCCTAAACCGGGTGCGGGTCGTGACACCCTCTCAGGCGGTTAGCTGGCCAACTCCCCTCCATCATCTTCGCTGCATTAGCTCTTCCCGGCCATCTCCCCTAGCTGCTGACCCTGTACTCAGGCTCCGGCCAAGCTCCGGGCAGTCCCCTTCACTCCGGCCTCCCTCTGCTCTTCAACCTCCTCCCCGAGCCATTCACTCCGGCCTCCCTCTGCTGTCAACCCCGGCCTCGCTGATCGACCCCATTCCTCCAAGCTCCTCCCCCATTCCTCCTTGCTGCTCCTCCCTACGCCGAGCACCACCCCGTAGCTCCCCGGTCGAGCACCCTCACCTTCCTCATCTCCGTTCATCCCCGAGCCCCTGACCCGAAGCTCCTCCCGCCCGCTGTCCCGGCGTTGAACTGCTCCGACCAGCATTTCCCCATCACCATCGAGCCATCCCGCTATGAGCTTCCTCTTTCTCTCCTTCTTCCCTCCTTTGTGTATAGTATAATGTAAATGTATGTACATGTATATTACGTATTTAAATTTATGTTTAATATAGATTTGTATATGTAATGCTTATGTGTGTGTACGTGTGTACGTATGTATACATAGGTGTATGTCTGGTGATATATATATATATATATATATATATATATATATATATATATATATATATATATATATATATATATATATATATATATATATATATCGTATATTCTCTATTTTGGTATATACTTGTATTCAATATATTAGTATTAATATATTAATACGTATAATTTTGGTAATATATATATATACCTATATATAAATGTATATATTTTTTGGGGTGCAAATATACATATATTTATTTGGTATAATTTCATATAGTATATACGTATTAAATGTATTTTTGGAATATGTATAAACATATATATGAATATCAGTATTTTGGTATATATATAGATATATAAATATGGTACGTATTTTACATATATATATATGTATTATATATGTATTTAATTGGGTGTATATATTATAGGTATTAATGTTAGTAAAGATATGTATATTTATATATCTCTACTAGATGACCCGAGTATGGATACGGACACCCCGTAACTCCACCTGACCTATAATCCTGTGAACTGTTAGTTGACTGCCATGCGTACGTTGACGTATTGACAAGTCCTATACCGTTTTGATCGTCTGTCTTGCCCGGCAATCACAGACGCGACGCCCGTGCGACTTGACGCACACTGACCCTAGATTGACCAGTGCCATGCCTGGCATAGCCCTGAGGCCAGTGTATTTATATTGTGTGTTAGTGTAGCATCTGATACAATATTATTTATTATATAAGACTGTTGGATCCTCCAGACGGTACTTTGGGACAGGATATTGGTTTTACCAGCTAAGGACCCAAGGCGAGTACATTCTCTGATTAGTTTCTAATTTATGATATTTCCTATGTTCACTGTATCTAGTGTAGATATCCATGCTCTTGACACGCTGGTTTCACGGATTGGTATACACGGATCTCGTCATGAGATGTTATTCCTTATTTATGGTGTAGCTTGTACAAGACTTGTTTCCTTGTTATCTTGTGCATGTACAGACACTGAGACCCGGGGAGATTTGCTACCTCCCTAGGGAATCCCGTGCCATAGCGTACCATGATTGGATCTACTATACCAGTCGGGGGTGGGGAGTATTTTAGTGTAGATATGTGATCATACTCAACTTTACATGAATCATAGCTCACCCCACATCTCACGTCGGGTGCGGCCTGACCATTTACATGCTTCATAGCTGTTACGTGTGATTAGTCTGACCTCTACATGCATCATAGCTAACCAACGGTTAGCCTGACCTTATATGAATCATAGCTAATCACATGTAACCAGCCTGATCAAGTTCCCAAGCCGATCACATGTTAAAGCTAGTACTCACACACTTAGTCATAGGATTCTTGCTCGTTGACATATTGTTTCTTTTCCTGCATTTACTTACAGTATTTCCAGTATTTTTTTTTGTACATTTCTCGTTCCTATACATGCATCTCGTATATTTCCATCTAGAACTGCTACATAGTCTATATCATTAATATAGAACCGCTATTTAGAGATGTACTTTGCTCCTTCCTGACTGGAAAATATTTTTCAGACTGTGACCTTAGTGGACTTGTTTCTGACACTTGGGGATTGGATGTTACTGATTACAGGTATGACTATTTTGTCGTTAGACTTGTCTTGTATTTCTTGCTCGCCTTGATATCTCATCGTGCTTTAGTTTATGTGATTGAGTATTTTCAGCATTATTTTATGATATCCACGTTTCCTTATGGAGTTGGGTATTCATGTGAGATGGATTAGATAGTTATATGACCTAGACATCGTTCTACCGTCGATGCTGCGGCGTAGGCTGGACGTACCCACGCTCTCGTACCCCTATATCGGGTGCGGGTCGTGACATTGCCGCAGTAGTAACAAGTAGGAAGAGTTAGGGATTTGGATACAGCTCCCTGTGGTGCTTGATGCAGATGAGGTTTCTTGGCAGCTTCTCCATTCGGTGCTCTGGCTGGTGCTGATGTGGAAGGCCTCTTTAGGTTGGACTCTCGCCTGGTGACACGCTCCATACGTCGAGCTGCAGCAAGGACGTCCGTGTACGAAGTAGGTGCGACGGATCCGATCATTCTTTGTAGCTCGAAGTTTAGTCCGTCGAAGAACTTCTCAGCCTTCTCTTCTTCTGTCGTGATCAAGGTAGGGGCGAAGCGACTCAGACGAATAAATTCTGCGTTGTACTCTTCCACCGTCATAGTATCCTGAATGAGGCGATTGAACTTGTCCCGCAGTTCTGATCGAGCGATAGCTGTAATGTACATCTCTTGAAAGAGTCTGGAGAACTCCTCCCAAGTGACTCGGTCTGGTCTGAGCCGTCTCTCCTCAGATAGCCACCAGTGATGTGCGTTGCCCGTCAATTACAATCTGACGACAGTCATCCAACGTTTTCGTGGAAGCTCAGCTGCTTCTAATTGATGTTGAGTATTGGTGAGCCATTCATGAACTTCTGTAGGCTCCTCCTTGCCTGAGAAGGTACGGGGCTTCAGCTGGCAGAAATTGTCACGACCCGCACCCGAAAATTCGGGCACGAGTGCGTGGGCACGTCCAGCCTACGCCGCAGTGTCGGCGGTAGTACGCTGTCTAGGTCGTCATCACAGGTAATTTTAAATCTATCTCATCCATAATAAATAGACAAGGAAAGTAACAGGAAAAAGGAATGCTAACATTTATAAAACAAATTGTGACAACAGATCCATAGTTAATACAAAGCCAGAAGATAGATCGGGGACAAACCCGAGTATGTGCTGAAAGGAAATAAAATAATAACTAATTGGCTACTCCTCCTCAAAGGTAGTCTCCTGAGTGGGAACCGGCTCCTCAATGTGTCACCTGCTAACTCATAGGGGCCATAATAGGTAGGGGCAAAGTCCTCATCATCGCCTAAAACAACGGATCCAGTCAGGAAAGGAGCAAAGTACACAGTGCACAACAAGATTTAAACTAAATATTTATGACAAGTAAGAAAAGAACTGACTAAGTATCATGTTGAGAATATGCAAAAAGAAGCAACAATAACTAAGAGTTAAAAAGCTATAAACAGGGTTATGAGTAAAGCCGGAATAAATGAGACAAGTAAGTGAAACTGCAACAAGACAACAGGAACTGCAACAAGACAAGAAACTATGTGTGTGAACTTGTGTATTTAGAATACCTAGTTGGCATGTAAGGGTCTATAAGGTTAAACCGGCCGTCATAGACGGCTATTAAACAGGAAAAATCGAGATCCGGCTGATGGACAGTCTTGTACCAACAGCGGCAAGGGGCAGGGTAAACTACATGCCTTTTAGTATTCTCCCACCCGACACGAAAAGCAAGACATGAAATCCAATATTCAAGACATAAAATCCAGATTCTAACACTACGTGTAAACATCCAATGGTACTAGTAGAGCAAGGAATTAATTATCACAATATAAAGATTAAACTTGAAGTGCAGGTACTTGCCTGATGTTTGGATCCAATTATAGTTTGGTGTCTCAGGGAAATTTCCAGAAAAGAGTCCGGATGCTGAAATAAACATTACCATCATGCTCAGAAGATATCAAATAGCTAGAAACGCCTGTCCTTGGGTCCAATTTGGAGACAAGGACAAAAATGACAGTTTTGGGTCAAAACGGGGTCCGCCGGTGGGCCCGCTTTGCACCGAAAAATGTGTCCGGGTCAAAGGTCTCCAATTTTACCAAACTTAGTGTCAACAGGTCAGGAACGCTGATACGAACCCAACGGAACTTCCAGATTTGGATTCCGATGAGCCGAACACAAAATCGCCCGTCGAGCGGGGCTTGTGGGGCCCACGACACGCGATTTTGTCAACGTTCTCAGAATTGAACCAAACTTGACCCACAGGACCAGCGTATCGCTACGAGTCCGATGGCGCAAGTTTTGTCGCGATCTGACGAGTGTACAAGAAGTTAGGACAAATTGCAGAAAAGTCGGATACGGGGCGATGTCCGCGGATACGCGTTGATTTTGGTGTGCACGTACACCCGAATCAGCTTCCACGAAATCTCACACGTCCGTATCGACGATGCGCACGTATCTGTGAAGACCGCACGCGACCAAGTCGTCCCGTTTGGCGGGGCGCACTCAGTTCCGGGGTAAAACAGGGTCTGGTTTTTTCCTGTTTTTGGATCGCGGTGTGCGATCACCACAGGACGCGATGCCCCGAACAGTTTGTCCGGACACCGAGAGGGTCATACAGGCTTCACAACGCAATTTATGGAATTGGAAACAGAGCTACGAGGCGAAAGTTATACGCACCTGAACGGGGTCCGAAAACCGGACAAAACGTGTCCGACACGACACGGACACTGTGTCCCGTGTCCGTGTCCGACACAGGGAGAAATAGGGCTAGGGTTAGGGTTTTGCTTCGGTGGCCGGGCTCAGGCTGGCCAGGGCGGCGGGGAGGTCGGCCGGCGCTAGGGCGGCGCTCGGGCGGAGGCGGCGGCGCCGGGGCGGCCCAGGGCGGCTGCTGTTGCGGGGCGCTGTCGAGGGGGCCGGAGGCAGGCGGAGGACGGGGGAGAGGCGACGGCGACGGCGGTGGAAGGGTCGAGGTGGCCGTGGCGGCGTGCGGCGGAGGGGAGCGCGGTGGCACGGCGGTTCGTGGGTGAAGGAGTGGCCGGAGAAGGAGAAGTCGGGGGGTTCTTATAGGCGGATGAGGAGGTCAGGGAGAGGGGATCGTGGCGGGCGGAGCGGAGGAGCGGGCAGCGCCGGGTGACGCGGGCGGCGGCCGTGGAGCACGGCGGAGGAAGCGGCAGCGGCCGGGTGACGCGGGCGGCGTGGGTTCGTGCGGGGGCTGGGGGAGAAGCGGGTCTGCGGGCGGGTCGGGTTCGGTCGGGCAGACCCGACCCGACCCGATAGGGTGGGCTGGGCCGACGAAGCGGGCTGGGCCGGTAATTGGGCCGGGCTGGGCTGAATATAAGAATAATAATAATAATAATAATAATAATAATAAATAAATAAATAAATAAATAAATAGTTTTTAGGTAATTAAAAATAGGTCCGGGGTCCAATAAATTTCAGAAAAATTACCCTAAGTCCAGTTTTCTATTTTACACCCAAAAATGTTATTTTCATAATATTTTAATATTATTTATTAATAATTAAAAATCATTTAATAATTAGAAATCCTGATTTTAATTACAGAAAATTCTCAGAAAATTCCAGAAAATTGTAAAAAATCCCAATTTAAAATTATTGCAAAAATCTGGGGGTTTACAATCTACCCAACTTATAAAAATTTCGTCCTCGAAATTTAAAATATGGCAGGGTTCTCTCTGTCCAAACTTACTTGATTACAGTCCAGCGGATTTCTCTCAGGTGGACTTTGCGGTCGCTACCCAACTTATAGTTTTACCCATATCCTCTAAGGCTGTACAACTAGTAAAGCTAGGTCTCAACTTAATAAATCAGGGTATTGAATCTTCAAGTCTGTAACACAAAACACAGCACCTAGGGTCTTGTCTTAGTCATAAAGGGTTATCATCAATTCGTCCGGTCTGAGGGGTATGTCTAGCACTATAAATCAACTCATACCAACCACAGGTTTTTGTCTTTCCGAATTAAGGGAAGACGAGGATCAATGATAAAGAGTTTTAAGGGCGAGGTGGTAGAACAGAGGTATAGGGATCAAGGCGTTTAAGAAATTCTAATAGAAATTGTCAGGCGGTTATGGATTGAGATTCTATTCTGGTAATCATTTGTCCGTATGCTCGTATTAGTATAGTCATGTAACTGATATGATATGCTCAGACATGTCTAGGTCAAGTATTTTGTCTACTAATTACTACGTATCTCAATCCACGTAAAGTAGTCGTTGCGAAGTGCGAATCAAAATGCACTAAGGTTGATCAGACCGTAATACACTGATTCTGAATAGACACTTGTATTAGTGTACGCGTCCAATAATACATATGTCATGAACAAGCCTGATAAAGAGTAAGCTTGCAAAACTAGGCTATAGAATAGCAGCATAAATAAAGTACAGCAAAATTAAGTGCGCTAGATGATGGTGAAAGGAGGTACAATTTATTTAAGTTCGCAAAATAACCTACAATAAGCACAATAACAAAAGATTCTACAACTCTACAGCTATCCGATATAAAAGCATACCAGGTTATTAGCAAGTTCAAAATTACTAGGTTGGGGCTGGGGTCACGAACCAATAGGCACGAGCTAAACTAGAAACGGCAGCTACAAATCACTTACGCGCATTGGCTACTCCAAGAGTCTGCGTGTTCTCTACGGTCATCGCGGAAGCTGGTCCGTGCCCTTGAGGTGGTGCCCTCTGCTGCGCTGCTGGGGCCTGGCCTGAACTGGAACCTTTTGTGTAGCTGTGCGTCCTTGAGCAGCAGGACAGTCCTTCACTTGATGTGCTACTGATCCACAATATAGACAGGCACCTAGCCTCTTTCTACAATTTCGCCAAATGTGACCTTGTTTTCTACAAAAGCCACAAATGGGAGCTTGTTGGTTCTGTCTTTGAGTTGGATTCATCTGTGGTCGCTTTGCAGCTCTTTCCTGTTGTGCTTGGTCTGGTGCTGACGTATACGGCCGCTTCTGGCTGGACTCGATCCTTGTGGTGCACTCCACAGGTCGTGCTGCAGTAAGAACGTCTTCGTCGAAGGTAATTGCATTTGAACTGCTTGGCTTCCGTGACTCCGAGCTAATTCTGTCGATGAAGTTCTCCGCTTGGTTTTGCTGAGCTTCTTGTTGAACCTTCTGATAGGCTTGCATCATCACGTAGAACATTCGGAACATTTGTTGTTCGTCCATAGGCTGTCCTAGTGGAAAGGAAGGTATCGGTGGAGTAGACTGCGTCGAGGGTGGAACGTCATCTTGATGGATTCTCGAGGCAGGCTGACTTGCTTGACTGCACGGTGATGATTGGCCTTTACCAACTGGAGCCACATCGTCTTTGTGGGTACCCATAACGCCTTATGGTTTTTCTGCATGAGCCTCATTGCTGGCTGGTGGGTCCATTTTTCCTGCATCCAAAATAAATAATAAGAGGCGCACAGGAATCAAGGCAGGACACAAGTCAATAAAATGATTCAAAGTCGATATGAATATCAAGAACGATTCAATCAGGTGGATGAGCTTTTCCTAAAATCCTCAATCTTATTGCAGGCCTGTTCGGTCCCTAAGTTAAAACCGAACAATTTAGTCGTTGACCTGCATGGGCCACCACAAAAATGTGTCACGACCCGCACCCGAAAATTCGGGCACGAGTGCGTGGGCACGTCCAGCCTACGCCGCAGTGTCGGCGGTAGTACGCTGTCTAGGTCGTCATCACAGGTAATTTAAAATCTATCTCATCCACAATAAATAGACAAGGAAAGTAACAGGAAAAAGGAATGCTAACTTTTATAAAACATATTGTGACAACAGATCCATAGTTAATACAAAGCCAGAAGATAGATCGGGGACAAACCCGAGTATGTGCTGAAAGGAAATAAAATAATAACTAACTTGCTACTCCTCCTCAAAGGTAGTCTCCTGAGTGGGAACCGGCTTCTCAATGTGTCACCTGCTAACTCATAGGGGCCATAATAGGTAGGGGCAAAGTCCTCATCATCGCCTAAAACAACGGATCCAGTCAGGAAAGGAGCAAAGTACACAGTGCACAACAAGATTTAAACTAAATATTTATGACAAGTAAGAAAAGAACTGACTAAGTATCATGTTGAGAATATGCAAAAAGAAGCAACAATAACTAAGAGTTAAAAAGCTATAAACAGGGTTATGAGTAAAACCGGAATAAATGAGACAAGTAAGTGAAACTGCAACAAGACAACAGGAACTGCAACAAGACAAGAAACTATGTGTGTGAACTTGTGTATTTAGAATACCTAGTTGGCATGTAGGGGTCTATAAGGTTAAACCGGCCGTCATAGACGGCTATTAAACAGGAAAAATCGAGATCCGGCTGATGGACAGTCTTGTACCAACAGCGGCAAGGGGCAGGGTAAACTACATGCCTTTTAGTATTCTCCCACCCGACACGAAAAGCAAGACATGAAATCCAATATTCAAGACATGAAATCCAGATTCTAACACTACGTGTAAACATCCAATGGTACTAGTAGAGCAAGAAATTAATTATCACAATATAAAGATTAAACTTGAAGTGCAGGTACTTGCCTGATGTTTGGATCCAATTATAGTTTGGTGTCTCGGGGAAATTTCCAGAAAAGAGTCCGGATGCTGAAATAAATATTACCATCATGCTCAGAAGATATCAAATAGCTAGAAACGCCTGTCCTTGGGTCCAATTTGGAGACAAGGACAAAAACGGCAGTTTCGGGTCAAAACGGGGTCCGCTGGTGGGCCCGCTTTGCACCGAAAAACGTGTCCGGGTTAAAGGTCTCCAATTTCACCAAACTTAGTGTCAACAGGTCAGGAACGCTGATACGAACCCAATGGAACTTCCAGATTTGGATTCCGATGAGCCGAACACAAAATCGCCCGTCGAGCGGGGCTTGTGGGGCCCACGACACGCGATTTCGTCAACGTTCTCAGAATCAAACCAAACTTGACCCACAGGACCAGCGTATCGCTACGAGTCCGATGGCGCAAGTTTCGTCACGATTTGACGAGTGTACAAGAAGTTAGGGCAAATTACAGAAAAGTCAGATACGGGGCAATGTCCGCAGATACGCGTTGATTCCGGTGTGCACGCACACCCGAATCAGCTTCCACGAAATTTCACACGTCCGTATCGACGATGCGCACGTATCTGTGAAGACTGCACGCGACCAAGTCGTCCCGTTTGGCGGGGCGCACTCAGTTCCGGGGTGAAACAGGGTCTGGTTTTTTCCTGTTTTTGGATCGCGGTGTGCGATCACCACAGGACGCGATGCCCCGAACAGTTTGTCCGGACACCGAGAGGGTCATACAGGCTTCACAACGTAATTTACGGAATTGGAAACAGAGCTACGAGGCGAAAGTTACACGCACCTGAACGGGGCCCAAAAACCGGGCAAAACGTGTCCGACACGACACAGACACTGTGTCCCGTGTCCGTGTCCGACACAGGGAGAAATAGGGCTAGGGTTAGGGTTTTGCTCCGGTGGCCGGGCTCAGGCTGGCTTGGGCGGCGGGGAGGTCGGCCGGCGCTAGGGCAGCGCTCGGGCGGAGGCGGCGGCGCGGGGGCGGCCCAGGGCGGCTGCTGTTGCGGGGCGCTGTCGAGGGGGCCGGAGGCAGGCGGAGGACGGGGGAGAGGCAACGGCGACGACGGTGGAAGGGGCGAGGTGGCCGTGGCGGCGTGCGGCGGAGGGGAGCGCGGTGGCGCGGCGGTTCGTGGGTGAAGGAGTGGCCGGAGAAGGAGAAGTCGGGGGGGGGGGTTCTTATAGGCGGAGGAGGAGGTCAGGGAGAGGGGATCGTGGCGGGCGGAGCGGAGGAGCGGGCAGCGCCGGGTGACGCGGGCGGCGGCCGTGGAGCGCGGCGGAGGAAGCGGCAGCGGCCGGGTGACGCGGGCGGCGTGGGTTCGTGCGGGGGCTGGGGGAGAAGCGGGTCTGCGGGCGGGTCGGGTTCGGTCGGGCGGACCCGACCCGACAGGGTGGGCTGGGCCGACGAAGCGGGCTGGGCCGGCAATTGGGCCGGGCTGGGCTGAATATAAGAAAAAAAAATAATATTAATAATAATAATAAATAAATAAATAAATAAATAAATAAATAGTTTTTAGGTAATTAAAAATAGGTCCGGGGTCCAATAAATTTCAGAAAAATTACCCTAAGTCCAGTTTTCCAGTTTACACCCAAAAATATTATTTTCATAATATTTTAATATTATTTATTAATAATTAAAAATCATTTAATAATTAGAAACCCTGATTTTAATTACAGAAAATTCCCAAAAAATTGTGAAAAATCCCAATTTAAAATTATTGCAAAAATCTGGGGGTTTACAGAAATCGATGATAGAGCCCGTCGTTGGCCGTCGAGCTGGTAGGTTGGCCTGCTCTAGTGCAGTTACTATGCTGTTCCTCAAGTAATCAGCCTCGCGACGCTGAGCCTTGTGTTGGACTTGTTGCTGGGCTTGCGTCATTGCGTAGATCATTTGGAATATCTGTTGGCCGTCCATTGGCTGCCCTTGTGGGAATACGGGCATTGGTGGAATGAACTGCGGAGGCGGTGGGATATCATCACGCCGGAACCTTGAATTATGCTGGGCTGCTTGATCGCTTTGAGAAGATTATCCTCTATTCTCCGGTGTTACTCCTTCATCGTAGGTGACCACAGCATCGTGCGGTGTACCTAAGGGATTCTCATCGCCGGTTCTCGGATCCATTGCTTTGCATCAAAAATAAACTATAAGAGACGCACAGGAATCAAGGCAAGATGCAAGTGAAAGTTTTAATTTGAATCCGATATAGATATCAAGAACGATTCAAGCAAGTGGATGAGATCCTTATCCTATTCTTACTGCAGGCTTGCTCAGTTCCTAAGTTGAAACCGAAGCAATTTAGTCGTAGACCTGCATGGGCCACCACAAAAACTATGTCACGCCCCAGTCCCAAAATATCGAGGAACTAGACACGTGGCAATGGCCAGCAGCACACACCGATGGACAAACCCAATTTAATGGATCCATCGGGGCATACTAAGCTGTAATACAACAATCAGGGTCCACTAATCTCATCCACAGAATAAATACAACAATATCAACAAAAGAAAATAAAATATCATCAGTCACAAGTCATTAAATCGGGGAACAACCCGATAATAAGTCTGTTACAATTATTTATTTAAACAAGAATTAAAAGAGTTTAATTGCCATTAAAACTGAGCATAGAAGAAGCAGATGTTCAGGAAAAATCCTCAGCGATCACCTCGTTCTCAGGTCTCCAAATCCGTCAAACTTAGTGTCAACAAGTCCAGAACGTTGATACGAACCCAACAGAATTTCCAGAATTGGATTCCGATGAGCCGATCACAAAATCGTCCGTCAAGTGGAGCCGCGGGGCCCACGATACGCGATTTTGTTAACTTTCTCAGAATCGAACCAAACTTGGGTCACTGGACCAGCGTATTGCTACTAGTCCGATGGCGTAAGTTTCGTTTCGATCCGACGTGTGTACACCAAGTTATAGCAAGATTCAGAACAGGCGGATATGGGGCGTTGTCGGCGGATACGCGTTGATTCCGGTGTGCACGCACATCCAAATCAACTTCTGCGAAATCCCGTACGTCCGTATCAACGGCACGCACCTTTCGGTGAAGACCGCACGCGACCAAGTCGTCCCGTTTGGCGGGGCGTACTCAGTTCCGGGGGAAAATGGGGTATTGTTTTTCCTGATTTTGGATCGCGGTTCGCGATCACTACAGGACGCGACACACCGAACGGTTTGCACGGACATCGAGAGGGTTACGTAGTCTACGCATCACAAATGACAGAACGAAAAATAGGGCAACGAGGAGAGAGAACGGGTTACCTGAACAGGGCTTCGTAGAACGGGGTTTTCTCGTGTCCCGGTTCTGAATTCTGTCGTGTCCGGGTCAGCCGTGTCCGGGGATTGGTTCAGCGGAGACTCGCCGTGGCTAGGGCAGTGCTGGAGGAGAGTGAGAGACGGTGGCGCTCGGGGCGGCGCTGGGGGCTGAGCTGCAGGTCGGAGTCGGGGCGGCTGGCTCAGGGTGCTGCGGGGACGGCGGAGAAGGGAGACGCTACGGGCTGGAGGGCAGCGTCGACGGTCGGCTTGGGGCGCTGCTCCCGGAGGCTGGAGGCTGCGGGGAGAGGGTCAGCCGGAGGTGGCTCGTCGGGAAAGACGGGTCGAGCGGGCGGAGCTGGGACATGAGAGGGTGGAGACGGCGGGGAGACGGGCGGAGGAGGAGGGGTTTTATAGAGGCGGAGAGGGAGGTGGACGGGCGGCCGGTGCGGGAGGCGGAGCGAGGGGTCGGGCTGCGGAGCGGCGGCCGTTGCGAGTAGCCGGAGCGGCGCCAGGGAGGTGAAACGGCGGAGGGCGGCGGCCGGGAATCGCCCAGTCGGGGGTTAGGTTTTAGGGGTTTCGGGTTATTGGATCCGGGTCGGGTCAGTGGGTCGGGCGGCGGATCCGTCCCGATCCGCTACGGGTCGGGTATGCGGGTTTCGGGTCGGGTTTAGATCCAACCCGACCCGCTAAGGTTGGGTTCGGTTTAGTTGAACCTGGTCCGGTTCGGGTTGGTTTGGTTTGGTTTATTTGAAATAAACTGGGTTTATTTCAGGGTTTATTTGGTTTATTTAAAACTTGGTTTTTAGGTCTTTAAAAATGCTTCCGGGGTCCAATAAATTCCCGAAAAATTACCCTATGTCTAATTTTTTATTTTACACCAGAAAATATTATTTCATAATATTTTAATATTATTTAACATTATTTAAAAATTATTTAAATTCAAAATACCTTAGTTTTAATTAGAGAAAAATTTCAAAAAATTACAGAAAATTATGAAAAATCTATTTTAAAAATTCTGAAAAATCAGGTGGTTTACAACTGAAGAGAGAAGCGGCGTCTAAATAATCGTTTTCTTATTTCCTGCGCGGGTTGGAGCCTGGCGCTTTCATGAGTGAGATGGGGCCGAATGTTCGAATTTACGGAGCTGGCACTTTTCTGAACCAACTCGCTGACAAGGGGTCATATCCCAAGGGAAAAATATACTTGCTCAACTGGGTGCACCATTCGTCTTCTTGGGTAAATTTGACCCTGTGGGTGTTAGAGAAGTTCGAGCAGCCCCTGAAGGAGGCCAACCTCTATTACGCCATAAGGGGTTCCTGTTACGGTTTGGAGAAGAACCAGAAGTTGTTCGTGGCATTGGCCGAGATGTACAACTGTCCCACCGAGACCTTTACTCCTGCTGGGGAGATGGTACTAGCTCTCCACGAGGTGTACGATGTTTCGCGGTTACCCTGGGAAAGTAATCCGTATGAGGAGTACACGCCTGACAATGAGAAATTTAAGGAGTTGGAGAAACAACATCCGGGATTTATCGTAGTGTACCGGGAGTTGTTGTCCCATCAAAGCACTTGCCAGCAACTTTCGAAGAAGAAGGACAAAAGCACTGAGGGGACGTTACCCCACACCAAGGCCTGGATCCATTACTTCTTCAATATTGATGCTTCGGGCCGGGTCATCGTCCGGAGCCCTCAAACTTTGAGTAGTATCGATGACTTAGTGTGCGGTACTAAGAGAACGATCGCGTCCGGTGAGGGGTTTGGTAGCTCTGGTGACAGCTTTAGCTACTTTTATCAAGACACCCAGCCGTTGTCTGATAAGGCTGTGCTGGCTGGATTCTTGATGATAAGACTGTGCTGGCTGGATTCTTGACTAGTCCCAAGGGGCTCTGGGTCGATCGAGAGGGTTAGCCGCTATCTCATCCTCTCCGCTTTGGAGGTAGTTTTCGGTCATCAGCTTGCTTTACTCCTAGCGATGGTCTGCAGCATCCATCGACGACTCCGTACCTTTATGAGCAAAGTGATGGCTCATGGTGGCCCTGGGGATTTCAACCAGGTTGAGATGACTTACCATTATCTACTGGATTGGCTGTTAATGTACTACCCGTCTTTGATGCATCCTGGAGTGGCGGGGATGACGACAGAGGCTGATGCTTTTATTCGCCAGTATGGTGTGATGCCCTGGGTTCATACTGAGGTTCCCGCCTGTCGGCATGCACTTGCTCGTGTAGCAGACTATTCCTTTTTTGTCTCGGTCCCGAAGTTCATAGAGGATAAAGTGAATAGGGTTCAGTGTGATGGTGGTATTGACCGTCAGGTTCTGTCATCGAAGCTCCTTTGTTGGCTAATTTCCATATGACCTCCCCATCTGGTGTATCATAACCAGAATCTCGTCTTTTTTGAACCGTACATGCCGAGTAGGTTTGCTCGCTAGTTTGGCTATAGTCGGCTCATGTTGAGCAACCCGAGTCCATGTCTTGGTTTTGAAGGTGTCATTCTTGACGGAGTCTGAGCCTAGGACTATTACTCTGCCATCGATACTCAGGTCCGGTTTACCCTGCCTGATGCTAAAATTTCTGCGCACATCCTCCATGCATCGTCTCTCTTTCATGTTGCCGTGATTGCGCCTCCACCTGGCTTTGACCTGGACACTAGCTTCATTTCGGGTACGAAGCTGATGCCCCGATGTAGAGAGTCTAAGAAAGGTCGGGGAAGAGGCAGGGGAAGGCTGTGCTTATTGGCTCTGACTCGATGACGGGGAAGATAATGCTTCTTATGACCCTTCGCCTCTAGTGAGCTCTCCAATGAAGAGCAGGACCTCCCCGGTACAGAGCCCTCCATCCAAGAAGAGAAGGCAGGAACCATCAGTGGCTGCGAGGCCGCGTTATAGGAAGCAAATTGCCGTAAAGGATGCTATGTCAGCTGGGGCTAAGGAAGAAGGAACAAAAGAAGAGGTAGGACCCCTGGCTCTGGTGGCATCTGACCCGGAGCTTATTCCGGACACTAAGGCGGTATTCGTGCAACCTCTTAGTTTAATTCTTCCCGGTCCTCTCTATAAGTATCTTTTTTCTGGTCTATTTGAAAATTTGCAGACACAGAAGGAGAGGGACCGATCCCAACAGTCTACGACCCCCGAGGTTTTCTATGCGCAACCGGATGAAGAGATTGCTTTTCCTGGGTCCGAGGCCGCGGAGTCTGTTCCTGAGTGCTCTGGTGGTTATGTCCTAGGGGAGTCGCTGGTGGAGCCGGTTACCTCCCCCATCTCGGTGTATGAATTAAATGATCCGGAGGAAGTTCAGAGCACTGGACGAGCGTCAGGTCCCATTGCCTTCTCTGGGTATGTTATTTTGCAACCTTTCTCTAGAAGAGATCTTCCGGCTTCTGCTTCACATTCTCGGTGTGAAGTTAATTATTGGTTTTTCTGGTTCTGTAGACCATACCTCTCCCTTGAAGGTCGTGGACGTGACTGCGGAGGAAGGGGTCATGGAAGAAGAGGGTAGTGAGCTCGTTAGGGTGCGGTCTGAGTCTCTTCTTCACTTTTTTATGGGCGAGGAATATCCCGCCGTGCCCCCCTACTGAGGCTGTGACTGGGGGGGGGGGGGTTCCGGCGTGGAACCTGCTCTTCCAACAGTTGCCGCTATGGGTTCCTTGAGGTTGCTGGGTCACTTTCTGAAGCTGTCGCAACTCGGTCCAGGGATGGTGCACCGGTGGGAGCCGATGCGGAGAGACGGCCTGTTACTCTTATCCTTAGTCTTGGTACTACTTCGACGTCCGTGGTTCAACTGTCGGGTATCCTGGGCAAGGCACTTTGTCGAGGGCCAGGTTCACTCTCTGAGGGGTATCCTTGGTTTTGAGCAGATGGTCGACTTTTTGGGCCATAAACTGAAGGAGGTGGAGAAATGCCTCACGGAGCTGAGACAGTATCAACAGGCAGACATGGAAATGCTAATTTTCCATGAATATAACGAGTTCTCAAAGCAGGTGGAGACAGAGAAGGCCTTCTTTGCTTTGTCTATGGAGTGTTTGCAGTGCGATCTCCGAATCTTGCGGGAGGCATGACAGGCTGGGCGATCTCAGAGAGGAGTGCCTTTTCCGACAAAAGGACCTGACCGAGTAAATTAGACGGCTCCAGATCGAGCTTGATGCAATGGGAAATATGATGCGGGAGGCCTAGCAGGAAGATGAGGCCATCCGCACTGAGGCAAGCCACATAGCGCAGAACAAGGCAGGTGTTGAGGTTCTGGTGCAACAGCTAGAGGGCCGACGCGAGTCCTACACTTACTACGAGGATCCAGAGGTTATGGCCCAAGAAGTTGAGCGCTGGGCTCGAAGGTGCCTAGATGGCCATATTGCTCGTCTCCATGAGCGGATAGCAGAGTTATGCTCCGACTCATAGCACCAGTAGTTCTCTTTTGCTTTTATTGTCTTCATTTTGCCTTCGGGCTTGGGATCTTGATACTCTCCCAAAATATAGTTTTGCTTTTAATATCTCCTTGCGGAGGAAAAATAAAAGTTATCCTATCTGTTTTGCAATTCATTTGTGTTAGCTTTAGGTATCGTACTAGAGGTAATATGAACGTAGTACAATATCGTGACTTTTTAAGGATATCCCGCTGGAGGTTCTTTGGTGGAGTTATTACTTTTTGCGCACAAGAGTGCAAGTAATAAGTTTGAAGACAATCCCTATCAGAGGTAATATGGACGTGATATGTTTTGTGGACCCATTACTTCCTGCGCGCCTGAGTGCAAGTAATAGGTTTAGAACAAGCCCTGCCAGAGGTAATATAGACGTGTCAGTTTTTGTGGACTTAACACCGCTGGTGTACCTTGGCGAGTACGGGTGATAAGTGGGAATGAAAATCGATATCAGAGCTAATATGGACGTGCTGATCGATAGCCAAGACCCAAAAAGTTTGCTCAGAGGTAATATGGACATGACAAACTCAGCTGGGGAGAAATTTTAGGACGATAGTTCAGAGGTAATGTGAACGTGAACCGATGTCCGAGAAACTCGCTGATGATTGATTTGCTGATTGATTTTCTAAAATACCATGTTTTAATATATCAAAACCAATAAAAACTTATAGAACCTATGAAAAACTTAATCTTCAAATGTAGATCTACTCACATCCATCCATCAAAATTAAAAACTCCAAGTATTAAAAGTGCTTAGAATCATAATGTACATATATTAGAATAATAAAATGCATAAAAAAAGTAAGAATTAAAATCTAAGGGTTTCTCCATGTCATGCAAGGTGTACTTGCCTAAATGAAAGAGGGAAAAAAATAAAAGAATGAGGGAAGAGAAAGAAAGAAGTTGGCTTATTTAGCTAGGGTTTGAGGTTTAGACTATGGGTTCAACTCATGACCAAACTAACCCAAACAAATAAACCATGACCCTAGTTGAACAAAAGAATGGGTCTAGTCTTCATGACATGCAACATAATTATCATGCAATCAAGAAATAATGTCTCAAATACGCATATCGGGAACGAGGAGTGACAGTCTTCAAACATCCTTAAAGTATATTCACCACCATTATCCGTGTGAATACACTTCAAGAGCTTCCTGGTTTCTCTTTCAAATTAGGTATGAAAGTTTAGACTTCAAAGACTTGATCTTTGGATTTTAGGACATACACTCACACCTTTCTAGATGCATCATCTATGAAGGTCACAAAGTAGGAGACGCCACTAAAGATTTTTATATCTATGGGTCCACACAGATCTGAGTAGACTAAGTCCAATATGTTGGTGTCCTTTTTTTATAATTTTTAACAAAAGCTATCCGGTGTTGTTTTCCAATTAAGCAATGATCACAGTGGGATAGTGATGTACCTTGTAAGGATGGAAGTAATTGTCGCCTTGATAGAGTTTATAGCCCTTTCTCGCTCATGTGGCCAAGCCGCTTATGCCACAAATCCATAGAGGTACCTTCCACTGTTCCAAGTTCATCATTCTCTAAGTGGAACTGAGTTTTGTAGAGAATGCAACACTTCTTTCCTCTCGCCAATATAAGTGATCCTTTGGTAAGCTTCCAACATCCTTTACCAAAGCTGCTTGTGTATCCTTATTTATTAAGATTGTCAGTGGAGAGAAGATTGAGACGAAGATCAGACACAAATCTAACATCTTTTAGAATTATCTTTGTTTCAAGGTTAGTGGTAACACAAATATTTTCAATGCCAAGAATTTGAGAAGAGTTTTTGTTACCCATTTTTACCATTCCAAGGTTACCTTTACGAAGCGAATTGAAGTAGTCCTTCCGGGAAGTAACATGGTAAGAGGCACCATAATTAATCACCCATTCCGAGTCTTGGCAAGTGTAATTTTCACATTCTTCTTCTTCACATGCCGAGAAAAGCATAATTTTATTATCACTGGTAATGGGTGCACTTTTATTCTTTTCTTGCTTCTAATTGGTCATTCCTTCCTTTTGTTCTCGCTTGAGTTTGCGGCATTTATGTTTTATGTGTCCACTCTTCTTGCAATGATAACAACTAATATCCTTTCTAGCCTTCAATTTTTCTCTCAACTTGTCTTGGTTCTGAGGTTGTCGATTTTTGCTCCTTCCCTATTCTCGGTGACGAGGTCTTGAGAATGGGAGGATCCGGATGACTTTCTTCAGATTTCTTCATTTAAGAGGCTGCTTGTAACTTGGTTCATGGATAAAACTCTGTCAGGTACAGATTTACTAAAAGATACCACCAGAGTCTCCCAACTATCCGGTAACGAGCTAAGCAGAAGAAGGGCTTGAAGCTCATCATCCAATACCATCTTCATAGCTACAAGATGATTAACAAGAGTTTAAATTTCATTCAGATGTTCAGATATTGAATCACCTTCCTTGAACTTGAGATTGACAAGCTTCCAAATCAAGAAAGCTTTGTTGTCGGCGGTCTTTCTTTTTGTAAAAGTTTTCTCTTTCAACCAGGCTTTAAGCCAGGTCATTTGGAGGTGTATTGAAGAAGTTATGACCATTTGAAGTATCCTATCTATTCATATTCTTCATGCATTTAGCTTGCATGCAACACTGATGATGGATGGACGTATCGTGGGAGAAAGAAGGGGATGCCCTTTAGACTTCTCCATGTAACGAATGTGATATACCCAAGAGGCATATCCTCCCTATAAATAGAGGGGTTATGGTGAAGGTTGAACACAACTAAATCTGACAACTTGTAGTTCTCACACTTGTAATCCACCTCAAGTGAGTTTGTGAGAGAAAGTGATCCTCAAGTTAAGTTGTACCAACTTGAGAGAAGGCCCTTTGTAATCTTTTATTTGATTATAGTAAAAATGACAAAGAAGGGGCAGACTGAGGACGTAGACTCAAATTAAGCTGAACCTCGATAAATCTTGTGTGTGTGCTATCTCTCTTCTTTTCTCTTCTCTTCCATTTTATTTTATTTTTTCTCATCTCATCACAAAGACAAAAAATATCTTGTTTTTTCCAACAGTGGTATTATAGCATAGGTTGCTAATCTTCATATTTTGAGATGGAGACTCCCATTGGTCGGGTTCGAATGATCAGCTTGAATGGTCGCAATTAGATGATATGGAAGGCGAAGATGACATACCTTCTTTATTGCAAGGATCTCTAAGCACCGGTTGAAGGTGAATCTTCCAAGTCAGAGACCATGACGGCGGAAGATTGAAAGAAGCTCGACCGGAAGACCATCGGCACCATTCGACAATGGGTGGATGTCACCGTGTTCCACCATATGTCAAATAAGACTTCGACGAACAACTTGTGGAAGAAACTTGAAGATCTCTACGAAAGAAAGACCACCGACAACAAAGCTTTCTTGATTCAGAAGCTTGTCAATCTCAAGTTCAATGAAGGTGATTCCATATATGAATATCTGAATGAAATTCAAAGTATTGTTAATCATTTTGCAGCTATAAAGATGGTGTTGAATGGCGAGCTTCATCTATGAGGAGGCATCCTCATTAGTAGGTGCCAAGGAACACTATCTACCAGCGCGGCTGCTCCCCCAACGGGGAGGAGCCTCTTGAAATAATATAACGTTGTACTTCTGTAAGACTCTCAGCAATGGATATCTAAGCTCTCGCATCAATGAAGAACGTAGCAAAATGCGATACTTGGTGTGAATTACAGAATCCCGTGAACCATCAAGTCTTTGAACGCAAGTTGTGCCCGAGGCCTCCTGGCCGAGGGAACACCTGTCACGCCCCAGTCCCAAAATACGTAGGACCAGGAACACGTAAGCATGCCAGCAGTATGTATATGGAAACTCTAATATATGGATACCATAATACATACGTACGCTGTAGTATGAATATAAACTTACATGTGGTATACATATTGTCACAAGTCACCGATATACTAAATCTCATCCACACAATAAGTCACAAAAGAAAATAACTAAACTAGAATAATGAGTCTGAATAATCGAAAACTAATAGTCGGGTAGAGACAAATCCACTACCAATGACTATATCAAAACTAGAATGAGAGAGGAGGGTAATCTCCAATATAAAATAAGGTGATAACAGAAGTGTATCAGCGAAGCGATCCGTCGCTAGAGATAATCAAAGATGCTCCGAAGGTAAGACCTCCTCGAAAGAAATAAGTAGTAAGTCCTGATCCGTGCTCCTGTGAATATCCATGAACATCTACACCTGAAAAGGGACCAGGTCCTCAGAGGGACATAACAAGATACATAGAAGCAAGCCAATTTGAATACAGTAAATATGCATAATGTTTAAAAATATATAAGTACGCTGTACAAGACAATCTATATGAATGCAAATAAGGACAACCTTTCGACGTATGGGCAAGGGTAGGCTACTCGATCTAAGCCTTACAACTCACACACCCGTCTAGAACATCATCAGCCGACATACCTCGGGGGTAGCGACCCTCGTGACTCCATCAATCGACATACCTCGGGGGTAGCGACCATCGGACACGACCACCATAGTGCGTGCTAGTTACTACGGTTTACCAGAGTGGTTAAAGCCCATACGCCTAATGATTGTTCTCTCATGATACTAGGTGTCAAGTGTGTGTCAACATATCTACTATATAGTAATGACTGAAAGAAATTACACATGCAAGAAATATACAGAAATGTAATGAATATACATAAATAAAATAAGCATGCAAAATACTGTAAGCAATTTGGCAAAGGTATCTTGCCTGATCTGAAAAAGAATGAAGTCCCAACTCAAGGCGTCGTCCGATCTACCCGTCACATAAATTAAACAAGTTAGATTACAAAAGTGGGTGAATAGGTTCCTCTATTTTAATTTATTTTAATTTCGAATAAAATAACCTAAAATAGTATTTTAATCTTATTATAATCTGATTTTTTTGTTAAACCCTAATTTTGGTCCAAAGAAAGTCAACTTTACGGATTTGTAATCCATGGCACGCAAATCGAGGCAATTCATTGACCAAAAAGTCAACCAACTCAAATCCTTGATTTGTGTGCTATATGAACACCGGAATCGATGGTTTCAAAAAATCACAAGTCGGTAAAGAGTTATGTCCACAAGGGCGCATAGATGCCAATTTTTGGTGGTTTCCTATTTACGTATACGTTGCACAAATTTTAAAGTAAATTAAACTTACATGTTAAGTTCTTAAAATATTATTTTATATAAGTTCATCATGTCAACTTTTTGAAACTTTAAACGGTTCGTAATTCTGAATTCGGGATCTCCCGAAATCTCGAAAATACAAAAATGCGTCTGATTTCGGACAGCTAGCACTTTCAGAATATTCAGAAAAAATAGGTTCTAAAATTATTAAAATAATTTATATATTCAGAAAATTAACCTTGATATGGTTCTAACAAAAAAAACTGGAGCACGTTTGGAGTCCGGAGCTAGGAGATATCGTCTATTTAAGTCGTCATAACTACTAGAAAATGAGGGTAAATTTATGATGAATTTTGACTATTTTTGGACGAAAAAGAGAAAAATTTAAGGAAAAAAAATATGAAGGAGGAGGTATTTATAATGGTGGACACTACTTAATTGAATACGACTAAGATTGGCTAATTTGGATAGGATTAGGATGAGTTTAAATAAGGATAGGATATGCATGAAGTTGCTTTCCTACTAGGCTCAGAATTTGAATTAATTTAAAATAGAGTTTGAATTTATCTCAATAATTTATAATCTTAAATACAATTAAAGATAATACAAATAATTTATATATAATCTTATTAATATCTATTAACACTAAATTAGCATCTATCTAATATTAAGACTATATATCCAAATAAATCCTAAGTAATTTATTTAGAATTTTAAGAAATTTATTTAGATTTTTGAGAAATTTATTTAGATTTTTGAAATTATTTAGGATTTATTTGGATATATATAGTCTTAATATTAGATATATGCTAATTTAGTGTTAATAGATATTAATAAGATTATATATAAATTATTTGTATTATCTTTAATTCTATTTAAGATTATAAATTATTGAGATAAACTCAAACTCTATTTTAAATTAATTCAAATCCTGAGCCTACTAGGAAAGCAACTTCATGCATATCCTATCCTTATTTAAACTGATCATAATCATATCCAAATTAACTAATCTTAGTCGTATTCAATTAAGTAGTCTCCACCATTATAAATATCTATTAGACTTATGGAATAAATTCTTCTTTCATATTTTTCTTCCCTAAACTCCTCTCTTTTTCGTCCAAAAACAGTTAAAATTCGTCATAAATTCAGCCTCATTTTCTAGTAGTTATGACAACTTAAAAAGACGATATCTCCTATATCAAGGTTAGTTTTCTGAATATATAAATTATTTTAATAATTTATGAACCTATTTTTCCAGAAAATTCTAAAAGTGCCAGTTGTCCGAAATCCGACGCGTTTCCGTATTTTCGAGATTTCGGGAGATCCCAAATTCGAAATTACGAACCGTTTGAAGTTTCAAAAAGTTAACATGATCAACTTACATAAAATAATATTTTCAGAATTTAACATTTAAGTTAGTCTACTATAAAATTCGTGCAACATAGACGTAAATAGAAAATTTTCAAAAACTGTCATCTGTGCGCCCTTATGGCCATAACTCTTTACCGACTTATGATTTTATGAAACCGTCGATTCAAAAATTTATGTAGCGCTAAAATCTATAGGATTTTACACTCAAATCCAGGATTTGAGTTTGTTGACTTTTTGGTCAATGGATTGCCTTGATTTGCGTGCCATGGATCACAAATCCGTAAAGTTGACTTTCTTTGGACCAAAATTAGGGTTTAACAATAAAATTAGATTATAATAAGATTAAAATATTATTTCAGGTTATTTATTCAGAGTTAAAATAGATTAAAATGACATAAACTATTCACCCACTTTTGTAACCTAACTTGTTTAATTTATGTGACGGGTAGATCGGACGACGCCTTGAGTTGGGACTTCATCCTTTTCAGACCAGGTAAGATACCTTGCCAAATTACTTACAGTAATTTGCATGATTATTATATTTTTATATATTCATTGCATATGTATTTTCTTTCAATAATAATAATATATTATATATGTTGACCCACACTGGACACATAGTATCATAGGAGGGGAGGACAATCAGTAGGCGTATGGGCTATAACCACTCTGGTAAACCATAGTATCTAGCACGCACTATGGTAGTGTGTCACGCTGGTCGCTACCCTTGAGGTATGTCAATTTCTGGAGTCGCATTGGTCGCTAGCCTCGAGGTATGTCGATTTCTGATATTTCTGACGTGTGTGTGAGTTGTGAGATTAGATAGAGTAGCCTACCCATGCCCATACGTCGAAAAATTGTCCTCATTATGCATTCATATAGATTGTCTTGTACAGCGTACTTATATATTTGCTACCTATTATGCATGCTTACTGTATTCAATTGGCATGCTTCTATGTATCTTGTTACGTCCCTCTGAGGACCTGGTCCCTTTCCAAGTGTAGACGATCTTGACTATTCGCAGGAGCGCGGATCAGGACTTGTTACTTATCTCTTTTTAGGAGGTCTTCTCTTCGAGTCTTATTGATCATTAGATGTTCTTGTAACACCCTGTATTTTTTTAAATTTTAAAAAATAAAATTTCTAAAATTTTCGATAATTTTTAATTAATTATTAAAAATATCCTTTAGGGTTTAATATTTTTATGGATTAAACTAATTATTAAAATATTACAAAAATTATATTTTTGGGTGTATTATTATTTATTGGATGTTGTGTAATTTTTTTGGAATTTATTGGACTCAAAAGCTATTTTAAATAGCTAAAAACCTAGGTTTTAATTGAAGCAGACTGAACCGGACTGAACCGGGCTGAAACCGGCCTAATTGAACCGAACCGGACCGGCTAGCCTACTAAACCGAACCCAGTCAAAACCCTAACGGGTTGGGTCCTACCCAACCCAACCCGAACCCGTAAACCCTTACCCGCTCCCCTCTCTCTCCCATGAACCCGCTTCCCTCGCTCCTCGGCCACGACCCGCTCCCCGCCCTCGACTCTGCCGCCCCACTCCACAACCAACCGCCCACGACCCCGCCACGTTCCCCCGCTCTCCGGCCTCCCCGCTCCCGCTCTCCCTCTCCCATTCCCTTTAACCCCCCCCGCAGATCTCCCCCGCCACCGCCAACACTAAGTCACCACCACCCCACCGCCTCTCCGTCGACCACCGGCCACCGATCTGGCAGCTGCGACCCACGACCACCGACGACGACTCCCCCATCGACACAGCAACCCGCCCCCAGCCGCCGTAGCTCAGCCGCCGCCGCCATCGTGCCCCGCATCGCGTCCTTTCGTAACAGTGAGGTACCCCTCTTCTAGCTCTCGTATCTCCCAGTGTGTAGGCCCTTTTTTGTTCTGTCGAACCCTGTGCGAAGACCGCGTGACCCCCTCGAAACCAATGTAACTCGTTCGGGGTATCGCGTCCTGTGTCGGTCGCAAACCGTGACGCAAAAACAGAAAAATAATTCTCATTTCTAAAAATTCAGAAATTTGTCCCAAACTCGCAAGTTCACGACCGATTTGCGTTCAACCTGTTAACTGTTTTCAAAATCCACTTGAACAGTAATTTAGACCTTATGACCAAGTTTCAAAATCCTATTTTTGTTCAATTTTTGGTATTGTAGATTGTGTTTAATTCGAGGGTAAAAATGGCCAAAACTTGGTTATTTAAATACCCTCATTTTCCCGGAACTGGGTGCGCCCCGCTAAACGAGGCGACTTGGTCGTGTGCGAACTTTACCGAAAGGTGCACACCGTCGATACAGACGTGTGGGATTTTATGGAAGTTGATTCGGATGTGCGTGCATACCGAAATCAACGCGTATTCGTCGACAACATCCGGTATCGGCCCTGTTCTAGAACTCGTTGTAACTTCGTGTGTGCTCGTAGTTTCGAAACAAAACTTGTGCCATCGGACTCATAGTATTTTTTTGGTCCTGTGACCCAAGTTTGGTTCGATTCTGAGAACGTTGACAAAATCCCGTATAGTGGGCCTCACGGCTCCACTTGACGGGCAATTTTGTGATCGGCTCACCGAAATCCAGTTCTGGATATTCCGTTGGATTCGTATCATCGTTCTGGACTTGTAGACACTAAGTTTGACGAATTTGGAGAACTCTGTCTCAGGCACATTTTTTGGTACGGAGTGGGCTACATGTGGACCCCACTTTGATCAGAAACTGTCATTTTTGCCCATGTGTCCAAATTAGACTTATGGACAGACAATTCTAGCTATTTGATATCTTCTGAGCATGATGGTAATATTTGTTTCAGAATCCAGAGACGTTTCTGAAGATTTCACGAATACTAGAGCAGAAGTTGGAAACCAAACATCAGGCAAGTGTACCTTGCCAACTTGCAGTAATTCCTGTTATAGTATTTATTTGAGTTCTTTTTACATATAAATATAATCTTGATATAAATATTCAACCTAGGACCGTGTGACATTGCTTAGCGTCTGAATAACATTCGGGTGTCGACGCCGTACGCGGAGTCGTGTAACATCACTAGAGATTGATATCGCGACACTATATATTTCTTCGTGCTTGCATTATCAAGTACGTCATACCTCAGGACACTTGACACTATTCATGTAATAGAACCTTCTTGAGTTATTCATGGTAATTCTGTATAGGGTACATGATGCGTGACATAGACTTTATTACATATGCTTAGCTATCATTATGACTCGTTGCATCAGTTAGAGGTCATGATCTTGCGTGACATGGACATGAGACATCGTGGATATGAGACGTATGATTATATTAGGTGGGGAGAGACTTACCATACGAAAGGCTGATTATATTATATATATATATATATATATATATATATATATATATAGTTATCTGGAGGTGCCTTAGACTCTGACATAGAGCTTTGGCACATGTACTGGCCCTTCAAGAAAATGATGCTATGGGTTTCCCCGACACAGAGCCTATACTAGTCTCAGCCTGAGTATGATTAATGCTCTCACTTGCATATCATATAGCTGGTTATATAGTTTACCCTATTGATTCATTTATTATTGTACTGCATTTATTTTGGCTTGAGTTATTCTTGTACCTTGCTATGTCCCCTGAGGACCTGGATCCGGATTGTGTCCCCAGGTATAGCCGAGGAGATCTATACCGAGGTATACGGGACAGGTGCATACATTAGAGCAGTACCAGAACCCGAGGACGAGGTCGTGCCAGAGGATTTCTCCTGAGTATTGGCTTCATATACTCAGTTATTTCTGTTTCTAGTTACTTTATTTCTTGTCTATTAAATTGACGTATCAAACTTATTCTCGGGTTGTTCCCCAAGACACTTTTATTAAGACTTGTTAGATTATATTTTATTTTGTTTATTCTGGCATTGATCTGTGATTACCTTCTGTGGATGAGATTAGAATTAGACTGTGACTTGTATCGTAGACCTATTTATTGTTGTTTACAGCTTAAGTACACCCTAATGAGTCCATTAAATTGGGTTTGCCCATTGGTGTGTGCTGTTGGCCATTGCCACGGGTCCAGTCCCTCGATATTTTGGGACTGGGGCATGACAGTTCTTATGTGGTTTCTATTATATTCTAGTTTGGCAGTGGATTTATTTCCACCCGACTATCATTCTCTGATACTTCATATTGAGATTCAGTTATATAGTAGATTGGTTATTTATTTCTATTTGATTCTGTGGATAAGATTTAGTTATGCCCTATGACTTGTGATAATACATATATACCACATATGAGTTAATATTCATATTACAGCGTACGTGTGCATTATGGTATCTGTCACGCCTGTCATGCCCCGAGGCGTCCCCCGAGTCGTGACCGCCGTGCGGGCCTGGAGTTGCGCCCGCACAAGGCTTTAATGATTCCCATAGCAAGCACATATTCAGAGTACGCAGATAAATTGAAACACAGATTTGAAACATAGAAAAGTTCTCTTTATTGATAATGAACATCTATTACAAACTCCTGAACGAGTCAGCTAATATGCCGAACGGCTTACATTGACTCAAACTGAGATAGCAGTCCTGTACATTACATCCTTTTATAAACTCAAAACGATAAGGACCTCCAGGCTGGAGGATAGCTTTGCCACGGAGCTGCATTTGTGTATGAAGAGTTGCAGCTTCTGGCTTCAAAAGGCTTCGAGGCGCGGTGAAGATGCGCCAACAGCTTGGACTGGATCGGGTAGACGACTTCGGCTCCTCGCTCGGTTTGCCTTGGTGCGGAGAACCTGTTTCAACGAGGGTCAGCATATCGAAACATGCTGGTGAAGGCGAGCTAGCCTGACTATACCAATCAACACGTTGTTTAGTGAAGCATGCATATTTTGTGGGTTTCTATCTTGCCTTAGTTCATTTACAAGTAAGCAGCATATTGAATTTACTGAAATAAACTAGCCACCGTTCGGTGGATTTTACCTGCCGTCTGAATTACCTGCACAATACTTACCATGCCTTCCCTGCCACGAAGACACAAGTTAGTATGCAACAGGTTTAAATATACACAATGAACACACGATGCATTGTAAGCCATATTCACACGATAAACACACGAGGCGTTGCAAGCATATACACACGAGGATCACTGGCTTGATGCCATAATGGACTAGTCAAGAATAAGGATAGCATGCAACGGGAAAACACGAGGAGCTCAGAAAACACGATGCGTTGCAAGTTATCCCGTCCGCACACGATTGACTATAAACACGAAGTCTGCCCGGATCGGATCGGTGCCAGTGCCCCAGCGACCGTCCGCAGAACTTATATCCTTGTGCACAAGTTGTCCATGATCGAACACACGATGTTTAGTTAAGTTATCATTTCACGCAGTTGAGGCAACACGAGTAATGCATGTTTCTTTTGCATAGCCTCTAGGAACAGTTATGCGCATACACGATATGATTCATAAATAGCACAATTTATAGAAGAAGTTATATTCTAACTACAATTATGCATATGATGAACATTCTGAACGAACAAGCATGCAAGTAAGTAACCGTTCACGAGTTTGATTGACAAGCAGTAATAACCAAGTCTATTCTCTTTTATCTTGGTTTCTTTTATTATTACTTGGTATCGTTTGATCGGGGCAAAGGAGTGAAGCTTGGAAGCAGGGCTAGCTAATCGGGTTGGTAGCCACTCACTTAGATTTTTGGAAAGAAGAAGGAAAGAGGCGCTTCACGACTCCGCTCGCAAGCCGCCTACTGCTCGTTCACCGGCACACGAACAGCTCGATTAATACTTCTTCCTCTCTTTCCATTCTCGGAATAGAAGTGCAAGTCAATGAACGAAAACAATAAAAACTATCGAAACCGTTCAAGGAAAACAAGCAAATCCCAAAACCAACTCAAAGCACGAAAGCAACAAGCGACATCGAAAACCGAGGCAGTAAAAGATAGCAGCGGAGAGGCCCCTCCTGACTCTGCCGCTAAGCCGATCCTTGGGGCGCAGTCCACTGAATATGGGAATCGATTCCGAAGAAACAAATCCATAACGAGGACGAGTTCTTAATTCAATCTATCCCGATCGAACGATACCGTCTTGTGTTTCTTAGCCGCGCTCTCCGCATCGGGAGAATGGGGCGCTACAACGCCCCAGTCCCAAAATATGTAGGACTAGGAACACGTAAGCATGCCAGCCATATGTATATGGCAACTCCAATATATGGATACCATAATACACACGTACGCTGTAATATAAATATAAACTCATATGTGGTATAAATATTGTCACAAGTCACAGGGTATAACTAAATCTCATCCACAGAATCAAATAAAAATAAATAACCAATCTACTATATAACTGAATCTCAATATGAAGTATCAGAGAATGATAGTCAGGTGAAAACAAATTCACTGCCAAACTAGAATATAAGAGGAACAAAAATAATTATATCTAATGAACAATGAGACTCGAAGAGAAGACATCCTCGAAAGAGATAAGTAGCAAGTCCTGATCCGTGCTCCTGCGAATAGTCAAGATCGTCTACACCTGAAAAGGGACCAGGTCCTTAGAGGGACGTAACAAGATACATAGAAGCACGCCAATTTGAATACAGTAAACATGCATAATAGGTAGAAAATATGTAAGTACGCTGTACAAGATAATCTATATGAAATGCATAATGAGGATAACTTTTTGACGTATGGGCATGGGTAGGCTACTCGATTTAAATCTCACAACTCACACACACGTCAGGGACATCAGAAATCGATATACCGTGGGGGTAGCGACCAGCGAGACTCCAGAAATCGACATACCACGGGGGTAGAGACCAGCGCGACACACTACCGTAGTACGTGCTAGATACTACGGTTTACCAGAGTGGTTGTAGCCCATACGCCTACTGATTGTCCTCCCCTCCCATGATACTATGTGTCAAGTGTGTGTCAACACACACACACACACACACACACACACACACACACACATATATATATATATATATATATATATATATATAGCATATACTTATGACTGAAAGAAAATACACATGCAATGAATATACAGAAATATAATAAGCATGCAAAGTACTGTAAGCAATTTGGCAAGGTATCTTGCCTGGTCTGAAAAAGAACGAAGTCTCAACTCAAGGCGTCGTCCGATCTACCCGTCACATAAATTAAACATGTTAGGTTACAAAAGTGGGTGAATAGGTTCCTCCATTTTAATCTATTTTAATTATGAATAAAATAACTTAAAAATAGTATTTTAATCTTATTATAATATGATTTTATTGTTAAATCCTAATTTTGGTCCAACGAAAGTCAACTTTACGGATTTGTGATCCATGGCACACAAATCGAGGCAATCCATTGACCAAAAAGTCAATCGACTCAAATACTTGATTTGTGTATAGAATTCTATAGATTTCAGTACTACATGAACACCAGAATCGACGGTTTCATAAAATCACAAGTCGGTAAAGAGTTATGTCCACAAGGGCGCACAAATAATAATTTTTGGTGGTTTCCTATTTACGTATACGTTGCACGAATTTTACAGTAAATTAAACTTATATGTTAAATTCTGAAAATATTATTTTATGTAATTTCATCATGTCAACTTTCTGAAACTTTAAACGGTTCATAATTCTGAATTCGGGATCTCCCGAAATCTCGAAAATACGGAAACGCATCTTATTTCGGACAGCTTTCAGAATATTCTGGAAAAATAGGTTCTAAAATTATTAAAATAATTTATATATTCAGAAAACTAACCTTGATATGGTTCTAATAAAAAAAACTGAAGCGAGTCCGGAGCTAGGAGATATCGTCTATTTAAGTCGTCATAACTACTAGAAAATGAGGCTGAATTTATGACGAATTTTGACTATTTTTGGGCGAAAATGAGGGGAATTTGGGGAAGAAAAATATGAAGGATGGGGTATTTATAATGGTGGACACTACTTAATTTAATATGACTAGGATTGACTAATTTGAATAGGATTAGGATGAGTTTAAATAAGGATAGGATATGCATGAAGTTGCTTTCCTACTAGACTCAGGATTTGAATTAATTTAAAATAGAGTTTGAATTTATCTCAATAATTTATAATCTTAAATAGAATTAAAGATAACACAAATAATTTATATATAATCTTATTAATATCTATTAACACTAAATTAGCATCTATCTAATATTAAGACTATATATATCCAAATAAATCCTAAATAATTTCAAAAATCTAAATAAATTTCTTAAAATTCTAAATAAATTACAGAAAAATATAATTAAATATTTTAACCTAAAATAAATATTTGGTAGGAATAATATGCAAGTATGATCTCATAGTAAATCATGGAAGTCCTAAAAATTTACGTTCCCTATGTTTTAATTACCTAAAAATTCTAGAAAAATCTCCAAAAATCTAAAATAGCCTAAAAATGATTCTAAATAAATATTTACATAAGTAAATATACTAAGAAATTTATTTTCTAATTAACTAATAGAATATTATAAAGTAATTCAATATTTAAAATAATCTATACTAAATATAATAATATAAAATACACACAATATACCTATTTTGGGTGAGGGGATTTACAATCTACCCAACTTACAAAAATTTTGTCCTCGAAATTGACACTAACCCATATTCATAATAATCACTATAGCTATTACACTTTATTGCTATCTAGCAGTGCTTCCTAAAATTTATGGTCTGCCATTCTAACACTTCCTCATTTATTGTCCATACGCTATTCTATTTCTAACTCATCTACACTACCCAACTTATAAGAATTCTACTAGTAGTCAAAGTCTCTTGAGGCTATTGTCTAGGTTGTAGGACAAATTTATTTATCGGGTCGAGTATCTTGGGATACCCGTCTGGAATCTCATAACTATGATTTTTCTCTGTAACTGTCAAGTATCGTAGTCTAATACTGCCATGCCACCTGACCAGTATGTCTGCAAATACTTCGACTACTTTACTATAACGGTCTAGCTGCAGTTGTCGCTACTTCGCCAACGAATTGTCATAGTTGTCCGTTCGTAACAAGTGCCTTCAACTCTTTTCTAAGCTTAGTCTAAGTTTTTGGACAAAAGTTAAGGTCCTGACTAACTTATAAAACTATTTAGAAGTATAAACTAATTCAACAATACAACTAATTTCTATTAGACTAAGGGATGCTATATATGGTTTTTTAAAAAATAATAAGAGGATACAAATATTGCTATAGTGCATATACACAAGGGTTATCATTATGTACTCATCTTTTAGTTATTAATCATTTACTAAACCATTTCTGTTTTAACTAACAAAATAAGGGTGAGGTTGAAGTAATTCAAATAATTCATAATGGCATGAAAGGATACGACTATGATAGGAAGAGTTAAGCACGAGATAAGGAATGTATATAGAAGAGAAGATGAGCCACCCAAGGGGGACGAGATGGTGATAGGAGAATACTACTACTACTGCTACTCGCGTCATCTATTAGCATTGCGTGCATGCCATCTGGGTAGAATATCAATATATCTCATAACTGCTAAATCACCATATATATAATTCTACGTCTACTATGCACCTAAGATCTCGTGTCATAAAGGGGGTCATGAGTATGAAATAACAAATATAACTAAAGGTCGTACCTGTATCTAGCTACGACTTCTTGTGCTTGCGCTCCCTTATTTGTCATCATGAGTGCTTGGCCTATGGGGGTATATCTAGTACTATCCGTGTATCAACTTATACTAAGCACGAACGTTAATCTTTCTGAAATAGGGGAAGACGGAAAACAATAATAAAGAATTTAAGGAGGAGGTGATATAATACAAGTACGGGATTCAAAGGGATTAGAGAATTTGAAAGGGAGTTGCCAAGGCAGTTGTGGATTAAAATCTTATTTTGGTAAATTCCTATTCGTATGTTCATATCAGAACAGTTATGTACCTGACATGATATGCTCTGGCCAGTCTAGAGGGCAAGTATATTCGTCTAACAACTTGAGTCAACTATATCTCAATCCACATAAAGTAGTGATACAAAGAGCGAACCAAGCGCACTAAGGTTGATCAGACCATAATGCATTATTTTTGATTTAGACAATGTATTAGTGTGGGCCCCCCATAATACATGTGTTATGGACAAGCTCAATAAAAGAATAAGCTTGTAAAACTAGGCTATAATAGCAGCATAAGTCGAGGTAGTACAAAAAAATATAAGTACGCTTGATTATGATGGAGGAAGGTACAAAATAATTTAAGTTCACTAAGAAGATCAGTGTTGTGCCTCTATAGTTTCCATAATAACTCCTTGTCAAGGTCTCTAGTCGACCAAATGGGTGTATGGGCCTCTAAGTTCTAGGGTCTGGATAAATACTATCTTTTTATGCAAGTCTATAGTTGGTGTCATTTAATTATACTTCATTAATGAGTCAACAGGACTATGTGATACTAGGTTATTAGGCATACTACCAAACTATTAAGATTTTAACTAATAGTGTTATTGAATAACAGAGTGTATATACCTAGTACAAGTCATCTTCTTAAGCCCTATCAAGCACGAAAGAAAGATAAGATTGATGTTGTGAAAGGATCAAGCAAGATGCAATGCAAGCAATCAAATGAGAATGCGAAATAAAATCAAGGACGGTGATTAAATAAGTGGATGAGATCCTATATTCTAATCTTATCCGCAGACTTGCTCGGTACAGTAATATAACCGAGATAATATGCTCTCGACCTGCATGGGCCACCACAAAAATATGTCACACCCCAATCCCAAAATACGTAGGACTAGGAACACGTAAGCATGTTAGCCGTATGTATATGGCAACTCTATGGATACCATAATACAAACTTATAATGTAATATGAATATAAACTCACATGTAGTATAAATATTGTCACAAGTCACAGGATATAACTAAATCTCATCCATAGAATCAAATAGAAATAAATAACCAATCTACTAGATAATTGAATCTCAATATGAAGTATCAGAGAATGATAGTCGGGTGGAAATAAATCCACTGCCAAACTAGAATATAAGAGGAACAAAAATAAGTATATCTAATGAACAATGAGACCCGAAGAGAAGACCTCCTCGAAAGAGATAAGTAGCAAGTCCTGATCCGTGCTCCTGCGAATAGTCAAGATCGTCTACACCTGAAAAGGGACCAGGTCCTCAGAGGGACGTAACAAGATACATAGAAGCATGCCGATTTGAATACAGTAAACATGCATAATAGGTAGAAAATATGTAAGTACACTGTACAAGACAATCTATATGAAATGCATAATGAGGACAACTTTTCGACGTATGAGCATGGGTAGGCTACTCGATCTAAATCTCATAACTCACACACATGTCAGGGACATCAGAAATCGACATACCGCGGGGGTAGCGACCAGCGAGACTCCAAAAATCGACATACCGCGGGGGCAGAGACCAGCGCGACACACTACCGTAGTGCGTGCTAGATACTATGGTTTGCCAGAGTGGTTGTAGCCCATACGCCTACTGATTGTCCTCCCCTCCTATGATACTATGTGTCAAGTGTGTGTCAACATATATATATATATATATATATATATATATATATATATATATATATATATATCATATACTTATGATTGAAAAAAAATACACATGCAATGAATATACATAAATATAACAAGCATGCAAAGTACTGTAAGCAATTTGGCAAGGTATCTTGCCTGGTCTGAAAAAGAATGAAGTCCCAACTCAAGGCGTCGTCCGATTTATCCGTCACATAAATTAAACAAGTTAGGTTACAAAAGTGGATGAATAGGTTCCTCCATTTTAATCTATTTTAATTCTGAATAAAATAACTTAAAATAGTATTTTAATCTTATTATAATATGATTTTATTGTTAAATCCTAATTTTGGTCCAACAAAAGTCAATTTTACGGATTTGTGATCCATGGCACGCAAATCGAGGCAATCTGTTGACCAAAAAGTCAATCAACTTAAATCCTTAATTTGTGTGTAGAATTCTATAGATTTCAGTGCTATATGAACACCAGAATCAACGGTTTCATAAAATCACAAGTCGGTAAAGAGTTATGTCCACAAGGGCGCACAGATGATAATTTTTGGTGGTTTTCTATTTACGTATACGTTGCACGAATTTTACAGTAAATTAAACTTATATGTTAAATTCTGAAAATATTATTTTATGTAATTTCATCATGTCAACTTTCTGAAACTTCACACGGTTCATAATTCTGAATTCGGTATCTCCCGAAATCTCGAAAATACGGAAACGCGTCTGATTTCGGACAACTGGCACTTTCAGAATATTCTGGAAAAATAGGTTCTAAAATTATTAAAATAATTTATATATTCAGAAAACTAACCTTGATATGGTTCTAATAAAAAAAAATGGAGCGAGTCCGGAGCTAGGAGATATCGTCTATTTAAGTCGTCATAACTACTAGAAAATGAGGCTGAATTTATGACGAATTTTGACTGTTTTTGGACGAAAATGAGGAGAATTTGGGAAAAAAAAAATGAAGGATGAGGTATTTATAATGGTGGACACTACTTAATTGAATATGACTAGGATCGGCTAATTTGAATAGGATTAGGATGAGTTTAAATAAGGATATGATATGCATGAAGTTGCTTTCCTACTAGACTCAGGATTTGAATTAATTTAAAATAGAGTTTGAATTTATCTCAATAATTTATAATCTTAAATAGAATTAAATATAATACAAATAATTTATATATAATCTTATTAATATCTATTAACACTAAATTAGCATCTATCTAATATTAAGACTATATATATCCAAATAAATCCTAAATAATTTTAAAAATCTAAATAAATTTTTTAAAATTCTAAATAAATTACAGAAAAATGTAATTAAATATTTTAACCTAAAATAAATATTTGGTAGGAACAATATGCAAGTATGGTCTCATAGTAAATCATGGAAGTCCTAAAAGTTTACGTTTCCTATGTTTTAATTACCTAAAATTCTAGAAAAATCTCCAAAAATCTAAAATAGCCTAAAAATAATTCTAAATAAATATTTACATAAGTAAATATACAAATAAATTTATTTTCTAATTAACTAATAGAATATTCTAAAGTAATTCAATATTTAAAATAATCTATAATAAATATAATAATATAAAATACACACAATATACCTATTTTGGGTGAGGGGGTTTACAGTATCCATATATTGGAGTTACCATATACATACGGCTGACATGCTTACGTTTTCTAGTCCTACGTATTTTGGGACTAGGGCGTGATAATAAAATTGGAACTACTAATACCTTGAACGTTTGTACCGGGTCGGCTCGATACAACTTTTTCTTCATATAAAGAATTAAACTACCTAAAACTTCTTTAATTTATACTTTTAAGTTACCTACCTCAACGTTCAAATTGTCTTTAAAATCGTCTAACAATATAAATACATCATCTAATTTAATTTTAGGATCAAAAATTGAAGCCAAACAATATATAAGAGGTACATCACCCCAATATTTTAGAAATTTTGTTTCTATTTCGGAAACATATTCAAAACTAGGAACATTTCTATATTTACAAATTAAATGAGACATGTTAATAATTATTGTTAAAGCTAAATTATAAGTTGGATAATAAACTGCAAATAAAATGCATGTAGTATTTAAAATAATTCTAAAAATTCATAAATTGAACTTGCAATTAATCAATCATTTTTAGTTACTTGATAATCAAAACTTGGATTAACATTACAATAATGTGGAATAACATATTTAAATTTAATAGAAGATTTCAACAATAAATAAGTAAAATTTTATCTATGTGGTATATCCTTAACAAATCTCCTAAAAGTTATACCATATTGTGCACATAACGTTTTAAAAGCTTGTTGTCTATTTGCAGAAGTGTTCAAACTTTGTAAACATAATATAATATTTTCTAAATTTTCTTGAAAGTATTGAAGGCATTCTTGTACAATAAAATTTATAATATAACAAGCACATCTTACATGAAAAGTCGTCCTTCTAGTATAGGCATAAATTATGATTTTAAAACATTAATAAAAGAATTGTTATTACTAACATTATAAAAAAAATTGATTTTTTTTATTGTGAATATCATATTCACATAAAAATTGTATTATAGTGACACCGATTACATCGTCACTATGTGAAAATTTTAAATGTCGTAGACAAATAATACGTTTTTGCAACATCTATTTTACATCTAAATAATGTGCCATGTTACAAATATAAGCGTAATTATTTTTACTAGTCTATATATCAGAAGTTAAAACAAATTTACTAACATTTACAAAACTTTCTTTTAAAGCTGCATTTTTTTAAAAAGATTTTGATAGCCTCAGTATGAGGTAGCATTGGAGCTACCTTACCTATGTATCTAGTACTAGTAGATCTAAAAATTTTAGTAAAACAAGGATTAAGGATAGTACTTGCATAAACATAATATCAATCACGCTCACCAAATATAAAAGATTGTTCATCACAAATAATATATTTTGTTAACTTAGTTTTGTTACGAACAGTAGAATAAGTAAGGTTACCTAAAGAAGATCTTTGAGGACCGCTGCTTAGCTGTCTTTGTCTAGCATGCAATGTGTCCTTGTCATAACAACTTTCATAGTGTCTTCTTAAAATGTCCGTGCCATCATTTTTTTTATTTAAAAATTTTCTTATGTTTCTTGCATTTTTCATCTTTAGTTATTGATTTTTGATCATTTGGATCTAAAAATGGTGTGCCCGCATTATCGATGACATAATTTTTTAAAAATATTTTCATAAAATTGATTTTTTTTCTATTTGTAACATTAGTAGCCATACTTCTAACTTCAGGAGGTGACATTTGTGTCGGTGGCACAAAATCAAGAATATAATTATTCTCAAACAAATCAACATAATAATCAAAATTTATTTGTTCGAAACCACCGCCGTAAGGCTGGTTAGAATCAGTAGCATCCATATTTAAAAAAAATAAATTTTTAGAAAAATATAAGAAAATAGAGGAATTTGTTTTTCTAACAGAGAGAGAGAGAGAGAGAGAGAGAGAGAGAGGAAAGAAAAATCCTGAATCCAAAAAGGAAAGGAAGAAAACTATTCTGTAATATTAAAATTACTTGAAACGTCAACTCGAAGCCTCCGAAAAAAATTTCGCAGGTTGAAGTCTCAAGAACACTACACTTTATACTTCAGAATATTGCACTCCAATATCCAGAAAGTTATTATTTCCATCTTTAGAAATAGGTTTCCTTCTAAATATTGTAAGAGAGGAAATAAAATTTGATGTGGTTAGTTTTGATAATTTATGTCCTATTTATAGAAATTTTTGGATGCAAAATTATCCCTAATACTCCAAAATATAATCGTTATAAGGATATTTTGATTATTTTCAGCAAAATGTTCAAAATATTCGGCTATAAAACAGCCACTAAAACAGAAATATTTTGGTCAAAATATCTCCAATGTTATTATTATTATTATTATTATTTTGAATTTTTTGGGTAAAAGATTCTCTGCCATAAATGTAAAGACAACAACATTCAAATAAGATTCCAAAGACCCTACTACGTTTGCCTTTACAAAAAAAGCTCCTCAACCTGAGACACGACCGCCAAAATAAAGTTCTCTGTGCTTCACGTCAAGAGCAAACCACCCGGAAAAAAGCTCACCTCTGCTCTCTGCATGAGGAAACTACCAATTTTAACGAAGACAAATTTTCCGAAGGACAAGGACAAGGACATGAACATCACAAAAGTTTGATGGTTCTAATACTGTTGAAACGGAATCTTCATGAAGTGAAGCTTGCTTTTCTATTTTTTTTTTTTTTTAATCTTTATTTTCTTTTCCGCAGATTCTCTGGCACAAACTCAAAAATAAAAATAAAAGGGTTATTTAGATTTTATGATATAGTTTAGGTCTCCACATTATTCAGAATAAGATCTGAATCTCATCCTAATGTTTGACTTGACTGATAGTCCAAAATAGAGACCAAAATGTAAATTTGAATATTATACTAAATACAAATATGTAAGAGTTGTGTGATTTGTGTGATTTAGTTTTGGATGGTTGTGGTTGTGTGATTTGGATTATTTAGTTGTGTCATGACCAATCGATAATTAGACTTGTGATACCGTTGTTTACTTCTATAATGATCTCAGCAACCACACAACCATTATGGCTGCAGTTTCGATGGAAATGGTTTCATGGACATTGTGTATCGTCAGATATCGCTTGTCCCAGTCGCGTTATTGAATACTTGCAGCTCAAAAGCTCACCGGGTCGTGTGGCTGCTGAGATTATGATATGAGCAAACAACAATGTCACAAATCTCATTCTCGGTTGATCATGACAAAACTTAATAACGCAAGTCACACAACTCCATCATGCAAAATTAAATAATCCAATCGACACAACCTTCACATATTTTCGTTTAGTTTTAGGATATCGTATAATGTTAAAAATTTGCGTTCAAGTTTCTATTTTGGACGGTCAACCAAACCAAACGTTAGGATGATATCCAAATCATCTTCCGAACCGTACAGAGACATAAATGTAAAATTTTAATTTATAAGTGACCCTAAAATTAAATAATCCAAAATAAAATAGCAACAATCATGCAAATATCAACAAACTCAAAATTGCTCCAAAATAGATCTTACAAAAAAGGGGGGGAGGTTTAGTTGGTTTGTAATCATGCAAATCTGGAACAAACTTGGACCCGTCTGCAACAAATTAATTCAAGTTTTTACTAACACAAGATGTGCATTTTACAATAACCTGTGCCGAAGGTGACTAGTCAGAGATCACTGGGCGCCCTAGACAATTTATGAAAACTTGTAGGGACCTAAACAAATAATGATGGGATATACATCTTTTATCTCTATTTCTATCTTATTCTTATTCTTATTCTTATTCTTATTCTTATAGAGCCGTCTAGGCCATATGTAAATACTCTACTAGCTATATTTAAAAAAAATATAATTATTTAACTATGTAATAGTATTTATTTATAATTAAACAATTCTAACTCAAGTGGTTAAGGTAGGAGATATTTTTCTTAGTTGTTTGAATTTGATTCCTAGAAACGACAATATTTATAATAATTTTATATTAAAAAAATTTTTAATAAATTTTTTTACGCACGTGTACGTTATTAGTATCATTTAAGGCAACGTTTGGTTCGCAGAATCATGACTCTGGAAAAAAAAAGTTATTACTTTTGTGTGTTTGGATTCGAATAGAAATGAGAAAAGAAAAATGATTCCAAAATTATTTACAACTACATAAATATCTGAATTCCTATTTGATTTGAATACTAGATAATAATGTTAAAATTTAATCTAAAAAACACTAAAAAAAAAAAAAAAAATCAATAGCTTTATTTGCAAGTAAATATCCAAGGGAACTTTTTTAAGGCAACTTATAACATCTCTGTAATATTGTGTGGGTCCTTATGAATTTTCAACTATAGTTGGAATTAGAGATGAGCATTTCTCGGTCTTAAACCAAAAATTGACCGAATCGAACCGAACCAAAATAGTGATTCGGTTCGATTTTCTACAGTACCGAATTAGAGATGAGCATTTCTCGGTCTTAAACCAAAAATTGACCGAACCGAATGTCAATTTTAGTTTTTGAAAATTTGATTTTTTCGATTTGGTATTTGGGTCTGAAATTTGGCACCCGAAAAAAAACTGAAAACTGAATTATAGATATTTGAAATTAATGATCTGACCTCTCATCCCCAACTTTAACTTCAATTTGGTTTTCAGTTTAAGACAGTAGATTTGTTTCAAAATCCTAAAAGGTGATTTTCCTCCATTATTCCTTCTAATTTCAATCAAATTTTAACTAAACAAGTCACAATAATCTCTATAATATATTTTCATATTTTGAATATTTAGGTTCTGTTTGCTAAATTGGGAACAAAGATGTCATTTTTTCAATGTACTTGATTTTTTTGTTGGGTTTGGCAAAAGCCCAATCCATCAAGAAAAGTTGGCCCAAGCGAAATAACCAAATCAAACAAAAATTTAATACGATTCGGTTCGGTTTTTGTGAAAAGGCGGTTCGATAATTTTGAAATAGGTGTTGGCCCATCTGGTCATGGTCAACCTGATTTCGATAATTAACTAAACTACGGTTCGATACATTGCAACGTGGTTCAACTTAAGACTGCTACTATGTCACTGCGACAACGTCAAAGCTGCTACTTCACACGAAGATTGCTACCACTGCGTCTAGTCATTTTATAATTTTGTTATATATTTTTATACTTTATTTTGAGTCTAGGACTTTTATAATTATATCGCATTTTGGCAACTAGATGCAATCTAAATCCAAAGTCCACTCAAAATGAGCCTACCTAAACTAGATCAAATTCAAAAATTCAAGTCAAACTCATATCCTAGCCTAAACTAAGTCAAACAAGCCTGAAGCCAACCAGAACCATTATGGAAACTGGCTGATCGAACTCGGACCGAGTTCTGCCCGAACTCTGCCCGAACTCGGTCGAGTCAAACTAGAAAACCTAGTCTTTCTCCTCCACCTGATGACCAGGCTTATAACGTTCGAATTTATAAACGTTTGAGGACCGAAATCTACTTGAACTTAGTCTCAGAAAACCCTATAAATAGAGTAGAATTCCATACCATTCTCATCAATTAACTCATTCATTCAAAGTAATTCACTTTTCTACTCTATTCCTGATCTATAAACCTTCCTATTCCCAAGATAACTCTTCCAGCCTTCTAGTGCCAAGTGTGATCTCGGTTTGAAGTCTTTTTTGAGTTGTAACAAGCTTGAAAATTCAAGTTTGCTTTTGCAAGTCTAAAGTCGGCAAGTCCTTCAGATCAAAGCTCGTGTTGTAAGAAGTCAGCGTGCCCTTCAGATCAAAGCATGTGGTGTATTCTCTATTTGTGATAATAGTGGATTTAACTTTGAGCAAGAGTTTTCGGGACTGGATTATTCCTCCATGGGGGAAACCAGTATAAATCTCGGTGTTTGCGTTTGCTCTCTAAACTTTATTTACTTTCCATATACACTTGCTATATTGCTGTAATAGTTTGGTTGGTACTTAGCCTTAATATTTTATTGGATAATTATTTTTACTGCACTCTATTCACCCCACTCTATACTTGCCATATCGATCCCTCAATTGGTATCAGAGCAGTGTTCTCATTATATTGGGTTAACATCCTAGAGTATTACTTATGGCAATAATGAAACCAATTTACATCAACAATGGTGAAGGCCAGTCCACAAATAGGCGACCCCTATTTAATGGAACCAACTACACGTATTGAAAAACACGTATAAGCTTATATCTCAAGTTACTAGATTTTGACCTATGGTCAATTGTTATTGATGGCTACAAAAAGCTTGCTAGAATTGGTGTTGATGGTAACCTTGTAGACAAGCCTAATGTTAAATATACTGAGCTGGAAAAGAAACAAGCCAGTCTCGATGCTAGAGTCATTAATGCTTTGTTTTATGTTGTAGACAGGACTGAGTTCATTAGAGTATCTACTTGCACTACTTCACACGAGGTCTAGAAACTTATTAGGTAACTAATGAAGGAACTTCACAAGTGAAGGAATCCAAGATCAGTAGGCTTACACAAGAGTATGAGGCATTCAAAATAAAGCCTAATGAGACCATCACACAAATGTTTACTCGTTTTCTTTATATTTTTAATCCTCTCTCTTCTCTTGGTAAGTATTACAACAATCATGAAAAGATATGCAAGCTGCTCAGGGGACTCATCAAGAAATGGAACCCCAAGCATATTGTAATCATTAAAGAAAATGACCTCACTACCATGACTCTTGAGACACTCATGGGTAAATTTATGACCCATGAGCTGGACCTCAAGGAGTTTAATGAATCAACGCCAAAGGAGAAGACTATAGCCTTCAAAGCACATCATAAGAAGGTCTCCGATGATGAAAGTGAGGATGGCAGTTCAAATAATGAACAAATGGCCCTAGTTTTCAGGAATTTCAGAAAATTCTTGAAGTTTAAAAGATCAAACCGAAATAAGAACTACAAATATGACAACGATGAAGAACCTGTATGCTACAACTGCAAGAAATCAGGCTATATAAAAAAGGATTGTCTTACAACCAAGAAAGGGAATCTCTATGAATGCTCAAGCAAAAGAGGATCATCTTCACGTAAGTATGCCAACACAAGCATATGGCATGAGAGCATTTGATCAGGTAAGAAGAAAATCCTCGCAATGCTGCAAACCTATGCCTAATGGCATTTGATCAGGTATCAACTAACCCCCCTATGAAGATTTTACCTTTGATGAATTATCTGATGCATTTAGTAATTTATTAGAAGATCATAGAAATATGAGAAATAAGTATAAATAAGTTAGGAAAGTTTATCAAGACCTACTGGCTGAGTATCAGAAACACTTTCTCTTACTAAGTGAAATAAGAGAGACACTTTCCACTAGTGACACAGAAGAATTATTTGTACTTAATTTGAGTTTGCATGATGCTCAAGAATGTATTGAGAAAAAGATACAAGAATATACAAAGCTCAATGAAGAGAATAAGATAGATAAAAAGAAGAATAATATTGCTGTATTTAGAATTGATGCTCTTACTGCTAAATATGATAAAATCTGTGCCACCTCTAAAAAGTTAGAGATTAGATTGGAAAACATGTCATACAACCTACTACCCAGTCTAATACGAGACACGTGGCTAAACAAAAGAGCACTCACAACAAGACACCAATAAGCAAAACAAATGCTGCACATAGTCACACATTTAATTACAAGTTTTCACGCAAGACAAAACATACTGCTTCACACACTCATATCTATACTGCTACACCAAGCACTAATACTATTGCTACTTGTTATTATCGTTGGTGTTTTTGCCTTTGGACTATGAAAGATAGTCCCATATTGGCTACACCAACAAGTGGGTATCTCAATATAATGCTTTGCTTGTGTTGAGGTGTATACATGGGGTGTGGTGATGCACATAGGTGCCATGTGGGGGTATTTTATTAGGATAAAGAAGGATTAACTCCTTAGTGAAAGCATTTATGCTTTTTGTTATTCTCTTGGAATTTATTCCATAGGAGCTAAGCCCCAAAGGGGCTTAGCGACTCGGACTCGGGATCGGGCTGAAGGGCACAACGTGGCACTTTTTTGGCATACTTTGTACTTAGCATGTCAGCATCGGTGCAGGCGCTTGTGCGCATTTAATGTGATCTCTCATGGGCGATCGTATGGGTTGCTGCATGGGTTGCCGCATGCGCTGCGGCTTGCGCTGCCGCATGCGCTGCTGCTGCTGTGGATATATTTGAACGGTTATGAAAATATATGGTTTGTTATTTAGATTCATTTTTATGGGATTTGAAATTAATTCGTGCCTATCTTATAGGGATTCGTAATTAATCTGTTCCTATCTTTTCGAAATTGTTGGACGGCTAGGGTTTTTACCCTCTCTCTATAAATACCCTCTTCGTGCCTCTTTGAGGACTTACTTCAAAAATTAGGAGACGAAGAGAGTTGCTGCTGCCACCACCATTGGAGTCCAGGGAGTTCGTGCGAGTCCAGACAGAGGTGGTAGCGATCATTCCAGAAGTTCTACGTGAACTTGCTGGTTCCTGAGATCAGATCGTGTGGGACAAATCTTACTTTGAGCAACTGTGATCTTTATCACCCCAGCAAAGAAAGTCTCTTCTTCTTCATCTTTCTCCTATCTTCTGTGAGTTGTAACTCTGTTCTGTCCGTTTACAACTGCGATTGCAAGTAAGAACGAGATGATAGTTTTCTCTGATTCTTTTGTTATCTTGTTTCAAGTTATAATCAGATCCTATATATTATCTTCTTGTTGGATCGAGAGATATTAGGAAGGAAACTCTTGTGTGAACTTCTGATCTCGACTTTAACTTCTGGTTCTACCATCTTTGATTAAGACTTGGGAATAACAATCTCAAAGCAAGATCCGAGTAAGATGGAGATGTAAACCCCCTCATCCAAAATAGATATTTTGTGTGTATTTTATATTATTATATTTATTATTGATTATTTTAAATATTGAATTTCTTTAGAGTATTCTCTTAGTTAATTAGAAAATAAATTTCTTGATATATTTACTTATATAAATATTTATTTAGAATTATTTTTAGGCTATTTTTAGATTTTTGGAGTTTTTTCTAGAATTTTTAGGTAATTAAAACATAGGGAACGTAAATTTCTAGGTCTTATATAATTTACTATACGACCATACTTGCATGTTGTTCCTACCAAATATTTATTTTAGCTTAAAATATTTATTTATATTTTTCTGTAATTTATTTAGAATTTTAAGAAATTTATTTAGATTTTTAAAATTATTTAGGATTATTTGGATATATATAGTCTTAATATTAGATAGATGCTAATTTAGTGTTAATAGATATTAATAAGTTTTTATAAATTATTTGTATTATATTTAATTATATTTAAGATTATAAATTATTGAGATAAATTCAAACTCTATTTTAAATTAATTCAAATCCTGAATCTACTAGGAAAGCAACTTCATGCATATCCTATCCTTATTTAAATTCATCATAATCCTATCCAAATTAACCAATCCTAGTCTTATTTAATTAAGTAGTGTCCACCATTATAAATACCCCATCCTTCATATTTTTTTTCCCCAAATTTTCCTCTTTTTCGTCAAAAAATAGTCAAAATTCGTCATAAATTTAGCCCAATTTTCTACTAGTTATGACCAATTAAAAAGACGATATCTCTTAGCTCCGGAGTCCAAACGCGCTCCAGTTTTTTTTGTTAGAACCATATCAAGATTAGTTTTCTGAATATATAAATTATTTTAATAATTTTAGAACCTATTTTTCCAGAAAATTCTAAAAGTGTCAGTTGTCCAAAATCAGACGTATTTTGGTATTTTTGAGATTTCGGGAGGTCTCGAACTCGGAATTATGAACCGTTTAAAGTTTCGGAAAGCTGACATGATAAAATTCTAGAAAAGTATTTTTACAGAATTTAAAATATAAGTTTAGTCTATTGTAAAATTTGTGCAACGTAGACTTAAATAGAAAACCACCAAAAACTATCATCTGTGTGACCTTGTGGCCATAACTCTTTACCGACTTGTGATTTTATGAAATTGTCGATTCCAGTGTTCATGTAGCATTGAAATATATAGGATTCCACACACAAATCTAGAATTTGAGTCAGTTGACTTTTTGGTTAACTGATTGCCTCGATTTGCGTGCCACGGATCACAAATCCTTAAAGTTGACTTTCTTTGGACCAAAATTAGAGCTTAACAATACAATCAGATTATAATAAGATTAAAATACTAATTTAGGTTATTTTATTCAAAATTAAAATAGATTAAATGAATGAACCTATTTACCCACTTTTGTAACCTAACTTGTTTAATTTATGTGACGGGTAGATCTGACGACGCCTTGAGTTGAGACTTCATCCTTTTCAGACCAGGCAAGATACCTTGCCAAATTGTTTATTGTATTTTGCATGCTTAGTATATTTCTGTATATTTATTGCATTTCTGTATATTTCTTGCATGTGTAGTTTCTTTCCGTCATTACTATATATTAGATATGTTGACACACACACTTGACACTTAGTATCATAGAGGACAATCAGTAGGCGTATGGGATTTAACCACTCTGGTAAACCATAGTAACTAGCACGCACTATGGTGGTCATGTCCGATGGTCGCTACCCCCGAGGTATGTCGATTGATGGAGTCCGAGGGTCGCTACCCCCGAGGTATGTCGGCTGATGATGTCCACTGACAAGTGTGTGAGTGTGAGATTTAGATCGAGTAGCCTACCCTTGCCCATACGTCGAAAAGTTATCCTCATTTGCATTCATATAGATTGTCTTATACAGCGTACTTAAATATTTTTTACCTATTTTGTATGTTTACTGTATTCAAATTGGTTTGCTGTTCTGTATCTTGTTACGCCCCTCTGAGGACCTGGTCCCCTTCCAGGTGTATCTGTTCTTGTAAACCCCCTCGACCAAAAATTTATTTTTATTAATTTAGATAAAGAGATTAGGGTAATTTTGATCCTAATTTAATTTTATTACATAGTATTATTTAATTGTGCAGTAATTTTATTACTTAGGACGCCTTACCGTTGTCCCGATATTTAGGACCCTACACTAGCTGTTACCCTAAAACAAATTTCATATACTTGGCCTAGACATAATAATCTATCATATTGAACCTGGAACAAACCTCGGATACTGATTTTTGTGCCTAATTTTAGTTGCACAAAAGTCGTTACAAATGTCCGTACGTAAATTTGATAAATTGCGTATTTATGTTCGTTGTCTGTTCCAATCAAAATTGAGACCCAATCTCAACCCGATTTGACCAACCCAGATCATGACATTATTGTACCCTGAGCCTACCACGCCAATGACGCTTGTGCTACCCAATTTTGACCCCCGGTTATTTTTAAATAATTAAATAACACCTAGCGCATTAATTTTAATTAAATTAATGTAGTGACCCAACCTCAATTGAATTAGACCCAACTCCAACCCAAACCCACCCACACACCCACAAGTCTCATACAAAACACCATACACCATCTTAGCCCAATGCAAAATACCAAACATGGTATTTTGTTACATTAAATCCTCAATTTCAGCTTTTGTGCAATTTCCTAATTGTTCAGGGGCCTTTATGCAAAATTGCAATGAGGTGCCCCCCTCTCATTGGTCCAACCCCATGAAGAAGAGATCCCCATTTATTTGACCAGCCCATCAAAATTTTCCCCCTATTTTGCATGTCCTTACATCACTTTGTGGGAAGCAATCCTAGCCCTACATTTAAAATGCCTTATTCCTAGCCCTCCCCTCATCATGATGGACATCCCCAACTCTCCAAAAATCTCCTACAGCCGGCCCTAACCCCAAGGCAGCCCCCCCCACTCTCTCTTTTACATATAGGGCATCATTTCACCTCATTTAATACACATCAACCTAGGAAACAATACCTAAAACCCTAAATTCCTAAAACCTACACAAACCACCCTCACTCATACCCCATCACCCCCGACCCCTTCCTCAGCCCGCCGCCACCGCCACCTCGGGCAACGAACGCCACCAGTGTCACCCCCATCCCCGCCTCTACCTACTGATCCACCGCCACGGCCACCACGACGGCAGCCACCGCCTGAACCACCGCCACAGCAGCCTCTTTTCACCACCCCCGACTCCCTCTTCTCTGACCCGACCATTCCCGCAGCCTCCTCACGGCCACCCCCGTGTTCGGCCACCACCGTGACGGCCCCCCCTCCGACCAGCACCCACTTCCTCACCTCCAGCCACCGCCACCGGCCCCTACTCCGCCTACAGCCCCCGCCATCACCATCGTCCTCGCCCACAGGCTCACCTCCCCCGAGCTCGAGCCGACCCACCCGAGCTCCCATTGCTCCGCTGCCTTAGCTTCGCCGGCCGCCGTACTCAGCCGTGCTCCTCCCCAGACGACCACCTCCACCTCCGCCAACTCCCAGCCCCGGTCGACACCGCTGTTGAGAGCCACGACCCCCGCAGCAGCCACCTAGCTGTAAACTGCTGCTGCTACCTACCTCTCCCCGAGCGTCGCCGGAGCTCCGCCCGGCCACCCACGCCGCCGACGACCGGTCCGGCATATCCCCCTCGACCCCACCTGCGTATAGGTATACATTCTATATACTTATACTGCGATTTATACACTGTATTGGGTATTGCATTGTATATATACATGAATATATATATATATAGTATTCTGTTTAGTATGTATTTTTTCTGTATAAATATAGTATTCTATATAAATATACTGTATTTTGTGTATTTTAATATATACTAAAGCTATGTGTATATGTATTATGTACTGTATTTTGTATTTAATATTTTACATATACTAAATAGCTATTAAGTATATGTATACATATACATATATATATATATATATATATATATATATATATATATATATATATATATATATATATATATATATATATATATATATAGTATTCTGTTTTTTTAGTATTTACGTATATACTTCTATTATATATACTATATTTTGTATATTTAGTATATAATAGATAGTATATATATATTGGGTTATATATATAAAGATATGTATATATATTTATAAATCTATATATACTATGTATTTAGTATATAGGTGTACAAATAATTTTATGTATATAATTATGTATTATGTATGTATATGTATTTATATATATGTATAATTGTATATTATAATGTATGAATATATGTATATATATATATATATGGGTATTATGACATGTATGTATAAATGTATTATATAATCTATGTATGTATATATGTATAATTGTATTAATGTGTATATATATATATATATATATATATATATATATATATATATGTAAATGTATATATATATATATATATATGTAAATGTATATATATATATATATATATATATATATATATATATATATATATATATATATATATATATATATATATATATATATATATATATATATATATAAAACTATATATATGTAAATACGTATATTAATATATAGGTATTATATATTAAGGTGTATATATACGTATTTAAGTATATATATAAATATAATAGAATATGGTAAATTTATATGAATATAGCATATATTTGATGTATATATACATATATATATTTCGTGTATAAATGTATATATGTATGTATGATATGTATAGATATATGTAAACATATATGTATTATGTAATTACGTGGGTATATATGTATACATGTTATCTAATGTATATATTTAAACATGTATTATTTATTTACACAAGATATTTATTTTCTATATTAATGTATTATGGTATATCTTAACTAATAAAAAATATGTAATTATATATGTAATTGTATATTAAAATATACATATATATATTTATGTATATATAAATATTTATATATAAATATAATAAAATATTTTAATTGTACATGTATATAGTATATATCTCTATATATATTGTGTATAAATATATATTCTGTATCTTAGTATGTTATATGTAGTATATTATTTATTGATATATCATATATATGTATTGAATACATGATACATATTATTTAAATATATGAATATCTGTATATATGTACATATGTCTAAGTGCAGTTGTACATATAAGTATAGATGTTATTAAATTATCTATAGTATATATGTGTATAGGTGTTGTGTATGTATACCTGCTCTATGTTAGCATAGGTAATTAAGCATGGTAAAGTTTAGTGATTTATAAATTATTGTTATCTGTTCGTAGGCACCCGAGACGGTGCTACCTTGACTGCTGGTTCCGGAACATTGCTTGTGCACGCCAGAGTTTCAGGCAAGTATACCTTGCCTTGTGGATGCTGTCTAAATTCAAATATTAACTAGTTGTATATTTTAGTGTTTCAATATTTAACTGTGCACGTCCGAGAAGACTCGGGTGCAGTCAACGAAGACGTTGATGTTAGGACTTGTGTCTGACCTAGTATCTAGTGGACCCACCTAAAGTTGAGGAGTTATCAGTATGACTTCCTAGGCCTTGACACGTATCTTAAACACGTCACAGAGTGAGTTCATGTAGGGACGCGTGCTTCATGATCGACTGGCCATCAGCATGAGCAGCACGTGTGACTGTATTTAGCTTAGTTGTTTATTTCTGTAGCGACTGCATCATAGTACGAGGTGTCCACGTCGCATTTGTGACTTGTACATTGACATTGGGTGGGGAAGACAATTAGTAGGCGTATGGGACAGACATTTGGTCGCCGTAGTTTCAGAGTAAACTGCGGGGCCGTGAGCCTCAGTGTTAACCGGTTATGGGCTATGTGTTACCCGGTTATGGGCTCAGGTTCCCTGTTATGGGCATATATGCTTGTCGATACATCCAGCAGAGGTTACTAGCTGCGCGCTATCATGATCGATGATGTAGTCAGCATATATTCCTGGCGTTCAGTTTACAGCTAATGCCAGGTACTTAGCCTCTGGCTCGACGCTATGCTTTATACCTTTCTCCTACCCATATGTACCAGGATTATCTTCAAAGTGCATTTTACTTAGCTGGTTAGATTACCCTTGAGTTTACACAGTATTTACTTTATGGCATGTATTTCTGTATACTTGTTACGTCCCTCTGAGGACCTGGTTCTCTTCCAGATCCGGACGAGCACTTGTACCCTACCATCTATGGAGCAGGAGTAGTGACAGGATTCCTGATTGAGGACTACGAGGCATTTCCAGGAGAGTTCCCATGATCTGAGTACGCAGCTACATCAGTCTAGAGTTTTCATATCTAGCTAGTTGATACTCTAGACTAGTTATCTTACTCTTTTTGCACTGTTATTTCCATTTCTGTATTTCAGTAGGTTTGTCCCCATTCAGACTATCTCAGATGTATTATGGATATTCAGACTCTTGTATTTTATTTACCAGCATTTTATTTCAGTCTTTTTAATATTGTTATCTGTGGATGAGATTAGACATTGCCTGCTATATATTAGCGTATTAGACTTGTTAGTACTTTAGGACAGCGTAGCACGCTTCGATAGGATCCATTAAATTGGGATATCCTTCGAAGTCGTGTCAGCTGGCCAATGCCACGTGGCCTGGTTCCATATATTTTGGGACTGGGGCGTGACATGGTTTTAGTGGTGGCCCATACAGGTCATGATAATCGCTTGTGGTATGGTAACATGCCCAGCGAGCCTGCAATAGGATAGAAATTAGTAGATCTCATCCACTTTCCGCCTTTGAACCTCCTTCGTATTTGATTAAATTAAATATCTGCATCCTGCTTGTTATTCTGTTCTCTTTTAATGAAGTTCTATCTCTTACAGTGAGATAAACCTACGAAGCAGACGCGAGATACTTGGTGCCATAGTACCATCAGCCCCCGCACCGAGGGAGGAGACATCCCAGGGACCACCTGGAGAGCAGCCTCAACCACAGGCACAGGTGATTCCCTAGGCCCCGATGATCGACTGGCATCAGGTCTCTCCCGATGAAGGGACGCAACAACCAGAGGGCCAGACATCGCAGATGATCCTGAGGCAGTACTTCGAAGGATAGACCTCGAGGGCGACACCGATGCCGCAATTCGAGAGGCCGGCACCCGAGGAGACACCAAGGAGATAGCCGGAGGTACCTCTTCCACCACCTCCACCGTTTCCACCTCAGATGCCACCAGCGGAGGAACAGCCACAGATGTTCCAGTTCTTTCAGACGATGATGCAGGCACAGTGGCATCAGACTGAGACTCTAAGATAGGGCCTGATGGTAGTACTGGAGAGGGCACCTTCCCAAGCAGCAGCACCAATTCCTGCACCTGTCCAGCAAGTGGGCATTGTACGAGGCTTCCGCCAGATAGAGCTAAAAACCTTCTTAGGCAAGGAGACTGCAGAAGAGATCTCAGACTGGGTCTCCAACACTAAGATGCTATTGGAGGGTTCGCAACTACACCCCGACCTCTGGATGACCGTAGTGAGGGCCCAACTCACCGGCAACGCCCATCACTGGTGGGATTCTATGGAGCGCAGTATCGGCAGACAGCAGACTTGGGAAGAATTTTTAGAGTACTTCAATGCGAAGTATTTCCAGGCTACGGTCCGGAATGCCCTCTACTCCCAATTCCTGCACCTGGAGCAAGGAAATCTGTCCGTAGACGCCTACGACGCAGAGTTTAGTAGGCTCAGCCGATTTGGTGCCGTCCTGATCCCCAATGACCTGGAGAAGGCCAGGAGATTCCACCATGGCCTCTCTTTCGAGCTGCAGAGGTACACTACTACCCAGGCGAGGATCTCATACGAGGAAGTCCTATCAGAGGCGAGGATCCAGGAGGCTATTAGCAGAGGATCGAGACATTCCAGCACGACTGCACCAACCAGAGCTCAGCCCGGAGCAGGAGGACTAATTCGCCAACTAGGAGTGCAAACACAACAGAAGATTGTGCCATATCAGCAGAGGGAGCTACCGACGTGTCACTTTTGCAGAAAGAAGGGACATGTCCAGAAGGATTGCAGAAGAAGACTAGGACTGTGCTTGAGGTGCGGATCGACCCAACATCAAGCTCAGGAGTGTTCCCAGTATAGCGATAGAGCCCGGCAGATAGTACAAACACCAGCCCCACCAACTCTAGGTATGTCCGTAGCATTGCTTGATAATTTATAGCTTATTATGTGTTATTTTAATTTCGAGGACGAAATTCTTATAAGTTGGGTAGATTGTAAACCCCCTCGATCAAAAATTTATTTTTATTAATTTAGATAAAGAGATTAGGGTAATTTTGATCCTAATTTAATTTTATTACATAGTATTATTTAAATGTGCAGTAATTTTATTACTTAGGACGCCTTACCGTTGTCCCGATATTTAGGACCCTACACTAGATGTTACCCTGAAACAAATTCCATATATTTGGCCTAGACATAATAACCTATCATATTGAACCTTGAAAACCCCGGATACTGATTTTTGTGCCTAATTTTGTCGCACAAAAGTTGTTACAAACGTCCGTACGTAAATTTAATAAATTGCGTATTTACGTTCATTGTCCGTTCCAATCGAAATTGAGACCCAATATCAACCCGATTTGACCAACCCAGATCATGACATTATTGTACCCTGAGCCTACCACGCCAATGATGCTTGTGCCACCCAATTTTGACCCCCAGTTATTTTTAAATAATTAAATAACACCTAGCGCATTAATTTTAATTAAATTAATGTAGTGACCCAACCTCAATTGAATTAGACCCAACTCCAACCCAAACCTACCCACACACCCACAAGCCTCATACAAAATACCATACACCATCCTAGCCCAATACAAAATACCAAACATGGTGTTTTGTTACATTAAATCCTCAATTTCAGCTTTTGTGCAATTTCCTAATTGTTCAGGGGTCTTTATGCAAAATTACAATGAGGTGCCCCCCTCTCATTGGTCCAACCCCATGAAGAAGAGATCCCCATTTATTTGACCAGCCCATCAAAATTTTCCCCTATTTTGTATGTCCTTACATCACTTTGTGGGAAGCAATCCTAGCCCTACATTTAAAATGCCTTATTCCTAGCCCTCCCCTCATCATGATGGACATCTCCAACTCCCCAAAAATCTCCTACAGCCGGCCCTAACCCCAAGGCAGCCCCCCCACTCTCTCTCCTACATATAGGGCATCATTTTACCTCATTTAATACACATCAACCTAGGAAACAATACCTAAAACCCTAAATTCCTAAAACCTACACAAACCACCCTCACTCAGCCCCCATCACCCCCGACCCCTTCCTCAGCCCGCCACTACCGCCACCTCCGGCAACGAACGCCACCAGTGTCACCCCCATCTCCGCCTCTACCTATTGAGCCACCGCCACGGCCACCACGACGGCAGCCACCGCCTGAACCACCGCCACAGCAGCCTCTTTTTACCACCCCTGACTCCCTCTTCTCCGACCCGACCATTCCCGTAGCCTCCTCACGGCCACCCCCGTGTTCGGCCACCACCGTGACGGCCCCCCCTCCGACCAGCACCCACTTCCTCACCTCCAGCCACCGCCACCGGCCCCTACTCCGCCTACAGCCCCCGCCATCACCATCGTCCTCGCCCACAGGCTCACCTCCCCCGAGCTCGAGCCGACCCACCCGAGCTCCCATTGCTCCGCCGCCTTAGCTTCGCCGGTCGCCGTACTCAGCAGAGCTCCTCACCAGACGACCACCTCCGCCTCCGCCAACTCCCAGCCCCGGTCGACACCGCTGCCGAGAGCCACGACCCCCGCAGCAGCCACCTAGCTGTTAACTGCTACTGCTGCCCACCTCTCCCCGAGCGTCGCCGGAGCTTCGCCCGGCCACCCACGCCGCCGACGACCGGTCCGGCAGATCCCCCTCGACCCCACCTGCGTATAGGTATACATTCTATATACTTATACTGTAATTAATATACTGTATTGGGTATTGCATTGTATATATACATGAATATATATATATATATATATATATATATATATATATATATATATATATATATATATATATATATATATATATATATAGTATTCTGTTTAGTATGTATTTTTTCTGTATAAATATAGTATTCTATATAAATACACTGTATTTTGTGTATTTTAATAAATACTAAAGCTATGTGTATATGTATTATGTACTATATTTTGTATTTAATATTTTACATATACTAAATAGCTATTAAGTGTATATATATATATATATATATATATAGTATTCTATTTTTTTAGTATTTACGTATATACTTCTATTATATATACTGTATTTTGTATATTTAGTATATAATAGATAGTATATATATATTGGGTTATATATATAAAGATATGTATATATATGTATAAATCTATATATACTATGTATTTAGTATATTGGTGTACAAATAATTTTATGTATATAATTATGTATTATGTATGTATATGTATTTATATATATGTATAATTGTATATTATAATGTATGAATATATGTATATATATATATATATATATATATATATATATATATATATATATATATATATATATATATATATATATATATATGGGTATTATGACATGTATGTATAAATGTATTATATAAATTATGTATGTATATATGTATAATTGTATTAATGTGTATATATATATATATATATATATATATATATATATATATATATATATATTATATATATATAAATGTATATATATATATAAATGTATATATATATATATATATATATATATATATATATATATATATATATATATATATATATATATATGTATATATATATATATATATATATATATGTATATATATATATATATATGTATATATATATATATATATATATATATATATTATATATATATATAAAACTATATATATGTAAATACGTATATTAATATATAGGTATTATATATTAAGGTGTATATATACGTATTTAAGTATATATATAAATATAATAGAATATGGTAAATTTATATGAATATAGCATATATTTGATGTATATATACATATATATATTTCGTGTGTAAATGTATATATGTATGTATGATATGTATAGATATATGTAAACATATATGTATTATGTAATTACGTGGGTATATATGTATACATGTTATCTAATGTATATATTTAAACATGTATTATCTATTTACACAAGATATTTATTTTCTATATTAATGTATTGTGGTATATCTTAACTAATGAAAAATATGTAATTATATATGTATTTGTATATTAAAATATACATATATATATATTTATGTATATATAAATATTTATATATAAATATAATAAAATATTTTAATTGTACATGTATATAGTATATATCTCTATATATATTGTGTATAAATATATATTCTGTATCTTATTATGTTATATGTAGTATATTATTTATTGATATATCATATATATGTATTGAATACGTGATACGTATTATTTAAATATATGAATATCTGTATATATGTACATATGTCTAAGTGCAGTTGTACATATAAGTATAGATGTTATTAAATTATCTATAGTATATATGTGTATAGGTGTTGTGT